>OY730184.1:2410000-3010000 GCA_963422495.1 Polyommatus iphigenia | reverse complement strand
AAAAGAACACTTACACACACAAAATAATACAACCAACACAAAAACTCCACTAGAAGTACAATAATAACGGAAATCTTAAAAAAAACCAAGGATATGGCGAGAAAAACTTCACAAATAGTCCGAACACTTGTAACAAGCACGCAGCCTAAGAGCAAAGTCCAACTGCCGTCTTCCATGGCATCTTCTTGTGAAGTAAATAACGCAACTCATTTCCTCATCGTATTGCTACAAGAATTGACCCTAACGCCATCTTGTAGACTATAATTATAAGTCTTATAAGTTTTTGGGTCCTAATATTAGAGTTTAGGTTTCGATATCCGTTTCTTTTGTCCCCAAGTCATGAAAAGCTATAATACTCGAATTGTGATTTATAACACAAATGTATCTTTGATTTTATTCCGATCTGTCTCGACGATTGTGTGCGATCTATTGTAAACTACCCCCAAGTTCCAGAAAGGGTCGCCCGATATAAATTGTCTTATTTATCTGCCATTTTGTATATTTCAGTGAATTCATTTTTAACTGTCTAGTAAAATAAAGGCAAAGTGAGGCGATTTTAAAATATGGTAGATGAAAATTTGTTATCTGTGAAAAAATGAGGTCAAAAAATCTTGATAGTGAAAAGGAAGTTTTGATCGATGTCCACTTTGCTTGATCGATCAATCTTAACATGATCAATTTGTCGGTCGATCAGTTGCTCAACGAATCCAGTTGACCAGTCGAAAGCGTTTTAAAATAGAACACAATGAGAACGACAGCGGCCATTAGAATTCAAGCGACGTAGTCAGTTATTATGAGATTCCCAATAACTCAATAATTTCTGACTGAAATAAATTATGATCTATCCCTTTCCTCCGGGTTGAGCTTCTGTCAATTAATCATTAACAAGTTGAGACGTTTCACGGGAAAGTTGCTAAAATCAAACGCTTTCAGAAAATGAAGATAGAAATTTCATAATTTGTTGTGCGAAGTTACATTAAAATGATTCTTCAAAGTGTCGCAAAAGTGACGTCGTTTAGTGTAGTTTAATAGATGTTAAAGTTGATCATTTTGTACTTCAGCTGGTTCGAATCGATGTTAAAATTTGAAACAAAAACACATACTTACTTATAAGGCTGCTTTCGTGTGTTGCCGAATTTGAAATAACGCCATCATTTTGTAAAATGTCTGGGACTGGTGTTTAACACTCACGTCTCCGAATCAATAACATCCAAATTTCATGTCATGTCATGTCATCCACGCATTCTAGAATAAAGTAAGATTTTTAATATAATCCTTCAAGCCCCATAAGAGCACTGGCGATCGCGACAATAATGGAATACAATAGCACTTCCAAGAATCCGCGATCGAAGGATTAATTTATAATTTGCCCTTCATTCAAGAAAATTCATGGCGCTGGGCATCGTTCATAGAACCATAGTCTATAATTCTTTAAATATAAAAGTGAAAATTATGCAACCTTAGCGTAATAACGTCACAATACAAAACACACTTTTACAGTTACTTTGAATGTAATATTTTAGAGACATAACATCTAGTAATCCGTCTGATCCCCGGTCGGGTCTGTAAGCAGATTTGTTAGTTTGTAAAACCATAAGCCGCTCCGAGAATTTCTGGATCAACTCAACTGATATTTAAACTGGTCAAACCTATATTGGGATGTAAATTATATTTGAAGTTTTAAAGCTTTTTGTACTCAACTGTACACTTTCGATAAATTTTAATGGAATGGAGAATAAATGATTTCAGCCACGTCTAGTCAGGGAGGGAGCCCTAGAACAATTTTTTTTATTACTATCAAGCAAATTTTTGTGAGTAGCTTCATTTTGATAAGACAAACAATATTTTTATCTACGAAAAATCTTGAAAGTGGTATCAAAAAGAGATAGAAAGGATTTCATACTTTGATTTGATGGTTAAGGTCTATTTATAGGACAATGTTACTCTTGTATAACTATTAACCTACGAATATACAAAAAAACAGCTGGTTAGGGTTCCATTTTAGGGTTCTGTAATCAACAGAATTTGGTTGACTACGGTACCCTAAAACGGAACTACCTGCAGGATAAGTTTGTAGCATAGTTACAGTAGCAAAAAACTAATTTTCCGCAGCAATGCATCTAGGAACTAAACAAAGCACTTTTCACAGACACAATTATCTCGAATACAAACGGAATCCTAACAAAACATGATTACGACGTACAATTAAGAATTCATTTAAATTTTTAAAAATCTTTTGTGTTTTCGCAAAGCATGTACCTGCTTGAAATTTGCATACGACAGTTTACACACGTTCTACGTGTAAAAAGTTTTGAATAATATGATTATGCGGCCTCCACGTTGGCTCCATGGTGGGCAAATCTAGGCGACGATCATGCATCTTTTATAATATTATTCGACTTTAATTGCCCGTGGCCTGGTCGATGATAGCAGCGCACTTACAGTGGCGATCATCGAAAAGAGACTTGCTTTAATTATCGCAAAACTTATTTCAACCCATCAATCCCCAAGCGGAACATCTATCGCAAAATAATTAAAAATCTGTTGTGTCTGCGATTCCCACGATCAAGGTATTAATTACCCCTTTTTCCATTTCCCTTGCAGGACTGCCAAGGGGAAAAATAATGTTATAATCTTATATATAAAATTCTCGTGTCACAATGTTAGTCCACGAACTCCTCTGAAACGGCTTTACTGATTTTTACCAAATTTTATATGCATATTCAGTAGGTCTGAGAATCGGCTACTGGGTACTTTATATATTGATAGGTGCATTTGTTGAATAAATAATAGTAAATTATTACAACTCGAGACTGAGGGCGACCATTGTTTGTGACATTGACGGGATAGCGATAGACGTTGCTATGGTAACATACTTATTTGGTCACTTCAATAAAATAATATGGGCGAAATACTTTATATTATGGCAAAGCAACGTTTGCCGGGACAGCTAGTTTTATATAATAATATTTTTTACGACTTGGCACTCCAAGGGAAATTTTAATAAAACCCACCAAGACTACAGTACAAACTTTACACTGTGGCTTAAAAATTTATGTAAAAAGTTGTTCGCAAGACATTTGCCAAGCTAATGGAAGCTAGACAGGTGTCGTGTTCGCAGTAATTGGATAAATTGCTCGAGCTTGTAAGGCTACGATATCTTGTTAACAAAGGAATTATACTTTTGAATGGGCCCGATTCTGGTACATAGAATGTCACATCGACCGCTGTTACGTACACATCCCTGGCATAACAACAGTAGACATGGGAAAGAATCGACATACTGACAGATTTTATCGACAAAATGGCGGATTTCCAGTGTCTGTCACTTTGTTTTGTCTAACTGTCACTTTGTCTATTCTTCCGTATAAAGAAACCGTTTCAATGGTGATTGGTGACCATGCAAGAAGTGCTGGAGTAAATTATATTTCAGGTCATAAGGCGTTCCCAAATAGAGTAGTGAAGTGACTATGATGCAATACGTCTAATTATAATCTAAAATAATTTTTGTGCCAAAAAATGTCGTTTCGTATTGCGCGAGGGATTTTTCAAGCTATTCTGAACTGACTGAATAAAGAAATTCTCCCCACTCCGTTTCCCTTATAATATTGACAAATTTTGTAACTTACCTACTTTATCATCTAGCTAATATATTTTGCTAAACATAAAATCCATATTTTAAAAGCCTCCATTTATGCAAAAACAGCAATATTTCAACTGTTTCTTACCTGCTTGCACTTACGTCTTCAATTATGAACGCTTTGAAAACTCCATTATCTTTATAAAACTCTTAATTTGACCCCCTCAGCCTAAAATCTAGGGGTTGAATTCTGAACAGTGCTTCTAAATCATATTACATTTCTGTACCACGATGCAACATTTTTTCCGAGAAGCGAACTAGTAATAACGTCTATTGTTTTCTAAATTATCTTCCCCGAAATGATTCATTGTCTCTTTTTGAACCAGATGGCGAGTTAATTAATATAATTATTTTTTCTTTTGCAGATTGCGATCCGGATTATAAGGTATGTTCTACGAAAAGGCGAATTGTAATATCTCGGTAAATGTTTATTAAAATTTTATTCTCTATAATTCTGAACAAAAGCCTTGTGGTATGTAATTCTAAGTACTCACATGCGGTTTTGCTCAATCGAGCAATAACGTCGAAAAAACCAGCGACTCGGGCTTTCATCCACACCTTCAGCATTGCTTGATAGTTTTATTCTAAATCGATACATTTAATTCCATCAATCCGGCTCGATCCGGTTCCATCAATCCTTCGAGCGGCTCGATGCGAGCCTTCGAGCTGTCAGTTTTGCTGTCCACACAGTAATTATTATTACTCGATTTGGAGTAAAACTATCGAGCAAAACTACTTAGCATACTCGTAAAATGATAATACTTAATGCTGTGCATGTGTGGCATGTATAAATAACTCTTTAGTTTACTGTGAAAGTTGTATCGGTTTAAAGGGTTCTTTATTATTTTATGAACATTAAATTGATATAACAGTGGGGCATTTGTCTCACAAAAACACACAAGTCAAAAGTAGCTACCTTCATTTTGAACTCTATAATAACATTATAAGAGGTTGAATATAAGCCCTAAAGTATCATCACTTCGTTTTATTACACTCTCTACATTTAAAGTTATATGTTACTGCTTTGAATTTGATGTTGATACTTGATCATAACATTATTATAAATTTACCTCTTTAATTAAGTAAGTACAGTGTACACCCTTAAAACATCTTAGTTTCAAGACCACTTTAATAGCTATTTGAGGTCTAGCTCAAAGCAATAGAAACTAATACTAATCTAGATCTTTTTTTGTCTAGATTGAAACCTAACTCCCGTGAAATTGTTGACCGACTGGCTCAGTTGGACATTGTACTATCAGGGAAATTTATGCATGGGCAGATGGCGGACTTATGCAATTTGGTCGAATTATGTTAGGTCAATGAAAGTGATCAGCTTTCGGTTGTATTTGACATAACCAAACCAGATATAGTATAAGATATTAAGATTGTTTGGTGAACATACGTTCATAACATAACACAACTTAACACAAGTTAAACTTAGCATGGGATTTAAAATCTTATATCTTTAAACGAGCAATTCTTGTATATATATTATAGATATACATAATTGTAATCTCGGAATCGGCTCCAACGATTTTCATGAAATTTAGTATATAGGGGGTTTCGGGGGCGATAAATCGATCTAGCTAGGAATCATTTTTAGAAAATGTGTGTTTAGATTCGTGTTTTATCGAATACCGAGCAAAGCTCGGTCAAATAGCTAGTGTTACATAAAGGTGGCTTTCCGATCCTTGCCGCAAGCGATTACGACCGACAAAAACTCAAATAAAATGACACTTTATGAAAAAGGCTAAACGATTCATTTTTCTCTACGCCACTACAAAGCAGCAGCGGTTCACTAGACCAATGTCGGTATAAAATGATACCTATGGCCTAGTTCATAAAGTAGTTTTTTATTTGAAGTTTTGGAACGAAGTTCCTTATCGCACGTTCGACGTAAATCTGAAGGCGTAAATCTGAAGACGTAAATCTGAAGAAGAAAACGATATTTAACCTTGATTTGACCTCGACACTTTTTTTTGCGTCAACTAGATGGCGCTTTTTTTTTAATAAACAGCGACGCGTTGTTAGTATTTATGGGCGTCAATAGATGGCGTTTTTTAATAATTATTATGTATACAGGTTTTTTGAACATAAGACATAACTTCCTTCCATTCGGGTGTCCCCTGACACCTCTCAAGTTTTTTGTTAGACGCGGTCGCTTGCCGCGTTAATCTAATGTTCATACAGTAAATCAACAAAACCATTAACTTCTGCACAATTTAAGGTAAATAACTGAACTTAACCAGTTATTTCTCAAAGTACATTTGCTGGTATTACACATCGCTGGCCCTGGGCAATAAAGTGGTAAACGCCGGTTACGCCCTTTTTAATGTTATTCGATTTTTGGCTTCTCTGAGTGTCGGTCTATCACCCCTATTTTTTTCATGTTTTAAAATTAATATTTAGTTATAATAATTGACAATGACAGCTTTATTGCACGGAAAATTCTCTTAAAACTAAAAATGTATTCAAACATTACTCTATAAAACATAACACAAAAAACCGGTGAACATCTTAACACTACATATCTTAGCAAAGAATAAGAGTATCGAATTTAACCACGTTTTAGGTAATAAACGTATTACAACATATTGCGCCGTACTAGCTATTACGCCTTTCTTCCCGGATTTTTTTGTATTCCCGGCGCCGTAAGGTCATGTTACGCTGAACGCCTGCATCCCTTTGACTCCTACGCATGCTTTCTAGTATCGTTTACGTAAACTTATTAGCACAGGAAATTCAAACTTTCGACCTAGGAATAATTCGCATAGATCTGAAAATTTGTGGTGATGTTAAGTATACCATTATAAATAAAACCTCAAAAGTCGCCGGCGATCCCCTTGTTCTAAAAAAATATTTAATGTGAAATGTACGAAAATGAGGTTTTATTCCGTTTTTTTTTTTTTCAAAAGGTAAATCGTATAAAAAAATAATGTACGACAAGATTGTAGATCATTAAAAACTCTATAAAAATTTATATCACTTATATTTATACGACTTACCATTCATTATAAATAGTGGGTTTAAAGTTTGGGAAAATCATATAAATCATCTCGTTATGAAGTAGAAGAATTTGTTTATGTTTTTTGTTCGAAATATCAAGAAATTATTTCTGCGTTGGATAGTCTCTGTATTGACGAAGGCTTGAGGCTATATAAAATCACGCTGCGACCTATAAGAGCGAGGAATCTGAGGAAAATGTGGAAAAATTGGGAAAAATATTTGAAAGTGCTTATTTCACGAACTACTGGATGATTTTTCATGATATTTGGCACAGATATAGAGTACACCACGATGAGGGACATAGGATTTTTTTTGCAGGAAATTGTACGGTTCCCGTTAATTCCTAATTTAGGTGGGCGGAGCCACGTGGAACGTCTATTATATACGAGGGCTGTTTGAAAAGTTCTTCCTGACGTACTTCTGCGTAACTTATAAGCGTGTAACTTTTACCACATATGGAACCATTCCTAACTATCTTAAAACCCACGATTGCTTTGTAAGGAAAATTTTTTTGAACACCCATAGACTAGGCCAAGTCAGAAGAAATCTGAAGGCGCGCGGGCTCAAGCAGTTATGGCGAAATCAATATAAAATTGGATTTTAACACGAAATCTGTCATTCTAAATAAGTCTTGTTTATCTTTATAGATGTGTACAATGATTTTAAAAAGCGATTTAACAGTGTAAATAACAAAGGTAGGTCATTCAAATGAGCCTAACCTAGTAGCTAGAAATCGGTAATTTGTGAAGAAAACACCTTAAATTTCAAAAAAATGTTATCTTATGTCTTTAAACGAGCAATTCTTGTATATATATAATTGGAATCTCGGAAACGGCTCCAACGATTTTCATGAAATTTAGTATATAGGGGGTTTCGGGGGCGATAAATCGAGCTAGCTAGGAATCATTTTTAGAAAATGTCATTTTATTCGTGTTTTATCGAATACCGAGCGAAGCTCGGTCAAATAGCTAGTAATTTTGGAATGAGTAAAATGATAACAGTGAGCAGGATAAACTTGCTATTTTGAAATTGTATAATATTTGTTCATAACAATATTATAAAGATACAAAAATGGTATAAATTGCGAAACCGGTGCCGCGTTTGCTGACAAAAATCAAAGCGCTAATATTTTGTACTAAAGAGATTCAAATTATATTTATTTTAAATAGTTGAGTTATTTATTAGTTTAATTTTATAATCGTTAAGCCAAATAATATTATCCTACTATTTTAATGAGGATTGAAACTTGGACCATAGAGAAATCTTCTTGATAAAGTGGGTGTTACAGATTACGGCCATTCTTTTTGTTGAGGAGTAAACGCTACTAAATTATTCTTATTTTCTATAATTTCAGTAAATTTAAAAATGATAATTAGCAATTTCTTAGGTTTCTTCCATACAAATATTGTGCAGTAGAGCACTATTCGTTGTTGGCAACGCAGATGCTGGGCGCGCCTTTACAAGGCTTTCTGTAAAAATAAATTAATGTTTAAAATCAATTTCATTTTTAGTTTAGACTTGGTAACAGTAATATTATATTTCTTTTTTAAATGTCAATTACATAATATTATTATAAGGAACAGAAATATTCACATTACTACGAGATAAGACGTAGTCGAACTCAGGGATTGTGTGGTTTCCCAAATTTTAATTTTTAATAAAAAGTATGTCATTACATAGGTTTTTTTAAGTGATTATCATATAAAATTTAATTAAACAAAAAATTGGTAAAAACACATAAAGATACGTACTAACCCATCAGTCGTGGCAAAACGAGACACAATAGCTTTTTCATTGTTATCGCGGCCGGATGTGGCCGCTTGGGGCTTCATGAATTAATTTCATAGACTTTATAAACACAGACATTATAAACTCAGTCCATTATAATGATTACATAAAAATATTATGATTCATTGATAGGATTCTAAAATAGCGATTAAAGGATGATACAGCTAAGCTTTGGCTGTAAGATTTCCCAGAAGAAGTTGGTAATCGGCTGGTACGCTCGAAATCTAAAGCGAAAAATACGTCGTATGCGTCATCGTTCTTACTGTCGTGAAACTCAGAGGTTTGGTGTATCAATAAAGTCATTAACAATGTTACAATTGAAATAATATCGATTATTATTTGTATTATACATTTTTTCAATTATTTCAATGAATTTTTACACTATTACAATTATTTTTATATGGTTAGATTGGTAAAAAAATTAGCTTTCATATGACACTTCAAACGCTTGTTTTAGTCCACTGTACGCTGCCACTATAAACAAATTAGCTTATTTTGTCTCTCCTGAACAAAACGATTTTTGATATTACGCCTTTATTGCCCGGGGCCAGCGACATTAAGTTTGCTAGTAAGTGGCTAACTCAAGCAACATGTGCAGAAACTAAACTAATATATTTTAGTACAGCTGGTATTCTAGAGAAAGATACTTAATATTATGATTGATCAGTCAATGATGGTCACAGTGGCCGATTTCATTGTCGTGAGGTCAAGCAAATTTGTGCCAATGCAACTTCCAACCCTACGTACAAAAACTCAAAATACTCTCCTTTATATAATTCCCTAGCCATCGTTGAAAAGAATTTGCAATTTCCATAAATGGCTGTTTCATTTCTATCCATAAAAGACCTAATAACAATAATAAACGCTATTTTCATTCCGTTAAGGTTCAATTTGCTCTGTCCAAATGTTACTATTGCAGCTCGGAATGATTTTTGACTTTCGTTATTTCAGCAGAATGTGTTATTGTAAAATTAACTAACTGAATGCAAATGTTGACCTATAAAGAGTAGATCTGTTGAAAAATTACCAAAGAACGATGAATAATACTTTGTTAGTTTCTTTATAAGGGTTAATTCAGACCGCAACGCAACGCGTAGATGCATTTCTAGTATGGATTTGACAGATTTGCAAGACGTCTCAGGGTCAATTCAGACTGCAACGCGACGAGGCGAGGCGAGGCGCGGCGCGGCATAAACTTGTATGGATTTGACAGATTTCAATTGCGTGAGACGTCTTGCGAATCTGTCAAACCCATATAAATTTGGAAATGCATCTACGCGTCACGTTGCGGTCTTAATCAACCCTCACGCTCACGAAATCTGTCAATTCAGTAGGTAATCCTAATACGCGTCGCGTTGCGGTCTGAATTGTCCCTTAGTTTTAATTAATGTTTCTTTAGCTTCCAGCACTTTTGGGATGTCTGTCTGTCTGTTCTTTTATGCTATAACCGATTTAGATGTAATTTGGTTTGCAAATTTTTAGTTATATGGAGAATTAGGACACAGAATCGTCTTCATCTTTCTTTGCAAAATGAAGTATTCCCGCTCTATATATAAATGAATTTCTGAATCAGATGTGATTAAAACTTTAATTTAATGATGAGTTTCCCAGAAATAACTAATTATATTGGACTTTACGTTATTATTAAATATTTTAAGTGAAGTAGTTATTAGTTATTACAATAGGTAGATGAAGCTCGGAACTCCCCATGGAGTTCCGAGCTTCATCTACCATCATCTACATTCTATTGTAATAACTTAATTAGTTTATCGCTCGAGAATAGTACATTTTTCCAGGATAAAAAGTATCCTATGTCCTTTCTAGGGACTCAAAGTATCTCCATACAAAATTTCAGCAGTTCGGTTTAGTGGTTTAGGCGTGAAGAGGTAACATACACACTGCCACATAATAATATAAGTATGGATTAACTTTAATGTGCTTTACTTGTAACTAGATGACGCCCCCAACTCTGTTGAGCCTAAATTAGTTTATCGCTCAAGAATAGTACATTTTTCCAGGATAAAAAGTATCCTATGTCCTTTCCCGGGACTTAAGTTATCTATAACATACCAAATTTCAGCAAAATCGGTTCAGTGGTTTAGGTGTTAAGAGGGAACAGATACACTTTCGCATTTATAATATTAATAAAAATTAGGTTTAATGTGTTTTAGCTGTAATCTAGGAGATTTACAAAGTGCCAATCTTATTTTCTAAAGTGCCGTGCTAACGAAGCACGCGCTGCACATAGAGCGCCTGCACACGTTCGAAGTGCAAGCCATTTGCGATATTACAACACATGGCCCAGATTAAAAACGTAAACATGGTAATTTTAAATACTTTCAACTATCTAAACCAGCTATACTCAACTTGCGACCCGCATGTGGCCCTCCGGGACTTAATCAATGGCCGCGTAAAGATTTACATAGATTGTGTCAAGATAAACGGATGTGGCCCACCGGGACTTTTATAGGCCACGTATACTTGAAGTAAAACATAGATTGCTTCAAGATGAGTGGAAAATTGAATAGTTTGCCTAGCAAAACGAGTGTAGCCACCTGTTTGATAAATCGTGAATATCTGCTTATTTTTACTCCCCAAATCATTTTTCTTGCAGCCCGCAATACCTGACAAAAATGTGTTAGCGGCCCGTAAAAAAAACGGTTGAGTACCGCTGGTCCAAACATTTATACAGCCAAAACGGTGAAACTGCTGTACGTTTTTGAACTTTAAGCGAACGAATCAAGTGTTAATTTGCGCTGCAGCTTGTATAGCTTCAGGGTTAGTTTTACTCTTATGGCACATTTCAGCTAAATGTATTTTGTATGCTTATACCGGGAATGTAATTTCAGGGAAGACTAACGTCCAGATATGTACTTAGGAACTTTATTTTACACTCAATTTCAGCTTTTAGGGTTTTGTTGTGTTGTGTTTGTTTTCACGATCTGTTTTATTTTTGTTTCATTGTAGTATAATACTGTGTTACGAATGTCGGTAGTTTATTATTTATTCTTATCAACAAATCTAATTAAACTATTTTGTACTTTTCATGTTTATTTTACCAACTTCCAAAAGCTGAATTCACCAAGTTCAAAATCGTAAATGTGAGTAATTTTTTACAATGAGTTTCAAAATCTATTCATATAAGCATGAACAGGTAACAGACAGATAGACACAATTTCGCTTAAATTATATTAATACTAGATGACGCCCGCAACTCCGTTGTGCCAAAATTCGTTTATCGCGAAGGAACCGTACATTTTTTCGGTATAAAAAGTATCCTATGTCCTTTCCCGGGATCCAAAGTATCTCCGTGCCAAATTTCAGCTAAATCGGTTCAGTGGTTGGGGCATGAAGAGGTAACAGACAGACAGACAGACAGACAGACAGACACACTTTCACATTTATAATATTAGTATGGATTTTTATGTAAATGATTCATTCAGTACTAGAGATTCATGTTTCACTTGAAATAATATCGTGATGTTCTAGAAATGATCAAGCGTTTTTATTCGGCGATCGATCATTGCAGAATGGATTGGAATGTTCCATTTAGAACAAGAAGTATTTAATTCTGAACCAATTTGAATTTTAAATTTGCTTTGGCTAATAATATTTAAAATGATTAGGATGGCTAATAATATAATGCAGCGAAGAGTAAGATTTTATATATCAGGCATTTTTTATTTTGCAATCGGAGGTGTTGATTTGTTTTATTATTTTTTATTGTAAACTACATAGTTAAAAGCCAATCAATCACTATAATAATTAGTGTTCGAAATTGGTGACGATAATCATTCATACGAATTAATTATTGCAAAAGCGTATCTGCTACATCGATTTAAATAGATATGGAAATACTTAGAGTCACAGGATAAAACCCAAATTATAACGACCTACTAATAGTACGGTTCTAAGCAATAAACGAATTTCTAGATAAAATCGCGCGTTTTCATTCTCACATCGATCAGGGACACTTTGAGTACAAAAGGACGCTCAATTGCTAAAGCAATTTATGCCTTGATTAAAATTTATTGTTTTGTTCGCGTTATTTTTGTCTCGTGATGAGTTTTTCGCAAATTAGGGATAATCTGTTTTTAACACGGATTTTTCTTTCTTTCGAGGGAGATTTAAGAGCATCCGTTTCTATGTGAATTTGTTTTTTGAAGTTGGTAGGTTAAAGGGCTTCCATTTATGGGAAAGAAATTCGTAAGGAACTTAGGAAGGAAGAAGAAACCTGTCTTTAATATTTATCAACGATATCTCAAAAATGTAATCAAAAAAAGAAAAATTTGGTATGGAGATCGGAGTTACTTCGAGTCCCGGGAAAGGACATGGAATCCCTTTTAATCCGGAAAATGTACGGTTTCAGCGCGATAAACGAATTCTGGCGTAATGGAGTAGCGAGCGTCACCTATACTGTACTCGGCGAAACATGGCGATAGCGGTCATTGACTCCCTGTCAAAAACTTGTCATTTTCTATACAATCCGCGATTGACAGTGAAAAGTCAGATGTTGTCAATCACGGCTTTGTATAGAAAATGACAAGTTTTTGACAGGGAGTCAATGACCGCTACCGCCATGTATCGCCGAGTACAGCATAGTATATTTTAATCGCGAAAATGTGTCTGCCTGCCTGTTACTCTTCACGCCCAAGCCAATGAACCGATCAAACAAATGGACTTTCTCATTTACAATAATATTAATAGGAAGTAGAAAAGTATGGATGTATAAATTATATAAAAGTATGGATGTATAAATTATATAATAGTATGGATGTATAAATTATATAAAAGTATGGATGTATAAATTATATAAAAGTATATATCAATGGAAAAATAATTGTGTATACGTCATCGGACGGATATGTTGTCGACGGGTGCGGTTTCACATTCATCATGTTGAAATATGAATAGAATACCATTCGTTATAATATTATTTTATACAGCGGTTTATTCTGCAGCAACCGCTCATTTAAATCCCGAAGGACTAAAGAATAATTACGTGAAATAATCAAATTATAATTTAAAAGCACCTGTGAATCCTTTGCGGTGATTTCCATCAGGTGTAGCGTTTGCTCGTTTGTCCAACATTTCCATACAAGTAGGTTTTGCCCTAGTAAAACCTACTTTTAGATTCTACCTTCTAAATTAGTCATTATTGTTATGCGTAAATGCGTTAATGATAGAAAAAACTTTAAGTTACTTCATGTTACGTTAGTGGCCGTAAAAATATGCCTATGTGTGCGTGCGCTGATTCAAGCTGTAGTATTGATAAATAAAGATGGCCGCACTACCTAGGAGTGGGAGCTTGGAGAATATGGCCGCCAGACGTGAGGTCTGTCGTCCACTTCTTACCGAGCCACCGCCGACAGTAGAGCGTTCAGTGATACAGTATTCTGTGTTTAATTTACTCGCCCTACAACAGCACACGAATTCTACATTGGCAACCGTGCCAGTGCTTTTAGCAAAGGTAATGTGAAAATAATTTTCACACTTTAAATTTTAGAGGTAAATCTCATAGGCCAAATTTACGAGAATAATAACAAAATCAAAATTTACTTCATAACATTTAAAAAATTAGATATGGCTAAAAGTTTGGTACAAAACTTTACTTGAACATTTAACGAGCACCATTGAAACGGAAGTGCGTTACCTGTTTTACTTAGTACGGGTGCACTGATAACGCAGCCATAAACTAGTTGTTCTGACAAACGCTCTATTGCCATATTTAAAGTATTTGAAGTTGTAACGTAGTTTTTATTTGTAAAGAACATTATTTTATTGACGTGACTAAATAATTATATGGCGCCATTGCGGCGCGGCGTCTAGCGCTGTTCCGTTGCAAAATGCACAAACAATGGTCGCCGCCAGTCTCGAGTTAAAAATTCGTAATTTATTATTTACTATCACTTGTTCTAAATGCAATACAAAATATAGACAGTAGCCGATTCTCAGACTGGCTGGTTTTGTGATTGGTACCTATAACTATAAGCTTATGTGTGTGCTATCGCCTACCCCAGGGGTTCCCAAACTGTGCGCCGCGGCGCCCTGGTGCGTCGTGGAAAGGCAAGAGGGGCGCCGTGAGTCGATTCTCCATCATTATCCATAACCACAAATATTATAAAATAAAATTAAAATATGAATTATACAATGCAGGCAGATGATTCAATAATAAATATTTATTATAATTATTATTTACTTGCTTTACCTAACTATAATCATTGAAGGTGTTTGTAATTTATGTTTCTTTTTGTAATAGCTAGGCAAATAGGGCGCCGCGCCGTGACAAAATATTGACTTGTAAGTGCGCCGCAGGCTGAAAAAGATTGGGAACCCCTTCATACTGCATATCAATGACATGTTACAGACCAACGGCATTAATTGCAATGCGGATGATAGTACAGATAATGTGACCCTATATACCGGCTTCTCGCATATTTCTCAGCTAAATTAATGTCACTGCGAGCCGGAACATCTCTGAATGGGGTAGACGTAACTCAGTCCAATTTAACCGAACCAAAACATAAATCAGCGCGTTCAGCACAAAAAAGTCACAAATGGTCGTATATTCTCCTTTGAGGGCACCACTTTAACAATCTTCCCCAGCATAAAAAATGGCGTAAACATTTCGAACGAAGTCTAGAGGATAAGGCCAAGTTAGCTTCAAAAATCCTTGGTATTCTTAACAGAGCGAAACAGTATTTCAGTCCGATCCGATGCCTACAACTCTTCAAGGCCTCACAATCCTCACATGGAATACTGTTTTCATATCTGGGTACTACTCCCTTTGGATCGTATCCAATGAAGGGCCGCTAAAATTGTTTCCACTTTTGTACACTTTCAAGAAATGAATTTTTGAAAGTCTTTTATATAACGGTATAATTTATTATTTATTTTTTACTACCTTTATATGATACTATTTGCACCTTTGCTCGAGGCTTCGCTAACGTTAAGAAGTATTTTTATTAATTAAGTATCAAAGTATCAGCCCAATCGGTTTAAAATTGACAAAGTTTCAAACAAAATTTTATCCCCTATTTTATACCCTTAGAATTGATCAAAATCCTTTCTTAGCAGATACCTACGTCATAACTCATAACATCTACCTGCATGCCTGATTTCAGCCCGTCCGATCCCGATCCGTTCAGTGGTTTGGGCTGTGCGTTGATAGATCACTATGTCAGTCAGTCAGTCAGTCAGTCACCTTTGAGTTATATTATAATATATTTAGATTAATACAAATACTGTGTCCGAGGAATAAAAAGTTTCATAAACATTTAAAACTATTATTTAACCCCTTAAGGAGATTTTTTAAAATCCTTTAGTGTATTTTTACATCAAGTGTACCTATGCGAAATTTCACGTTTCTAAATCAAAAGACCTGTGCGTTGATCTATCTGTCTACCTTTGCCACAAACAATATTACGTAGAACGTAAGTCACTTATTATAAAACAATTGAAATTTTAAGCACAAAAATGTAATAAAATAATAGAATGTAAATAAAAAAGACTAAAGTAATAGGAAATTAGTCTAATATTTACCAAAAGTTGTGACTTAAGTATTGAATTTTATCTACCCGCCCTTTTGGGTAGATACGGGTATTTACCGGGTATGTGAGGGTAAATACCGGGTAGATGGATAAATACCCGGGTACGTGCCCATCTCTATACACGACATTCGTGCCAAGATTTTCAATAAAATACATGAAGGCTTATAGGTTTCATATAAAATATACTATTCATGTCTAAATGTCTGCCCTTGGGTATAAAAAGAGTCGTCTAAAAATATATATTTAATACTTTTATGCTACTTATACAAATATTTAAGATTTTTTTTATATCATACACATAATATTTAATACAAACACATCCATAACCCAGAAATATTGAAAAACTTTTTTTCCGTCGGCGGGATTCGAACCCGCGACCCCCGGCTTGAGCTGCCACACACTCTTAACCATTGAGCCACAGAGGTCGTCAAAAATCAGAGGTTGGTATAGCCCTGGAACTGTACATTTTGCCGTGATAAAACCTAACCCACATTCTTTCGCGGAAATTAAAATATCTTTATAACAAATTTCATCATATTAAAGTCCTTATCTGTCATGTTTTTAGGGTTCCGTACCCAAAGGGTAAAAACGGGACCCTATTACTAAGACTTCGATGTCTGTCCGTCTGTCCGTCTGTCTGTCACCAGGCTGTAACTCAAGAACCGCTATAGCTAGACTTCTGAAATTTTCACAGATTGTATATATCTGTCGCCGCTATAAAAACAAATACTAAAAACAAAATAAATTGAGTATTTAAGGGGGCTCCTATACAACAAACGGGATTTTTTTGCTATTTTTTGCCTTTAATCAATAACGGCAACACATAGGCAATTGAAATGTTCACAAAATACCTAATTGTATTTGTACTTTAATAATTTATAATAAAATTTAAATAAATTAAATAATTGAGGGGGGCTCCCATACAAAAAACACAATTTTCAGCCTATTTTTGCTCTGTAGTGGTACGGAACCCTTCGTGCGCGAGTACAACTCGTACTTGACCGTTTTTTTTCCAATATCCAAGATAAGTCCAGCTTGTATTACTTTGTATAAATATTTAATTGGCGCGTTCTACCTGCATAAACCTGAGTGCTTAGTCACAACGCATTCTCCAATCTCAATTTGATATCAAAACTTAAAACTAACAGTTCCCGCAAATCCATAATTATACAATATATTATTATAAATGCAAAAGTGTGTCAGTCTGTCTGTTACCACTTAACACTTCCTGTGAACCGATTTTGCTGAAATTTGACATGGAGATATTTTGAGTCCCGAGAAAGGATAAAGGATCTTTTCCGGAAAAATGTACGGTTCCCGAGCGATGAACTACTTTTGGCGCAATGGAGTTGCGGTCATCATCTAGTACAATAAGGGTTGGACCTCATCTGGCAGCACGGAATCGCCTTTTTCCGTCGCCCTTTCTCTTTCTGTCGCTTAGAACTGTCATTTGCTAGACCGAGACAGAAAGCAAAATGCGATAGCACGCGGCGGAATCCTCGAGGCGATCGGCATCACGAACAAAATGCAATGGTCGGCAGGGAGACTCCGGAACGCTGAAGCGCGCGATAGCATGCTAACGCATCCTTTCACCGCCGATCACTTGCTATCTTTTTGTCTGCGGAATGCGACAGCGCACGTTCGCATGCGGCAGCACACTGCAGCACGTGGTAGAACAGGCGGAACAAATGCGATTCTGTGCTGCCAGATGAGGTCCAACCCTAATTGTAAATATACGACGACCCGAACTCCCAGTAAAATTACGTCACAATTTCAGTTTAAATTCAGGTAAATAAATTACAATTAAGCGCACTTTAAAACCGCGAAAGCAGATTGTTAAAATACCTCACCCAGCAATTATTGTAGCCTACATCGCTTTAAGCGCTAAAGGATTCCAATATAATAGCAATAAATAGTGATGATAGTTGAGAATTACGGTGAATGTGCAATTTTCTATTGTACTGGCAACGCCTGGAATATATGGTAATTTTCCGAATAACCGAACTGGCTGGTAATATGTTTAAGGACTATTATGTATATTAATAGTCGAGCTGGTCTAATGCTACGTAATATTTAGGGGAGATTTACCTGCATACAGGATTATCCTGCATACAGGATTATCCTGCATACAGGATTATCCTGCATACAGGATTATCCTGCATACAGGATTATTCTGCATAAGCTTTGATCCCATCTTTATAAAGATAATTAATCCGAAAAGTACTAAATACATTCAAATCTTGTTAATTAATTCATGAAGCCCCAAGCGGCCACATCCGGCCGCGATAACAATGAAAAAGCTATTGTGTCTCGTTTTGCCACGACTGATGGGTTAAAATTAGCAATCACAATAATAAGCTTACCTTGTCCATCTTAAGCCAAACAGACAGACAGTTAAACTTTCACATTTATAAGATTAGTATGGATTTGCTGTGTAAATATTTTTCTTAGTAAGGGGTAAAAATCGTTAATAAAACATCAAAATCGTCACGTATTTTGCACGTCACGTGGTGTACATCAGCTTAGCCCTCCTTATCAATACTTGAAGTATCGGGAACAAACTGTCGCAAATTATGTAGGGCCAGACTGGGGCCAACGCTTGTGTATGAGTGCTTTTAAAAATGTTTGCACCGTAAGGGTCGGGGAGGTTTGAAGATGTTTGCCTTATTTTGTAACCCTAATGAGTGTGTTTTGTAGCTGGGGTGATATGTTGAAAAAATTTTATGGATACAAATTTATCGTACTGTGCAAATAATAAAGTTGAAAGTGTATTTATTTGTATTTAAACGTTGAATTGTCGAATCGATTTTTACGTATAGGTATGGAAAAGTTTTTATCAAAAAAATGAACGGTCTAGCTGGATGAACAAATTGCTACGCGAACGAAGTCACGGGCAAGACCTAGTAATATATAGAATATAGAACCGTACTGCAATGTTTTTACGCTAGAAGCAGTACCAGAGTATTAGCAAACAAAAGTTTAGTTTGAAGTTTGACAACAATTCTGACAAAAAAATTATAGACGTGTGTAGCATGTCAGATTTTGGTCATATTATTTACTGTACGTCCTAGTTTAATAATTGTCCTCTGCTCCGACCTTTACGTAATAATTCGTGCTTAATTTTTGCTAAACAATAACGTAACTTGAGAGATATTTAAATATTGAAAAAAAAAATACCTTTGAGAATTTGGCCACTAGCCTGAAAGGTACATACTTGTAAATGTGGATGTTTTTAAAGAGAATTAACACGATCACAATAACAAATAATTTTCACAAAAGACGACTTTTCGAACAGTATTTTCTTATCATGGAACCACCTAAGAAATTTCTTCTTTTCAACAAAAAAGAATCATCAAAATTGATCATAAATGACGAAGATATCCGCGAACAAATAAAAAAAAAACACATTATATACGGTCGAATTGAGACCCCTTTTTTTAATTTGAATTATAGGAGATAAGAGACACGTTTTTACTATGTTTCTGCAAAAAAAAATATCAGTACAAATACCAACTATGAAAATATACATGATAATTCAATTAATTTGTTTCAGTAGGTTTTAATTAAAGCGAATTATGTAAAATGTGATACCATTGACTGATTCAAAACACAATCATATTTCAACCGCCAACGAAATAATAATCAATGCCCAGGAGATATTGTATTTCAGATAGTTCGGTTATAATGGCACTGACAAAGTTACCGTACGACCGGGCGTTATTTGAAAATTCAACAGCGTCAATTCAACGGGTTTGTAGCATTTCGATCTTCGCAACCCGCGACCGCAACCGACAGACATTAAAAATTTGAATGTCTGTAATTTATGTAACTTAAGTCATTATTGTTAAAATAATGATAAGGCATACCAATTTATTTATAATCAATGTAAGTACCTTAAACTATTATTAAAAAATGGTGTAAAATATTGTACACCTTTTTAATTTTGACAATTATATGACTTAGAGTAATACTGATAAATATAAAATTCAAGATAATTTAACATTTTTCTGAAAATAAAAAATATTGTATTTTATTAAGAAAATGTTTATTATTATTATCCACTTGTTTAATAAGCAGTCTTGACATTACTTGTGCAACATAATATTAGGTACTTAACCCTTAACCACCTACCAGCGGTCTCTGAGACCGCAACGTATTTTTGAATTCAAATATTTCGATCTGTATGCGTCGTATGACAGTGCGCGTCTATATACCTTTTCTACGTACACATTAGTACCACGCTAGCGCTCGGCGAGTGTGAAAGTGCGCGCGTTTGGCCAGGGTATGTAAAAATATTTCGTCAGCGGTCTCTGTGACCGCTTGTAGGTGGTTGTGTGATTTTTTTTCACCCACACGATTTTGTTTGTTTTATTGAAAAATGGATAAAACCGATAAAAATATAGAACGATAGTTGGAACAGGAGATGTCAGACGACGGGGTTATATCAGACGAAGATTGTAGTGACGTATACTGAACAGCATACTCGACCGAATCGGGTTCGGTCGAGTATGCTGTTCAGGTTGAAGATTGCACATAATATAATGTAGAAAAACTTGAAGTTCGCAAAACATTTTTCACGTGTGATCCAAAAAAGAAACGCGAGACTGCTTAGTTATGTATTATGTACAAAGTGCCAATTTGTTTGGAGTGTGCGAAAAAAAAAATATACTGTGACTGCCGCGAAAAATTATGAATATTTGGGGGTTGCAATTTTGTTGAATTTTAAGATTAATGTTTGTTTTTTTTTATTAAATTTTATAGTTGTACTCCTTAGTTTATAGAAATAAGTCAAAAGAAGTCGATTCTTTAAGTTCCTCTATCTATCAGATTAATTTAAGAAGAGTATATATTTTTGTTAAAACTACTAGTCTTGAAAGATTTAAAATAATTTTCCCCGTTTTTTCCACATTTTCCTCTATTTATTTGCTTCTATTAATCTTAGCGTAATCAAATATAGCCTACTAGATGACGCCCGCAACTCCGTTGCGCCAAAATTCGTTTATCGCGCGGGTACCGTACATTTTTCCGGGATAAAAAGCACCCTATGTCCTTTCCCGGGACTCAAAGTATCTCCATGAAAAATTTCAGCCAAATCGGTTCAGTGGTTTGGGCGTCAAGAGGTAACAGACAGACAGACAGACAGACAGACACCGCATTTATAATATTAGTATGGATAATACAGCCTATAACCTTCCTCGATAAATGGGCTATCTAACACTGAAAGTATCATCGAAATCCGTAGCGTAGTTTTAAAGATTAAAGGGAACCTTTTTCCCTCATGTCCCTTTGGACATGAGGTAAAAAAGCGACTTTGTTTTATAGTAAGTATAGATATAGATAGATTACCTTATTACTATCAAGCTAATTTTTTGTGTGTAGTCAACCAAGTTTTGTTGATTACAGAACCCTTTAACGGAACCCTAACTAGCTGATTTTTTGTATCAATTCAAAATAATATGAAATCCATTATGTCTCTGTTAGCTACCACTTTCGAGATTTAAATAAAAATGTTGTTCGTCTTATCAAAATGAAGCTACGAACTCACAAAAAATTAGCTTGATAGTAATAAAAAAAAAATTGTTCTAGGGCTCCCGTACTAAATGAAATATACCAGATTTTAAACTTTTGCAATGATAAAGACTTTTAAAGATTTAAATTAGTATTAACCCTTAACTACCTACCACCTATTTCTGTAACACAACCACCTACGTGCGGTCCTGGAGACCGCTCATGAACAATCACCTTAAATTCGGGTTCTATGGTATCAAGAAATGATTGAAATGAGTAAAATACTTGTTAATGCTTTAGACTTTTATTTCAGACCTTCATAAACTATAATAAAATCTTCAGATATACTATTTTTTTCTATGAGAGGCCGGCCCGGCCTCTCATAGAAAACAAGCAATGGAACAGCAAAAAATGGAAAGGGCGTAAGCGACAAAATGGTTTTTGTCGCATAATTTAAAAACCATAAATACATTTCATATAAGCTATGCACAAATTAAAGTGCATGCTTGAACCAATTTATGTACAAATTTTGGAACCTTAAATCACTCTCCTCTGTTGGAAAAATAGGAATCCCTTTTTTTACAGAGGTCTTTTCGATTGATTATTCTGTGCTATAAAAGTTGTCCAATCGTGTTATGCTATGGGCAATTCAAAGACAAAGACATGATGAATACTGACAATGAACTTCAATTTCTTAGCTTTAGTCATTGCTGAGAAAAATCGGCATCGCTACAGCCAAATTATCAAGGCGTCGCCTTAAAATACTGTTGAAAAATGTAGTTTAAACCATAAGCTATGCGCCTGCATCAAAAACCTCATTTGTTGATTTTTGTGGGTTAACACATTATTGCTTATTTGCATCCAAATAAAATGCCACTTTATGAACTAGGCTGTAAGTTTCATTTTCTACCGACGTTGATCTAGGAAGCAATTGTTATAATTTTTTTAATAATTAAAATAATTAATTTGCACTATTACTGAAGAATATTTGTTTTTTTTCTCAAATTCATCAGCATGGCATAAAATAATATCAATGTTTCTGTTAGGCGTCAGGGTGTGAGGTTGGGGCAATACGGTTAAAAAACAGACACACTTTTTTATTTGTAATAATATACGTATGGTTCGTAATCAGGGCGAGCGAAGCGAGTATCCCACAACCTGTACATTTTGTAGTACACTTTACGAAATAATTATCACGCCTATAAATTGATCTGTGCTTTAACATAGTAATTTTTATTAAATAAGTAGATATGTGTTATCATCAGTCAGTCAAGGTGTGATGACGTGAGTCCTCACAAAGCTCGGCTTTTAGCTAGTATAACTGATATTATGTAACAAATAGTTTTGATGACGGGTTCAGTGTGGTCATACAAACACTGATTTGCCTTCAAAAGCTTGGAATTGTGCAGTCGTGAAGTAATTTGTCAAAGAGCCTGCTGCTTGTTAGTATCTATTCAAGTCGGATGCGACGAGCACATGCTTTGTGTAGTTTAATTGATACATGACTTATGTGACACTCGACGACGATTAAAAGTTCGACGAATCGGACCTTCGGATCGGAATTAGTCATTTTTTATTATGATAATGTATAGTCGGATTACCTAGACGTATATTGACGAAGATAGATTTTGTACTAAAACGAAAAAAGTGACTGCAACGATTGCAGCCACTTTCTTCATCTTAGTGTAACGTTTGTCTTTAAGGCCGGCAACGCGCCTGCAGCTCTTCAAATGGCAACATCTCTCGCAAGTTGCTTTCCATCAAGCAAGCCGTTTGCTAGTTTGCGCCTTTATTTTATAAAAAAAAAGACATCGGTGTTTCTTTAGATCGTCGAAATTATGAAATCTACGGCTGATTGACGATGAAGGTGCGCTGACCGTCGGCGCTGATGGCCTGTCTATAAAATTCTAGGAAGCATTTTTGAATAACGCGTAGCTACACTGATATGTTTTCATACATGTCGGTGCCGACGCGACAATCAGCAAGCAGTCAGCGTGACACTAAAATCAACCGGAGATCGCAGACGGCACACTTTTTGTGTGATCGAGTCTGCGGCGCACATACATTCTGCATGGCCCTTAGGGTTGATTCAGACCGCGACGCGACGCGTAGATGCATTTCTCAATTTATAATATGGATTTGACAGATTCGCAAGACGTCTCACGCAATTGAAATCTGTCAAATCCATACAAATTTATGCCGCGCCGCGCCTCACGGTCTCACCTCGCCTCGTCGCGGTGCAGTCTAAATTTATCCTAGAAGTTATATCTTATAACCAAATAAACAAGATTCACAAGAATAAACGAAATTAAACGCAGAACCAAAAATCTCGACACAAAACCCAGTTCAAAAAACAAGAAAATCGTCAAAGTAAAAAAGGGAAAATCACAAACCCTGTACAGTTGAACACGCCCTCGTTAAACGTCAATTTCCTTGAAGGCTTTGTTTAAGAAAACTCGCACAATTAACAGCGCTCTGTAATTACGGATCAAAGACTTTTGTAATGTTTTTCTTTTTTTTTGTATTAAAATTGATTTATAATTGGAAATTGTTTGATCTAATGAAAAAGAATTCGTGATTGCCAGACGAGAAAATGCGACGTGTTGAGATGTGTGCTTCTAAATTTGGCAGTGTTTTACGGTTTAGTAAGATTTCCTTATACGAGTAAGATAAACTTAATTGAAGATAAATAATATAATAAAATATTATGTTGTTATTTTAAAGAAGTAGATTCATATACACATTGGTTGAAATATATTATGACAAATTACAATCATAATTATTGACTTGAGCTTGAGCTCAACCAAAAATAAATGTAGGTCCGCGTCATAGTCTACTAATCTATTTAAATTGGTTGTACATTTATACACTTATCGCAATATATATATTATAATCTTCGCAGCATGCGACCGTGACCGACTAAATATATTGGAGTAAAATGCTACTTTAAAATAGTATAGATTTCATTTTTTCAATATGCCACTACTGTTGGTTGAAAATTGAAACAACAATTATAGTCTAGTTCATGAAATGCCATTTTATTTGAATCTTTATCAGTCTTTAAAAGCAGCATACCTTTATAACAGTTATATAATAGCCGCAACAAACTTCAAGTAATTTAAGAGAATGTTATGCTAAGTACTCACATACGGTTTTGCTCGATCGAACAATAACGTCAAGCAAAACCTGCGGCTCGGACTTTCGTCCACACATTCAGCATTGCTCGATAGTTTTACTCTAAACCGATACATTTAATTCCGTCAAGCTGGCTCGATGCGAGCCTTCGAGTGGCTCGATGCGAGCCTTCGAGCTGTCAGTTTTGCGGTCCACACAGTAATTATTACTCGATTTGGAGTAAAACTATCGAGCAAAACCGTATGTCAGTACTTAGCATTAGACGAATAATCCAATTGAATGAAACAACTTAAACGTGTGCAGAGGGCATAATATTATAACGAAAAAAAAACACTTGAATGATTTCTATTGAAGAGGTTATTATCACAATTGTTTTCTAAAAAAAAAACAATTTGTTTCTGAACAAATTGAATAATTTATTTGAAATATAAAATAATTTTCGCCTTAACCCTCGGAGAATTCACGTCAATTATTATTAATTTTGTCTTGTTTGTGAAATAATTATTGTGTACAACATAATAAAAAAGAAGATTAATTTATATTCCAACTACACACACTGGCAAAATTAGCGGAACATAGGTAAAAAGGGCCACAACTTGAATTAAAGTGGGTCGGGCGTGAAATCCTTTTGTATAGTTTCTAAGCTCATTTAAGAAATAAAATATTGAACAAAACTGGCAAGTTGACAGATTTTCATTGCAATTATGCCCTACTAAGTGTTTTTCGATTATTGACGTTGTAAGTGTTTCTGATAAGAATGGCGTTTTTAGCGGGGTGCAAGGTATGCCATCTCATTTGATTGTTTGGTTTTTGGAAGAACACATTGCTTAGATACAAAATTAGTGATTTTCCAGCATCTACGACAGCTAGAGCTGTAACCACGATAGAGAAAGGTCACACCTAACGTTCGGTCAGTCAGGTCTTAGGTGTGTCGGCTTTCGTGGTCCATCGTAACTTTCAACGCTACAGAGAGACTGGATCTTACGTTCGGAGACGAGAACAAGGCAGATATCGGGTGGCAATGGTTCAGGATGACCGTTTGTAAGGGTACAAGCCTTAAGAAATCGACCTCAAACTGCTTTGCAGAGACGAAACCTATCGGAACAGGTCCGAGATGTACGTGTAAGTGATTGTACAGTAAGAAGAAGACTCATAGAAGTTAAATTAAACTCAAAGGTGCCAGCAAGGGCACCAAAACTTGAGACAGGACAGCAAAGAAAAAGGCTAAGATTTGCGCGTGAACATCAAAATTTGACAAGTGAGTGAAATCGTGTGCTGTACAGTGATGGGAGCAAATTCTGTGTAAATTTTCTTTTACACAGTTTTAGGCAGACTTCAATTTTATGCGCGTCCATAGAGTTAAAAAATCGGGCATTATTACCTAAATGATGCTGGCGTAGCCCAGGTGGAGAGGTCAGCACGGTCCACGGATGTGGATCCGTATGACAACGTGTGGCACATCAATGGGTGAACGGTACGAGTTAAAACTCCAGCTCCAAAATGTGTTCAGGAGCTCGAGTTGGCGCTACTGGAGGAGTAGAAGAATATCCCACAGGAAATGATTGACAATCAAAATGCAAGCATGGAATGGCGTATTCAGACTCTCTTGAGATCCATAGAAGGCATTACATGCTTTTAACATGGCATTTCTTAAGTAAAAATGAAGAATTTAACTCAAAAACTTACTACTGAAAGAATCATGGCCAAAGTATAGGAGCTGGACTCGACTTTTATTTTTGATGTCCCAAAATAAACTATAGTTAGATTTGGTTGTTCTTATGCTCTAAACATAATTCCGTTTGAGAATTATGTCTAAATAGCCACGGTTTTTTACAATAATTAATAACGTTGACAATTATTTTGAGGTTAGACTTAAGAACTACCCTTTTCCCGACTGCGGTGTAGCCTACAAGTGTATATTCGGCGATCTCGTTTCTTATTATTTAAATTTTTCCTTGAGTATTACCCAAATAATAGAACGAATGCGAATGACCGCCGGCTGTCAGAAAATAACGAAACTAAAATGTATTGATCTTTTTTTTGTGGCTATTTACAGACACATTTCTAATATTTTTCGATGCCTTAAAATATTAGGGAATTTTTGCTACCAATGGCATATCGGGACGCCACCGCCCTGGTACGATTTGGCCATTGTTCTTTCAAAGATTTTTCTTAATTTTTGATTTTTGCAGATTTTTTCTAATTTACACGTTTTCATGCCCTAAATTTATATAAGTTTTATTTTTTAATAATCAATTATTAAATTAATAAATAAATATATAAAAAACAGCGAATAATTTTCAAAAAAAAAATTAAATTTTGTTATGTTCCTCTAATTTTGACGGTGTGTGATGTTGCGTGCAATTTTGTTGGAATTCGTTTTAAATCGGACGGGATTTTTGAAGTGAAAACTTCTTTAGCGGCGTTGAGCACTTTTGCGGGATGGGTAAAAACTGTGAAACTCGCGTCAGATTCTCGTGCTGATCGAAAAACCTTAGAAAAACCGTAAGACGGTAATTTACTGTTCATGATGACTCCTTATCAGCTAAAATTATGAAAGAGAATTTTAATCGCTCGATACCCGAAACAGAAACTGCGACTTCAAGTGGAATTATTAATTTATTCACAGAACTTGTTTAAGCACCGCATTTCCACGGACCAAGTTTGTTGATAGACGAATTTGTGAAGTTGCACTATTTGACAAATATAAGTAGTTTTACAAATTTAATTTACAAGGGGAACTAACGGTTATTTCCGCCATTTGCAATTCGTAAAATAAGTTTGATGTACTTACTAATAAAATGCGTTAATGTTAATGTGCAAGTAGTTTTACAAATTAAAAGGCATTGGGTAACTTTGTATGGACCTGTGGCGTCATTTTTTTTCCAGCGGCCAGGGATAAAACCATTACTATTTTGTAGCACTACATTAGAGAAACATATATCAGTAATAAAAATTGTTCTAAGTAATATCGGAGCTGAGCTACGATTATTTTAGTATATTTATTTTTGCACCTTATGTTCACAAAATCAATAGTAATTAACATTACTTTATGGAGCAAGCCTTAACAAACAGATGTAGAAAGGGTATATTAATCTGTTGGATATATATTTCTCACTAGCTATTGACCACGACTTCGTCCGCGTCAAATAAATTAATAATTTTTCATACATATTTTCTAGTGTCCGACCGAAGCTTCGGCTTCGGCTTCGGCTTCGGCTGCCTTCGGCCAAAAAAACCACCTTCGGCGAAATCTTCGGCTTCGGCCTAAAACCCGGCCGAAGCCGAAGCTTTGCCGAAGGTCCGAGCAACCGTCGAAATTGAACGAACTGTAAACTGCTACGAAAGACTGAGTGAGTCGTGAGAGAGCGACGGACCGCTGGGAGTCACTGTCAAATTTGTCAAGTTGTCAAATGTGTTTTTTGTATCAAAAAACACATTTGACAACTTGACGCAACTCGATGCTCCGTCACTGACGCGTAGGTTTGTGCTAAGCATAACTTCTTAATAAATCATTTAATTATTTATTAAGAAGTTAGTGTTTGTTTATTTTATTTATTAGTCTAGTTTCGGTCTAGTCGAGTAAAACACAGACTGATTGATAGGGTCTAATTATTGTTATTTGTGAAAAAATAAAGAAATTATTTTTTTTTTACAATAGTTCAGTCAATAAAGTAGTTGTAGACTGCGTGAGGGGGAACCTAAGAGATCTCTGCTGGAACTTATTCAGGGTGCTTAGGGATAAAACATACTAAAAGTCCTGAAGTCTAGGAGGTGAGCCGGAGTGAGGGGAGAGTGCCAAAAGTCTCAATTTTTGGTTTTTGGCTAATAACTTAAAAAACGATGCGTTGTAGCAAAAAGCATTCTACGATGAAAAAAAACTTATTAAATTCTCTATAATTTTGATTTTTCTGAATTCTCATCTGTTTTCGAACTACACATTTGGGGAAATCCCTAAACTTAATTAATTATTTGTAGCCCACAAATGATTAAGTAATAAATAAATCACGAAATCACAAACATTTACTACCATCTCTAAATCAACTTCTCTATGAGACAGTCAATATAGAGGTAAACCTTCAATATTGAAGTTTTGAAATACTTAATTTTAATATTAATTGTAGCTTGTAGACAATATTGAACATAACTGTATTTAAAAAAGATAAATCCGATTTCAAAATCATACGTAATTGAGAATTAAAACTCCGTATCTCCAAAACTACTGAACCGATTTTGTTGAAACTTACACTATTCCCTAAGTTCAACAGAACCTAGTACAACAAAAAAAGAATTACTGAAATCGGAATGGTAGGTAGTTCCAGCGAACACAAACATAAAAACATACATACACTTGTAATTTGGCACATTTGTTCAGACTCTGATACAGATTACAGACTAACATATTAAACGAAAACTGTGCAGTTCTGGAAATATTACATATATACGCGTCGAATTGATAACCTCCTTTTTTTGAAGTCGGTTAAAAATTAATTACTGAGAGTCGAGCGATTAAGATTATAAACCTTCGGCTTCGGCTTCGGCCGAAGGTTGTGGCGATTGCCGATTAATCGGCTTCGGCTTCGGCTTCGGCCAAAAATAGACCTTCGGTCGGACACTAATATTTTCACACTGGGTTTAACTCTCGTCCGACTAAAATATAGCCAGACTTGAGACTATATTTCATTAGACAGTGGTTTTCAAAGGGTCAGATGCAATATTAGGCAATTATAATTATTGTTCTTGTGTATTTATGTGTTGTGGGTAAAATGACTCTAGGGTGTTGTTCCCATAATATTATGTCCATTATTTCCACTATTTAGTGAATTTTGGCCACAGTACGACGCCAGACGCCACCTTTCGGCAGATTTTTCAGTATTGCTTTTAATCTACTTCCCGGCTTATTATAGGCGCAGCGCAGACGACAGACTATCCGTGACGCACTTTTTAGTCTGTACATTAAAGATATTCAAAAAATAATAAGCGGGGGGTGTCACTACGTCGCTATAGAAACCAAAAATGTAGTTAGTTTTTGTCTGTCTGTCTGTATGTTTGTTCCACTATCACACGAAAACTGCTGATCCGATTTGAATGCGGTTTTCGCAGATATATTTGTCTTCTTCCAACTTAACATCTGTTGTATAAAAAAATTTTCCCCCCACCCCTCTAAAGGGACGAAAGGGGGATCAGATTTTGTATAAGACTTTTGCTTTGACACGAAAACTACTGATCCGATTTGGATACGGTTTTCGCAGATATATTTGTCTTCTTCTGACTCAATCTCTGGTGAATAAAAATCACCCCCCCCCCCCCACCACCCTCTAAGGGGACCAAAGAGGGGGTCAGATTTTGTATAAAACTTTTTTCTTTAATGGACTTACTTCATATTATTAACTGTTTTTTCCAACACTCTTAGGAGACACAAGAGAGGGTAAGATTTTGTATCAACTGATGAAGTAGAAATACTTTAAATGGCAAAATAGTGTTTGCCGGGACAGCTAGTCGTAAAATAACTTTGATGTACTTACAAAATAAGTCTGTCGGTAACATCTTCAAGCTTAAAGTGCCGAACCAATTTTAATGGTACAAACGACATAATATTTAGATAATTTTTAGTGAAATTTTATAAACCACTTGTAAATATAAATTTTGATTACAGATTACGTATCTAAAACTTATTAATCGGGACTCAACACGACTTATTCAAATAGTAATGCTACAGTCCCCTCGTGACCATGGCCGTTGCAACACGGCCGAAACGTCGAGAAAAAGTATGTACTCGTAGTAGCATTACTATTTAAATAAGTCGTGTTAAGTCCCGATTAATAAGTTTTAATTATAATGCAACGCGATCTTGATTACGTATCTTCCGACAGTACAGCAACAGCTGTTTGACAGCACATATTGCACAATATCTGCTTCTGTCAAAGATTTTGTATACAAAATTTGTGGTAACTTTCAAATTCCCCGCAGGTGTCTTCTTCATTGCCTTATTAGGTTTGGTCGTGGCTGGCTAGATGTCATGGCGGAATTAAAACAACGTCAGGTATTCTAACATTGAGAAGCTATAGCTATAAACCATTGATTCCCAAAGTGGTCCAGGTGGACCCCATGGAGTCCATGGGAGCTCGACAGGGGTCTACGCTTGCGTGGAAAAAAAATGGGGGTCCACGAGTCGTTAACGGGGGTCTATAAAAATTAGGTGACCCGATTTGACTTCTCCTATAAATAAAGGCAGACAATATTATAGCAGATTAAATATTACAGAGCGAGGAGATTTAGAAATAAGTAAAAGTGTGGTAATTTTTGTGTTAAATAGCTACAAAACAAGAAAATATTTGCGTTTACTTTTTTCCACTCCGAAGTGAAGGTTGGTTCCTTGTACTGTGACTTGTGAGTCAAACTTAGAATACAAATTACAAAAAGTAAAGGTCCAACCGTTGGATGAATACGCTTCTTAGACCGGCCTTGAACGGGGGGGGGGGGGGGGGGGGCTAGCTGTGGGGTCCACCGGATACAGCAAAATGTTTAAAGTGGTCTATGAGACAAAAAGTTTGGGAACCTCTGCTATAAACAGACAAAATTTACTAGAAATATTTTCTCGATAAGAATATAATTTAAATTACTTATACCACTTAATTATACTTTAAGTGAGTTTACAGGAGTAATTTTATAGTGTTCAAGTGTGTTTGCGGGATTTAAAGTATAATAATATGTCCTTGCCTCAGATAAAAGTATAAAATTATCAAAATGATCTCAGTGGTTTGAGCTTAAGAATGTTACAGACATTATTATAGATAGATTCCAGTTTCTTAATGTCTTACTACGAGTGAGAAATTAAGAAACTGGAAACTGGAACTGGTCCTTGCGATGATTTTACGACGCTAAATGATTTCGAAAGATTTGTCTAAATACTGGTTTTATTTCTTTATTTCTTTATTTTCTAAATGTGTGTTAGTAAAGATTTTAGTAGAGTTAACAATAGTATCATCACATTTGCCCAAATGGGCATGCAAATATTTAGCTTATAAACTATGAAATAATTTGAAATATTACACTTACAGATTTAGCAATTTTATTTAGTCAATACTCGTCCACCTTATGTCGTTTTGGACTTTAAGCATTAATAATTATGTTATCACGTTGCAAACTTACTTGGAATATCTCAGGTTTCCATACATCATGCTCAAACGGAGGTATCATAGGATTATTCATTAGACCATAATATACTCGTAATTAATATGCAAAATCACACGATCCAACCGAGCTTCAAAGCTTGTATCAGAATATTTTAATTAAAAATTCTTTAATACAAGTCTCATTGAAAGAACTTCATGGGCAAATTGAATTTGCGAATAGAAATTCCAGTGAAAACCTTTACACACCATAATTTAACGAGTTTTGATTTTGTATTTTTAACGTTGTGTTTGAATTCCCTGAAATGATTTACTAAAAAATAATAAATTAAATTAAAAACAAATGTAAATTTGTTTGTCTAAATGTCATGCAAGTGCACATTAATATTGTGCATTAGGAAATCCTAGATTTTTTATTTTTTAAATAATAACATTTAATAATAAAATTACAGAGGTTCTAAGGCCGCAACCGACCTTTTTGCACTATAAAAAGCTCTTGTTATTCTTATGACAAGAGTTTATTTCTTCTTTTCTGCAAAAAAACACCGTATCATATTTTATAGATCTATATACAAAACTTACGAATCTGCTATGTAACATATTTTTACAAATTGTTTTTGATTGAATGTCTACTGAAGCACGTTTTTGATTGAGTCAAGAACTCAAAGGGGAAAAAGCTTGAGTTAAGTAAATTTAACAAGACGGGAAATTGTTTTTTCCTTATAAAATCAATCGGTTTTTGTTTAGTCTTACAATTTATACAGAGTGTAACAAAACTAAGTTATAATACTTAAGGGTGTGTACGTGTTCCTTGTAGAGAGATCCATGTGAAAGTAGCAGCGCTGAAAGACCAAATCTTTTTCTCACTTTTGTATAAGCAAGCGCTCCAGTGTCGCGAGTTACCCCATACAAAAGTAAAAACAAAATTTTGGTCTTTCAGCGCTGCTACTTTCCTACTGAACTCTCTATAAGGAGCACGTTCATACTCTTAAGTATTATTACTTTGTTTTGTTACACCTTGTATAATATTCCTCATAACTTTGTTTTTACGGTTCCGTACCCAAAGGGTAAAAACGGGACCCTATTACTAAGACTTCGATGTTTGCCCGTCTGTCCGTCTGTCCGTCTATCTGTCACCAGGCTGTAACTCAAGAACTGCTATAGCTAGACTTCTGAATTTTTCACAGATTGTGTATATTTGTGGCCGCTATAAGAACAAATACTAAAAACAAAATAAATTAAATATTTAAGGGGGCTCCCTTAAATATTTAATTTATTTTGTTTTTAGTATTTGTTGTTATAGCGGCCGTTTATTGTAAGGGGGGCTCCCCTTACAACAAACGTGATTTTTTTGCTATTTTTGCTCTTAATCAATAACGGCAGCACATAGGCAATTGAAATGTTCACAAAATACTTTATTGTATTTGTACTTTAATAATTAATAATGAAATTTAAATGAATTAAATAATTAAGGGGGGCTCCCATACAAAAAATACAATTTTTAGCCTATTTTTGCTCTGTAGTGGTACGGAACCCTTCGTGAGCAAGTCCGACTCGCACTTGGCCGATTATTTATTATTTACTGATAGAATTAATCATGATTTTAGAATAGTAATAAAGGTAGCACATTTAATACCAACTTGTAGCACGCGCGTAGCAATACTCGTAGCACGCGCGTAACAATACTCGTAGCACGCGCATAATACTCGTACCACGCGCATAATCCTCGTAGCACGCGCGTAGCAATACTCATAGCACGCGCGTAATTATACTTGTAGCACGCGCGTAGCAATACTCGTAGCACGCGCATAATACTCTTACCACGCGCATAATCCTCGTAGCACGCGCGTAGCAATACTCATAGCACGCGCGTAATTATACTTGTAGCACGCGCGTAGCAATACTCGTAGCACGCGCATAATACTCGTACCACGCGCATAATCCTCGTAGCACGCGCGTAGCAATACTCATAGCACGCGCGTAATTATACTTGTAGCACGCGCGTAGCAATACTCGTAGCACGCGCATAATACTCGTACCACGCGCATAATCCTCGTAGCACGCGCGTAGCAATACTCGTAGCACGCGCGTAATTATACTTGTAGCACGCGCGTAGCAATACTCGTAGCACGCGCATAATACTCGTACCACGCGCATAATCCTCGTAGCACGCGCGTAGCAAAGCGTAGCTTCTACACAAAATTTGCTACACTGTAGCAAGATGCGTTGCATAGTACTCTGCGTGAAATGCAATGTAGTCCTTTTTATTCTGTATCAGGGAATATCGGCAGGCTAATCTAGATATCTTAGCTTCGCTTGCTTAGCTTGTAACTCTCCGTGGTCTAGTGGTATAGAGCGCTGCTCTTGACTCGGAGGTCGTGGGTTCGATTTCCGCGTTGAAAATATGTTATTTCCAAGTTTGGTTAGGACGATGCAGGCTGATCACCTGATTGTCTGACAAGTAAGATGGTCCATGCGTTCGATGAGCATGTAAAAAGTCGGTCCTGCGCCTGATCTCTCGCCAGTCGTGTCGGTCTTCCGTCCCACTGGATTATGAGTAGGGCCCGGATTTTTATGTAACTACATATTTTTATTTTACGCGATTTTCGGTCTAGAATGTGTTTTTTACACGAATTATCATGTTTAGACTGTGAAAAACCAAGTTTCATTTTCCATATTTTTCCATATTTTAGGGTTTTACAAAGATAAGTCCACATTTTGCAATAAAATGTCACAATCGTCCATATTTTCACAAGAATACAAAAAAAATATGTTCCCTCCACCATGTATGCGTATGTACGGATTTAAACGGGCTTTGGCCCACCACACATTCCCACCACTGTATCTCCTGTGTCGCCAGGATCGACAGCGGCATCCAACCACGAAAACCCTTTGATATGATCTCAGGGAGCCCGAGGGACATGCTAATACTGTCTTGGGACCCGCAACGAAATTAATCAGAAGAAAATAGGAGGAGTAGGAAGAATCCAATTTCCCTCCCCATAAAAGCGGGAGACAGCACAAAGTTACAATGACCGAAAGTCAAAGAACTTAAGGGGGAGCACCACGGAAATAAGGTTAATAATTGTGACTCCTAAGCTAAAGCTAAGTTAATATTGGAGTTTATTGTGTTTGACTGTTGCCAATAATAATTGTGGCAAAAACGCTTGAAGGCACGGAAGTTCCTAGCGCTGTCCACGAGATCACCGTAGTATGCTACTCCAGATGTACAGAATAGGTTGTTTAGCATAGTAGTTCTTTCGTCCTGCCAGAGACTGCACTCCCAGAGAACATGATGCGCGGTTTGTTCAAACATGTTGCCTTCGGTCGAGCACTCGCACATGGGTGATGCTACTAGTTTAAATCCGTAAAGTTTGGCCTTAAAATTTCCATGACCGGTCAGGAATTGAGAAACGCAGTGATCAATATCCATCCAATGTTTGGATAGCCGTTCACGAATATTAGGGAAAAAATTATAAAGGTGTCGCCCTTTGGTGGAACAGTCCCATCGTGACTGCCATTCGGAGATTAGGCTTTGCACAGAGTTTTCTAAAGGTTCAAACAGTCTTGCTATTTTAATTTTATCGCGAGCGCTTAAAAAGAACGGGTTGTCAATGTTTTTTTTATGATAGTAAATTGTCGCACGACGCTGAATCTCAAGGTCAACGGGTAAAACTCCGGCTAACACAGGTAAGGCTTCGGTGCTTGTGGTCCTGTAAGCTTTGCATAAGAATATAAGAGCAAGACGTTGGCTTTGTAGCAACTTGCGACGAGCCGCGCCGATTGTTGCTCTGTCAGCCCACACGGGGGCCCCGTAGCAAATGCTGCCTAGGTAAGTAGCAGTGTAAATTAATTTTAGGGTTTTGAAGGAGAGGCCCCATGTCGACGTAGATATTTTGGTAAAGGAGTAAAAATTGCGCTTCGCTGTCTCACCGGTTTGAATTATATGTTCTAAAAATGAAAATTTATTTTCCAAGTAAAAACCAAGATAACAGAGTGACTGTTTGCGTTTAACGTTAATATTGTCAAGTTTAATGCTAGGGGAAGATATAAGGGACCCTTTTAAAAGAATTTGGTAAGTTTTATGCGCGGCGAATTTCAGGCGATTACGTTTACCCCAGCTCGATATTAAATTAAGACTATCATTGGCTTTAGATTCAATTTCGGAACGTGAATTTGCATGAACGATGAGAAAACCGTCATCGGCGTAGCCAACTAGTACGCACAGCGGTGGTAGGGGAAGACTTAATAAATCATCAAATCCGAAATTCCATAGTTTTGGCGAGATAACAGAGCCCTGAGGGCAGCCGCATGTTAAATCTTTGGCGTGTGTACAATGGCCAAGTCGAAGCTTAGTTTGACCGTTAAAAAAATAAGAACGTATTATGGCATAAATATTAGAGTAGCAACCTCGATTTTTTAGTTTTAATAATAACATCGGCCACCAAGCATGATCGAACGCGCCGGAGATATCTAATGAAATGGCGACCACGTATTTAGATTCCGAATGATTTACTATTTTTCTAACTTCCATAGCCGCGTCAACAGTCGATTTCCCGGCGGTGAAACCGAACTGATGACTATGAAATTTAGGGCCACCGGGTAGCAGGCGAGGTACGATGAGACGTTCTAGTAATTTACCTAAGCAAGGCAGTAACGTTATCGGACGGTAAGATTTTGGGTCGTCAGGAGGTTTGTTTCCCGCTTTAGGTATTAATTTTAAGCAACCGGTGCGCCAAATTTTTGGAAATATACCTTCTGCGATACATCTGTTGTAAACATGTAGAATCGATGAACTGGCCGCTAAGCACGCTTGTTTTATCATAATATTCGATATTTTATCCTCGCCCGCAGATTTTTTTATAGGCAAAAGGTTTACTATTTTACTAAACTCCTCCGAAGTTGGTAAATCTGAGGCCGGTGTATGTATGGGGTCTAGCATTCTACTCCTAATGTCGCGGTGGTGTTCATCATCCAAGGAGGGCTCGTCGTCTGGGATGAGAACGTTTAGATATGCCTTCGCCGTTTCGTCTAAGCTACAAGTGTAAGAGTTGTTAATTTTAATATTTGAGAAAAAGCTTGGCTCATTACTACTACCGGGTTTAAGCTCGTGGTATAAAGAGGACCAGGGGCCCTCTTTATCCAGTCTATTCGCGGCATTCTTCAACATATTATTTTTCGCTAACGTAACGGCGGCGCGATAGCGTGACCTTGAAATGCGTAGGTTATTCAAACTAATTATGTAATTATAATTCGAACGATCGTGGCCAGATTTACGAAGATTATTGATTTTGCGCCTGGCCCTTCTAAATTCCCGACGAAGATTAAGAAGGTTACTGTTCCACCATTTACAGTTGTGATCTTTTTTAAGAGGTCTACGACCCAAGGCTACATCGGCACAGTAAACAAATGTGTTTGTCATAATTTCCGCGCACTCATCGACGCTTAAATCCGGCCGAGTGAAGTCTCCGGCATGAGCGGTAATGAGGGAGCGGAATAAATTCCAATCGCCGTTCTTTACGTTGTATTTATAGTCATTAGAATTGACTACGGTATCACTCGGGACCGCACGAGAAAACTCGTACACCAATAAGCGGTGATCACTACATGACGCATCAGGTAGGACGCGCCAATGCCTAATCTGGACGTACGCGCTGGATAGCGTGACGTCAATCGACGATTCGCCCGTTGGGCTACTATAGGTAGGTGGTGCATCGGGGGTGTTGTGAATTTGGAGGTTAAACTCCGCAATAAAGTCTTCTACAGCGGTACGACGGTCGCGGTCAGTGTACCTAAGCTGGCCGTGCCATAAGGGCGAGGATGCATTGACGTCGGCGCCAATAATAATTTTATCACCCGCGAGAGATTGTAATACGCGGCGGAGTTGATGTAAATGTGGGCCTACGGTATCCGCGTACTGAAAGTAGCAGCTTACAACGTATAGTCTAAACTGAGGACACGATACCTCGGCTACCGCACAATGCGACGTCGAAAGGTTAGTTAAGGCCGTGACTGAAAATCTAGACTGAGGTGTGTATATACCCGCGCGAGCTAAGTTATTAATTTGTATCATTTTCGACCGAAACGACGCGAGTTGATATTGTTCTTGAACAAGTACTAAGTCTAAATTGTGATCAGAAACTAACTTTTCTAATTCTAAAGTCGCGTGCTTGTTATTATGGAGGTTTAACTGTCCTATATTTAAACTATCCATACCTAGTAGTTAAAATAAGTTGCTCCATTTTGCTTTTATATGTTGGACAGTCTGGGGAGCCCGTGGGGTGGTCGGAAGATTTTTTATAACGTTGGCAACTACCACAAACTGGCTTAAAATTTTCTTTATCTTTGTTGGGGCACGACAACGAGCTGTGTTTTTCGGCACAGTGATAGCAGCAAGGATTAGGATCGCGACAGAATTTAGCGACGTGCCCAAACTGTTGGCAGTTGCCGCAGCGGACCAGCTCAACGTCATCCACGAAGCGACACATCGCCCAATCGATAAACAGTTTTTCTTTTGAATTGATTAGGTGTTTACGCACAGCGGGGTCTAATTCGATACCTATCCATTTCCTGTTGTTGTAATCTTTATTTAAATTACGACGTCTTACTATTTTTGTTGAACGCAAAAATTGTTCTTGAGACATATTCATTTCGCCATTAATATTTTGATTAAAAAGTGCGAGAAGGAATTTATCATCCGTCATATGTTGCGGTACATCTTTTATGAGAATACGTGGGTTACGTCCTTTAGGCGACTCGAGTCGCAGACCGGCCGATTTAAGCGCTTCCACGGATTTAAGTTTATTAACTTGCGACTCGCTAGTTAGTCGCAAGATCACACCCGAATTAGCTGTTTTTTTGACGCCGTGAAATTGAAAACCGTCGGCCGGGTTGATGACTTTCATCAGAGCTTGTTTTGTCTCCGACGATGATTTTAATTCCCCCGATTTTTCTTGTGTCGGATAGGCAATAACGCAGGGAAGCGGTTTTCGGGTCTCGACTGGCGGCACTGACTTCGCAAGTCTTAGTTTAAGCGCGTCCGAGTAGGAGGTAGAAGGCGCGGCGGCAACTGTTTGTACGACGGGATTAGTTTTGGCAGCTAACAATTCGCGTTCCATATTAGCGACCTTGGTTTCCAAGGAGGAGTTCTTTATGGCGAGAAGTGAGACGATCGTAGTTATTTTTTGAGTCATACTCATAATATCGGACTTGTTGGCAAAATTATTACGGCGAGACACGGTGTCGTTTGCGAACTCGTTTATTTTGGCTAAGTACGAGCTAGCTTCGCGGACGAGCTCGTAATAATTGCAAGCATCGTCGGATGCGCGGCTTGTGTCTAATAATGACGTAGCGGGGGACAGCAGAGGCTCGTCCCTAGTGGGTTGGTGACGCTTCTCCACAGGTGACAAGGAGGAAGGAGATAATTCCGACAACAAACGTTTACCGGACGATAATGTCGGAGAACGAGGAGTTTTATCGCTTCTATTAAACGGGTTTGTATCTTTATCTGGCGGCATATTATTTTGGCTCGACATTGTGAGTTAATATAAAATTTGAATGTACCAATTACACTTATTTAATTTAAATTAGAATGAAACAAAAGTTTAGCTTAATAATCACAGTCAGCTGATCGCAAGGCAGGCCGGCGCCGCGCGAGCGGTACCGACACACACAATATTTTACCTACCTACAATTCCCTACTGATAAAAGTGAACAAAGAAATTTACTTACCGAGTTAAATCCAATAAAATACGAGCAAATGTGTTAAAAAACTTACAGTACACGTAGATTACACCGTTACCTAGCTAATTACACACACTCAGCACGAATTTACCGATTTAAAACCACCGAAAATAATTTTTAATCCCGGAGCGCACGTCAGACGATGTTAACCGTACGGAGGCCGCGGGGGGAGGCGTATGTACGGCTGCGTATTTCGTTCCTCTCGCGTTTTATCGTCGTTCCAAAGAAGGTTTTTAAAGAAATAGAAAATAAAGTTTCAGATGCTGAAGGTCCTGTTCCTGACATGGCTAAACGAAAACTGAAGTATGTTTCGGTCTTCGGGTAAAATAAAGAATTTAAGTAACACACAAAAAAAATATCTGTGCCGATTTTTGATGTTTAAGCATGCCTAACTTGACCATTTTTTTTGTCAGAACGGGACATCTACGAAGCGGACCCCCCCCCCTTTTTTTCTTGAAATAATAATTTCGCTATCTTTTTTATAGGTTTTTTGTAATGCAGCCGTAAATATGTAGGTACAGTAATTATTTCCTATATTAAAGACTAAAACAATGTTTTATTATTGTAATTCTACACTCCATATTTTTTCCATATTTCTATTTTATACTCCATATTTTTCCATATTTTCGATTTTTTAGTCCATACTTTATGTTTATATTTTGGATTTTTTAATACATATTTTTCCGGGCCCTAGTTATGAGAGTAAAAGGAGAGAATGTTCTTGTGTACTGCGCACACACTTGGGCCCTATAAAATTAGCTTCTGCGTAACTGGTCTGGTTTCAATGAAACCGGCCACCGTCACTGAAACAGGTGTGGGAGCTATTATTATATGTTAGCTTCCACTGTATAAAAACCTTTTGTTGTTACCACTTAAACGCCGCCGTTGAATACGTAGATTCGGATGTTTCACCCCGAGTCGGCATCTTTCTAATTGGCGGCCAAATTGCATAATTATCTCGAGCCATCAGATAAATACTTTCTTGTGAATATTCATACAACTTTAATTTGATGTGAGCGTGCCAGACAGTTTATGGACGTGACCGTGGTGGATAATGCGTCGCCATTAGTAAAATTTAGTTTTATTTACCTAAAATGTAGTAAATTGTTCACCTACTAGTTGTGTCAGTAGGAGCTGCGTCTGTTATTCATGATGAAAAAAGGAATAGCGTGAAAATTAAATAATTCCCGGTCGTCTATAACAATTCATTATAGATAGGTTTGTGTGTCTGCCTCTTTTAAAGAGAAAGAAAAATGTAAAAACATGTAGAAAATTCGTTTTGCATAAGCCGCTGAATCAAGTTTTATGAAATTCACTTCGAGTAGATTTTAATAAAAAATATACGCGACAAAACTCGCGTAAAATATTCATGGGTAGATGACGGACCATCTGCATTATTTAATCGGATTATTCAAGTCTAGTCATAGCCTGACCCACTAAAGATAAGAACGTCATCTGCTAATGAATAAATTTCTCTGATAGTACATATATAGTCCGTGCAATCCACGAAGACGCGCCCCACTATTCCTCCCATATTCCTCCTAATCGTTTATAGTATATTATGTGTGCAAGCTTTCGCCAATGTTTGAGTGTTATCGGTACACACTAATTACCTATGAGTGCACGCACACTCTACAATAAATATACCAATTAAGAAAAAGCGTCACGGTCAAAGGGAAAGATGCTCACCCAAAAATTGGTGGGGCGCGTCTTCGTGGATTGCACGGACTTTACGAGTATAAACTGACAATATCATTAATCCTTATTAGTTGACCGTAGTAAAAAGATTATTCAGTAATCAGTGCGTTATAATGTAGGCGAGGTGCACCACCGTGTGTTAAACTTATAAGCACGTTACCGTCTTATCGTGTAGGGTGACCATTCCTACTAATATTGTATGTCCCTCTGTCTGTCTATAAAGAAACTATATTGTATACTAAGGGCCTGACCACCACTTCCTGATAAGTGCCGGATAGGCTATTCACCACTTAACTTGACTGATAGAGTATGGAGCATCTGTCAGATAAGTTGTAGAAAGCCTATCTGGCTCTTATCAGGATGTCGTGAAACAGGCCCTTAGAATTGTAATTAAATTATAATCCTTCGATCGCGGATTCTTGGAAATCTATTGTTTACGCGGTTGAATTCGACCGCTTGGGAGTTGATAGGTTAATCTCAATCAATGGTATAATAATTTACTAGATGACGCCCGGAACTACGTTACGCCAAAATTTGTTATTTGCGCGGGAACCGTACATTCTTCCTGGATAAAAAGTATCCTATGTCCTTTCCCGGGATTCAAAGTATATACATACTTAGCAAAATCGGTTCAGCGGTTTGTGCGTGAAGAGGTAACAGAAAGAACGATCAAGATTCTTCGCTGATAGGCCTGCATCATTTTATTGCAGGACAAGAGCTTTAGGCTGTGTTTCCACCAGAGATGTGTTACGAGGAATGTGTTTTTAAGATCCAATGTCATGGCAAGCTCACGCCAATGAAGCGATTCTATTGGTTCTCAAAAACACATTCCTCGCAACACATCTCTGGTGAAAATGCAGCCTTACAGTCTTTGTCCTCATTTTAACCTGGTCCGGGGCTCTGGGCCAGGCTAAGTTTTGGCGGGAACACTCGCCCGAGATCGGCTCTATATCTTTTCAAAATCACATGTTAAGCATGAATATTATTTATAATTAATTAATAATACTATATATTAATTATTATCTTATATATAAAATTCTCGCGTCACAATATTAGTGACCGTACTCCTCCGAATCGGCTTTACTGATTTTTACCAAATTTTATATGCATATTCATTATTCAGTAGGTCTGAGAATCGCTACTTTTTATATTGATAAGTGCATGTGTTGAATAAATAATAGTAAATTATTACAACTCGAGACTGACGGCGACCATTGTTTGTGCGACGGGATAGCGATGGACGTTGCCATGGTGACATACTTATTTAGTCACTTCAATAAAATAATATGGGCGAAAATCGAAATACTTTATAAATTATGGCAAAACAACATTTGCCGGGACAGCTAGTAAAATGTAATATTATAACTAAAATTGTCACAAGTTTAAATTTCTACCTCTCCTCGTTACGAACATTTACTGCAACAATTTTAATTTCATTTCATTCTCATGATAATTATCCCAGATTATACATAAATCTTGGTTACCGCACGCGTGCGTAAAATTACTTCCGCCTTCTAAGGTTGTTGATTGTTAGATAAGGCTTCGTGGTTGAGGGGGTTAAAACCCCACATGGAGGCTAAGTTCACCTCCACATATGAAGGGTTAAACCCCCCACAGTAATCCTCCAAGTGTTTGAATAACAAGGTACTTTTTAGGATTCCGTACCCAAAGGGTAAAACGGGACCATATTACTAAGACTTCAATGTCTGTCCGTCTGTCTGTCTCCAGGCTGTATCGCAAGAACATTAATAGCTGGAGGGTGACATTTTCCGCTATAAATATTAATGCTAAATATGAAATAAATTCAATTTTCAAGGGGGGCTCCCATAATATAATAAATTAACACATTTTTTTACTTTTTCTGCTTGATATCGATAATGGCAGGTAGGCACTTGCCTTATACGGCGGAAGGCGAACCGCAGGTGGTTTTAGTGAGTAGGAGTCTCACATACCCCCAGGGTGCTTCAGTAACTGAGGCACATACCCAACCCGGGGGACCCATGATGGGTTTCCCCTGCGCATCACAAAAAAAAAGGTAGGCACTTGCCACCAAATACTTATTTGTATTTATACTTTAATAAATAATTATAAAATGAAATGAACTGACATTTTACTGAATAGACATTCCCATACAAAAAACACAATTTAAGCCACTTTTACTCCATAATGGCACGGAACGCTTCGTGGGCCACCAACTCGCACCTGGCTGATTTTTTAAATACAAACAGCTGTTTTTCGATTTGCATTTATATGCGAGAGATATGCGAAATGTCTTTATAATGTGAGAAATATTTAAATACATACTGCAAATACATTTAAATGCGCAAGGATTTACAGAGAAAAATAAATGCCAAATGAAAATGTTACTGACTGATACTGTGTTATACTGTATTATGGAAAATAACGCTTTTGTTCGTCCTTTGATAAGTACTCCGTTGAAAAATGTACAGTAAACATTTTAATACTAGCACACGCTATTCTCATTAATATAATTACATCTTTTTCATGGTTGTCGACACAAAAATATGGTAAGAATACAATTATTAGTTATTTAATTAATGCTCATTTAAAGCGTGCCTTGTTTATATTTAATTTTAATAAAAGAAACATATACGGAGTAAACTTTGTATATTGTATCTAGGGGCATGGCAGTGCCCTCGCCAAAACGAGCCAAGCGGTATTTATTCCAGATTGAATGCAGTTGTTTTAAATATTTTATTGAAAGTTGCGCCAAAATGACTTTATCACGAGGAAATCATACATTTTTCCGGGATAAAAAGCATCCTATGTCCTTTCCTGGGACTCAAAGTATCTCCCTCCCCCAAACTATCTCAAATTACAGCAAAATCGGCTCAGCGGTTTAGGTGTGAAGAAGTAACAGGCAGACAGACATTTGCATTTATACCTATAATATTAGTATGGATTATTTAAAGAGGCATATTATCTATACATATTATAAAACAAAGTCGCTTTTTTTCCCTCATGTCCCTTTGTTCCCTTTAATCTTTAAAACTACGCAACAGATTTTGATGATTCTTTCAGTGTTAGATAGCTCGTTTATCGAGGAAGGCTATAGGCTATATTTTATCATGCTAAGACTAATAGGAGAATGTGGAAAAAACGGGGGAAATTATTTGAAAGGGCTTATCTCGCGAGCAACTGGAGCAATTTTTATGTTATTTGGCACAGATAAGAAGTAGACCACGTGAAGGATGCACGCCGGGGCGGGTCGCTAGCTAAATATAAAAAAGGACTTAGAAAAAATTCACTCATTTGAAAAAAAATGAAGGTGCGATCTTGACCTGAAAAGAGACCAACTAATTAAGAATAACCAGCCTTCAAAAATCACGAACAATTACGAAAACTGTATCCTACGTACGTGTACTGTGTGTGCACGGACGTTCTCTACAATTATTATTTTTAACAAAAAATTAAAACCGACTTCCAGAGTAAAAAACAATAATAATTATTATATAATGAATAAAAAAGTATGAAATAATTCTTACTCTTAATAGTGCCTTATGCAGAATACTTCTAAACCTCTACTATTTCTGTACACAATCTTCATTATTTTGAAGTCGATACCAGCTAAGAATGGTGAGTTCTTAGACAAAATATTTTTAATTTTAAAGACTGGTATAATTAATAATATAAGCTTGGCGTTAATCAAGCAATTATAAAATTAATGTTCATGCGCCTATCTCTAAAGGCTCTAAAGTTCTTTTCAGTGACTTTCTGTCTATCACAACACTCCTGGAAAGTCATTAGCTCACTATAATGTTCATATAATATTATGCTTAAACAGGTTAAACTACTTAGAACTACGTTAATATAACTATTTATTCTGTCCCAATAATAAGGAGTTTCCTACATACGGACATACCTCATAATTCATAGATCTCATGATCAAATTGCTAACTTGGTAACCTGATCACCAAGTTTGAATCATTTACTTTGATATAACAATATAATTGTTGAAATCGTTCGACAAATTAAGAGTTATGATTTAATGATTCATGGTGTGGTGACTGGTAGTATTGGTGATGATGATGATGAATGTAACTTGCATAGTAGCATATGCTTTGAGTTCTTAAACCAAAGCCGAAACCCTCAAACTTGCATCTATAAGGAATCCGGAGTTCTCTTAGCACCTTCGGAACCAAGGTATATCTTAGTGCAAAATTTTGCTTTTTGGCAGCATATGCTTAGGATATTTCTCATAAAATCGAAATCACCATAATATGTTTTCATTTAAATTTTGAGGAGTTCCCTCGATCACTCATGGATCTTATCATCAGGTCGAAATAATAAAATAATTTGCAAAATAGCTTAACTTTTTACAGAACAATGTTTAAAGACATCCGTGATCCGTTTTGATCTAAAAATACTATGAAAAATACCTACCAATTATAATAGGGTCATAATGTGAAGGTGTATGGTGGAATGGTGGTGATGATGATGATTATTGTAATAAGCTTAGTAGTATATGCTTTCAGTTCTTAAAACAACGCCGAAACCCCCAAACATGTATCTATAAGGAGTAAGGAGTTCTGTTCACCACCTTCGAACCATGGTATATCCTGGTGCAAAATCTTACTTTTTGGTAACATATGCCTGGAATACTTCATATGAAACCAAAAAAACCATATGTTTCCATTTGAATTTTGAGGAGTTCCCTCGATTACTCATGGATCCCATCATCAGGTCACCACTTTTGTGAACATGGGACCAAATTGGAGTGAAACCTAATACAACAAAACAAAAATTTTGAAAATCGGTTCACAAACGGCGGAGTAATCGTTGAACATACATAAAAAAAATTAAAAAAAAATATCCACAGCCGAACGTATAACCTCCTCGTTTTTTGGAAGTCGGTTAAAAATAGGATAATCAGTTATGTGCGTGCCCATGATCGTCACCGCGTTGTATAGTGTGAAGTCAAGACACCGAGACTGAAATCGATCAGGACACATAATATTCTTTATGAAAAATACATTTCGTTTTAAATATGAACACTTTTCAAAGAAATCTGTAGGCTCGATAACGGAGTCTTAGAATTTACGATCATGAATAATGCAGCACCACAATACTCCAAGAATCTCACTTCTCCAATAACATTTTGTTTTTCATAGAACCTCCTAGAATTTTCCATTTTCACCGCTTTTTAAAGCTCGTTTTTTTTTTTTTTTTGTTGGTTATTTAATTTCGTTATGAATTATCGGGTTTTATCTGAGATTTTCTTAGAATTTCTTTTTATAATACTCATCGGCTCCTGAAGATTGTTTGGATTAATATTGCATTATATTAAAGCTTGCTATGTCGGTAAAAATCGACCAAGTGTGAGTCAAACTAATGCACAAAGGGTACCATATTATTATTATTGATATAGAGAAACAGTATACAAAAAATCCTAACACAAGGGATACAGCCTGGTGACAGTCAGACGGACGGATAGATAGCGAAGTCTTAGTATTAGACTCCCTTTTTTACCTTTTGTATACCCTAAAAATATATGCGTTACTTATTAGCTGAACCAGCAAACTACCGAATTTTTTAAGATCAGCGCAACATGAACGGGATGATCTTCCTTTGAGCCTCTCAAGCATATTCCCATGAAATATATGACAAAACACGTTGTTTTTTTGCTGGATCGGCTAGTAACTATAGGTATAATTGTGATTCCTACTTAGTATTAAAGATGGTGAAAAGCTGAGCAAAACTGTGGTTAACGTAATTTTCGCGAATTAAGGCGACGCCTTGATAATTTGGCTGTAGCGATATCGATTTTTCTCAGCAAGGACTAAAACTGAGAAATTAAAGTTCATTGTCAGTATTCATCATGTCTTTGTCTTTAAATTACCCATAGCATAACACGATTAGTCAACTTTTATAACACAGAATAATCAATCAAAAAGACCTCTGTAAAAAAAGGGATTCTAATTTTGCCAACAGAGGAGAGTGATTTAAGCTTCCAAAATTTGTACAAAGATTGGTTCAAGCATACACTTTAATTTGCCCATAGGTTATATGAAATATATTAATGGTTTTTAAATAACGCGACAAAAACCAATTTGTCGCTTACGGCTTTTCCATTTCTTGCTGTTCCATTTCTTGTTTTCATAGAAAACAAGCAATCTAAAACATAACAAGCGTTTTTTACTTAAACGCGGCGTCACCTTAACGCTATAAGCGTTAAAATGTTAAAACGTTAAAACTGTCTAAAGTGTATAATTTATTTAGTCGTGATTTCCGAGTGAGCTGTGTCCAAACAAGTTTTATTTGGGAGCGAAATGGACACGGGAATACTTTTAGTTAGCGGAAAATCTGACCTGAACCCGAAAACGCAAATCTCTTCGCAATTTGACTACAACTAAATAGGGGTTTTATTTTCTATTTCACGTGGAACGCTATTTGTATAAAATAATTGTATATTCGGTTTTAATCGTCCAAAGGATTTGCCGAAGCCGAAAAATCAAAAAGTGGCTGTAAAGCTTAAAAAATATAACCCGAAAAATAGAACAAAAGTTTTGAAAAAAATAAGTACGTGTGGCTCGGTCGGAGACTGCCGCGATAAAGCCATTGCATAGCATTTTTATCAACTCATGCAAAAATAATTCGCATACGCCTAGTCGCACGCACACAAACACCGTGCCGAAGTCTGCCGAATAAGTTCGGCAATGTTAGACGATGCATGGCAAGGCCGCACCGACCGGCACAGCTGTGCGGCGTTGCCATTGTTGCCAATGAAAATAAACCTAATACCCCCCGTATTAGGTTTATTTTCGTTACGGAATTTCTTTATTTGGTCACCGCGCTCAAAACTCGCGATACTATGCAATAGCTTAAAAGAAATGTCACTTCCTACATCAGTACTAATCCATAGACACCTGACTTTTTAAAATCGGACCAGTAGTTTGACCGCTACTCTCGTACATACATAGACGACAAAAATCGCAATCGCCTTCACTTCGCAAGAAACCGATGCGTCGTTTTTATAAGATCTAAAGGTGGCTTTCCGATCTTTACCGCGAGCGACCGCAACCGACAAAAATCTAATAAAATGCCACTTTCTGACAAGGGCTATAGGCTTCATTTTACTCTACGCCACTAGCTTTTACGCCACAAGCGGCGACAGCATGAGTCTTCAGTCGTCACATGTCAGAAAAAAATGATACCTAGAGTCTATGACTGTCATATAGTGGCATTTTAATTGATTTTTTGTCGGTCACGGCTAGCCACGTAAAAGATCGGAAAGTCACTTGACTCAATTAATATGCGACCGCGCCAACGAGCGTTTTGGACGCTACACCACAAGTTGACAAGCATTGTATACGAGTATGTCGCAGTCATCTGATTCAATTTGCGATTCGATTGAATGACTAGCGTATTCATTGAATGACACCATTCAATTGAATGACTCGACCGAACGTCGATTGAACGATCGTCACTCAACGTTCAACTAGTTAGCGATTTGTAGCATAGCGTTTTGAAGATAGCGGACATGAAATCAGTCAGGTAATTGAACGTATTTCATTTTCTTCCTACTGCGGCGCTACTAATCACTAAAACAAATATGGCGTCAAACAGCTCGCACAGATGTATGGAGTGTAGATAGATGATAGCACTGTGTTGATATTTTATCGATTACATTTACATTAAAGTGCTTTATTTGTAATACATGTTATAAATAACTAATAAAATAATATGAAAGCGTGGATTTACCTATAGGACATAAGCTATAACGTGGCTATAACTACCCCGTCAACGGCTACTTGAAAAAAATATAGCATCCCATTTAACGACTTCACTATATGACTTTTAGTCAAGACGTTAAACGTTACAGTCAACGTCTTGACGAGTTGTCCTTTAGTCATTAAATTGAATGCTGTTATTCAATGAATGCGCTAGTCATTCGATTGAATCGCAGATTAAACCAGATGACTACGACATATACAACGATTTATTTAGGTAGCGGCTTGGTCGCGTCGCTATTTACCGGCCTATATATTGAGCCAGCCTACACATAAAGACAGCGGTAAGCGATTTAACAGTCTTGATTATTATTATTATTATAGCCTTTTAATCAATTCACCACCCAGTAAGTATTACTTTAAGAGTTGCTTAACTAGCAATAGTTGAATGTGGTGAAGTTGCCCCTTCACGGGTATAGGCCTCCCCCAGCCTTCTCCAGCCTTCTCGATCCATGGCTTTGTTAATCCAGTCTTTTCCAGCTATTTGAACTATGTCATGCGACCAGTTTAGTTTTGGTCTGCCTACTTTTCTTTTGCCCGTGGGCCCTTTCCATTTGGTTGTCACTAATGTCGACCTCTTATCTTTGAAGCGAGCGATGTGTCCAGCCCATTGCCATTTCAAGGTAAGTGCATGTTTTAATGCATCTGTGATTTTTGTTTTTTCCCTTATTACTTTACTCCTTATTTTATCTATCTTTTTTATTCTTAGCATGCTTCTCTCCATTGCTTTTTGGGTGTTTTCTATTTTTGTTTTAATGTTTTTTGTGAATGTCCATGTTTGGCAGCCATATAGAAGGCTTGGCATGATGCAGCTATCCATGATAATTTTCTTTGTGGGTAAGTTAAAGTTACCTTTTAATTTTCTTTCAGAGACCAGAATTTTTTCCACGTTAGATTGATTCGTCTCGTTACCTCCTCTACATTACTGTTTGCATCCATTGTTATTTGCTTTCCCAGGTAAACATAGCTGTCCACATAATCAATTGTTTGTCCGTTTACTGTTATTGGTCTTTTGTTGTTGTTGTTTTTGTTCATGTTCAGTCCCACCTTTTTGCTCTCTATATCAAGTTTTGTGATCATTTCTTCCAGGTCTCTAGGTGTTTCTGCCAGTATAACTAGGTCGTCTGCAAATCTTAGGTGGTTAAGGTATGTCTAATTTATTTGTATGCCTCTTTGTGCCCAGTTTATTTGGCTGAAAATTTCCTGGAGCACGGCGATAAAAAGCTTTGGTGACAGTGGGTCACCCTGTCTTACTCCACGCTCTATTCTGAAGGGTTCGCCAATGCTTTCGAGTTTTATTATGCTTGTACAGTTTTTGTATATGTTTTTTAATATGTTTATATATTTGGTGTTTATGTTTAATGTCTTCAGTGCTTTCCAAATGTAGCTGTGGTTGATGGTATCGAAGGCTTTGCTGTAGTCGATAAACGCTATGTAGAGGGATCTGTTGTATTCTTAAAATTTTTGAATAATTTGTTCTATTGTCTGTTTATGATCTATGGTGCTATATCCCGACCGAAAGCCCGCCTGTTCTATAGGTTGTGAGTTATCTATATCTTGGCTTATTCTTTTTAGTATTAGTGTAGCAAATAGTTTGTAGGTGCTTGTTAAGAGGCTGATAGGCCTATAATTTCCAATATCTTGTGGGTTACCTTTTTTAAAGTGAAGGATAATGTGTGATGAGCACCATTGGCTTGGAATCATTTCTGTGTTCAGCATCATGTTAAACAGTTCTGTTAAGTAGCCTACTAGGACTGGAGCTCCCACATTTATTGCTTCATTACTTATACCATCTGGACCTGGGCTTTTTTCATTTTTAAGTTGTTTTATATGTAGGTACACTTCTTTTCATCGAAAGGTTGTATATTACTTGTAGTCATATAATTGCACTCAGTTTCGGTCTCTTTATTTGAGTTCTTGTATAAGTCTTTGTAGTATGCCGTGGCGTGTTTCAGTATATTCTTCCTTTTCATGTTTTTGGTTGCTCCTTGTTTGTCGTCTAGACTTTGTATCCATTTTTTACATGTGCTGAGTTCCTTGAAAGCCCTTTTTGTACTTCTATATGTATCTAAGTTTTTAGTTATCACATTGTGTCTATAGTTTTGATAGTCTTTTTTTATTGCTCTGTTTGTTACTTTGTATAGTCGGCCCAGTTCCATTTTCATTTCCTTTGTTTTGTTCTTGGTCTTCATTAGTTCTGTGCGTTTTGTTATTAGTTGTTCGGTTTCTTTGCTAAAAATTTTGTGTGTTTTTGATTCTGTTGTCTGTTGCGCTTTTAGGCTATTGGTTATAATTTTTTCTAGTTCGTTGTAATAGTCCTGTATGTTTGTATTTTTGTTTAGCATGATAGATGATTTTGTAAATTCTTTAAGATTTTCTAGGTATATGTCTATTTCTTCCTTTGTTTTTGGTCTAGATATGGTGTTGCTGAAATTTTTCCTTGATAGTTTCGGCGTCGTTAGAGTTACCGTTGCTCTCACTGGCCTATGATCAGAGGGAAAGCTTATTTTATTGATTACATCCACATTTGATATAATTTTTGGAACATTTGTCAATATGTAGTCGATTTCATTTCTAGTTTTATTATCAGCTGATAACCAAGTCCATCTCTTGTTTTTTCTCTTTTTAAAAAATGTGTTCATAATAGACAAGTTATATTCCGAAGCATATTCTAGTAGCCTTTCGCCTCTTTTGTTTTGTTTGCCGATGCTAAACTGGCCTATTTGTTTGCAGTTACTATTGGTTTGTGTTCCTATTTTTGCATTAAAATCGCCTATCGCTAATATTTTGCTGTCTGAAAGTGAATGGGCCTTATTCAGATCGTTGTAAAATTTGCAGATGTCATCCTCATTTGACTTTTCAGTTGGCGCGTAGGCTTGTATTATAGATACCGATAGGTTTCCAAATTTCATTTTTAGTAGTGCTACTCGTTCTGAGATTCCTATAAATCCGATTATTTTACCTTTATGTTCTTTTTTAATAAGGAATCCCACTCCGTGCAGGCCTATTGTTTGGCCAATGTAGCATAAAATATAATCATTGTATTCTTCGATATTACAACCCATGCGTCTTACTTCTGATAGCCCTATAATGTCAAATTTGATGTTTTTTATAGCATGTGTAAGTTCCAGATATCTTTCAAACGATGCCAGTGATCGAACATTGTAGGTGCATATTTTTATTGTATTTGTGTTGCTTGCTGGAGTTAATTCGTAGGTGGAGTTTGTTGGGGGGTGGTGGTCTAATTCCCCACGGGGACCAGCCGGCTTGGGGAATGTTAATGTTTCGGAGTCCGTTGTGCTAGCGGGTTGTTTGTTTTTGTTTGAGTTTTTCCGGTTGTTGGAGGCTGTTGTTAGTTTTTTGGCGCGTTGTTAGTCCCTCTTCGTTCAACGTAGTTGAAGATGTTCGGTCTGTTATTTTCCTTTGAGGAAGTGAGTTCTGTTTAGAAGGCTTTTGGGGCTGGTTATTTACTGCACTGACTTTCTTTTGCGTTGGAGAGTTTGGGGAGAACAGTCCCTCTCTTTTCCTTTTTTCTCTATTGTTGTCTGGTTGTTTCTTCACTATTATTTTGTCGTATTTAAGGTACACCCTGTTTCCCTTTTGCCTTTCTTCCTCAATTTGTTGCTGTAGTTGCTTTCTTTTCTCAAGTACCTCCTTCGGATAATCTTCTTTGACATATGTGCCAGGGGGTAAGTTAGTTTTAATCGATAATATTTGGCGTTTTTTCCAAGTGGTGGTAAAGGTGACTATCACTGGACGATTTTTGTTAATTTGCCATTTGCCAATTCTGTAGACGTTGCTTATTTCCTGGCTCTCTAGCGGAATACCTAAATCGATTATAATTTCCTTGATGTAGTCAATTAATTCATAATCGGATTTTCCTTGTTCGTCTATGCCAAAGAAAATGAGGTTGCTCTTTCGTTTTTGTTTTTCGATTTGGTTTAGTTTTTGTTCGAGTTCCGTTACTTTGGATTTTAGTATTTGGTTTTCTTCCAAAACAATTTGCATTTTGTCATCAAGAGCTTCCATGACACTTTTTGATACAGAGGCTGTTATTAGTGCCGCTTGTTGTTGGAGCTTTTCGTCTAGTTTGAGCAACAGTAATTCCGTATTCTTATCCATTTTATTGCTAATTTGGTTTCTTGTATCTGGTGTTACTGGTCTGGATGGGAGATTTTTATTTTGCGCTGGTATCCCTGCAACTAGAGCTGTCAGTTGTCACTTGTCAGTGCTGTTTCGCTTGACAGCTATATCTGTGGTTTTTGACGTATCCGGGATGCCGCAATGGCCGATGCCCGATTGTCAAAACAAACAAAATGGCTGTTCCAATAATGCAAATCGCGAAACGAAATGCGAATTATTTTCGAAACTTTTTGGTCACTTGGTCACAAGTTTGCACTGTTATTATGTTATGGTAATTTCACAGTCCGTTTTTTGTGGGGACTCACTGGTCTTAAGCACTCTTGATATACGTTAAGTCTGATTTTCAGAATAACAAAATGGCTGTTCCGAGACTGCACAATCACGAGTAGTTTTCGAATTATCGTCACTTAATCCCGATTTTTGCACTTTGATTGTTTTTGGGTCTTCTTGTAATCCGATTTTTGTGGGAATACACAACTTTAATGCATTGTTTTAGCACTTTAGTCAACCAAAACTTTATTTATTTGCGGAGCTCGTTAAACACGTCTTTACGATCCAGCTACCGGTAGTCTTGATTATAATAATCACAAAATCTTATCTTTATAAAGATAATCCGGAAAGTACTAATTACATTCAAATCTTTATAATTGAAATCACACTAATAAGCTTACCTTGTCCATCTTAAGCCAATTAATTTCGGATCGGAATCTTCGAAAGCCATAAAATGTCAGACATCCAGCCATATTTCCTCCTCGTACATATATAATATGGCTGTTCGCCGGATACGATAACGCATAAAAGGAGATTTCGGACGTAAATACGGACGACGATAAATTTGTATGTTTACGCTATGTTTTGATTCAATCCCATTTTGATTTTAATATACATTGTATGTTATGTTATGTTTTATGGGTAAGCAAGATTTTTTGCGCGATTATCGTCAGATTAAGTCTAAGAGAGAATGAATAATTACTTTAATTTAATTGAGATTTAAATATAAGATCCATACATTTTCTATCGTTATAAATCAATCATTAAATGTTTGCAAGTGCGACAGTTAGTGTAAAGTTATTATTTACATTAGTTTTGTTAAGTATACATCCATACTATCCATACTTACTAATATTATAAATGCGAAAGTGTGTCTGTCTGATAGTCTGTCTGTCTGTTACCTCTTCACGCTCAAACCGCTGAACCGACTTTGCTGAAATTTGGCATAGAGATACTTTGAGTCCCGGGAAAGGACATAGGATAGTTTTTATCCCGGAAAAGTGTACAGTTCCCACGCGATAAACGAATTTTGGCGCAACGAAGTTGCGGGCGTCATCTGGTATTACATATTTTTTTATATTGTTAAAATATGTTCATCCATACTTCCATACTAATATTATAAATGCGAAAGTGTGTCTGTCTGTCTGTTACCTCTTCACGTCTAAACCGCTGAACAGATTTGGCTGAAATTTGGTAAGGAGACACGTTGAGTCCTGAGAATAGACATAGGATACTTTTGATCCCGGAAAAATGTATGGTTTCCGCGCGATAAACTAATTTTGGCGCAACGGAGTTGCGGGCGTCATCTAGTTGGTAATAAACTTTTTGTTGTTTGGTAAGTAGCATTAAGGGGCCGGGTACCCTTGGAATTTCTCATACAAACGTAATTCCAAAATCATTTTCTCATACGAAAATATTTAACATGTTTGAGTTATTTTTCAGTTTAAGATAGTTATTACCTAGGTTCCTACACAAAAATTCACTTCAAAATATTTAAACGAATTTTTTATTTTTTTTTTATTTTTTTTTAGTAAATTTACTACTCAATATTTAAACACTAAAAATAGAGTAAAACACTAAAAAATATATAAATAAATAGTAAATTTACTACAAAATATTTAAATACTAAAAAATATTTTTTAGAGTAACAAAAGTTACAAAATATTTAAATACTAAAAAATATTTCTTAGAGCTTAAAAATTTTGTAGTAAATTTACTATTTATTTATATATTTTTAGTGTTTTACTCTATTTTTTAGTGTTTAAATATTTAGTAGTAAATTTACTAAAAAAAAATTTAAAACAAAAAAAAATTTTTTGTTTAAATATTTTGAAGTAAATTTTTGTGTAGAAACCTAGGTAAGCGCCCAGAACAAAGCGCTTTTAAAGGGTGTCCAGCGGGTAATGGCGTTGCGAAACAATAGCTGGTGATGCAGCACTCGCTCTTGCGGGGACTCCGCCTTGGGACATCGAGGCACAAGGGCTGGCGGAGATTTATTTCCGAACAGCGGAGATTAAACGGAGCGGGGAACGGGTGTCACCCGAGCTTATAGCCCGATGGCGCCGCCAAACGCGCATAATCACAATGCGTACCTGGGAAGACAGGCTGGCGTCTCCGACATACGGACGACGAGTCGTAGAGGCGATTCGGCCTCACATACGACAGTGGGTGACAAACCAGAGGGGTTCTCTCACATACCGGATGGTGCAGATGTTGACCGGGCATGGCTGCTTTGATCATTACCTGCACCATACGGCCAGACGGGAGCCGACCCCCCGGTGCCGCCACTGTGATCATGACGACGACACCGCACAGCACACGCTCCTGGAATGCCCAGCCTGGGTAGAAAAGCGAGCGGTGCTTGTTGCGACCACCTGGTTAGACCTCACACTCCCGGCCATAGTTGCAACTATGGTCCGCTGACTGGGCCGCTGCAGTTTTCGTCTCAGACGGGTCCAGCGGCCCAGCACAAAGCGGAGGTGAAGGCACGGACGGGTTTTAGTGGGTAGAGCTGCGGCCAACTTACCATCTTCTCGGCCGTAGCGAGTCCCACATACCCCGGTGGTCCTTCCCCAGTGCCGCCGGGCATGCTTAAGCGCATTTCCGGTCTTGAAAAAAAAAAAAAAGGTAATTACTATCTTAAACTGAAAAATAACTCAAACATGTTAAATATTTTCGTATGAGAAAATGATTTTGGAATTACGTTTGTATGAGAAATTCCAAGGGTACCCGGCCTCTTAACTCTTTTGTTAAAAACTCCAAAAAATTTGCGACATTATTAATTTTAGAGCAAGTGGAGTGAAAAAAAATACATAAAATTGCTTAATATATTATGTAATTGATTGTACTGTCGGTTCTTGGTGGAAATTCATATTGAACACTAATAAAACACACTTTTCTTGCACTTTTTCCACTATATTAAGATGTTATTATAACTTTTAACAAATTACACGACCGGTTTCGAAATAAATCATCATCAGGTGTTAGTTTTTTTATTGCTTAAGGCGAAGACAGCTGCCAATTCGACATCTTTGTGCAGTTTTCTAGACGTATGTATTTCATTGATTGGCACAAAAAAAATATATGTGATTTTTGATTATATTTTGAAAAGCTTGTCCAATTTAAATAATAAAATAATGTACTCCATCTGGATGAAAAAAAATACCAAAGTCACATCTTTCAGGAACTTTAAACAGTTCTAACTACAGTAATAATACAATCTATGTTTTAAAAATTTGTTTATTTGATACCTTTAACAAAAATCCAAAGATTGCCCGATTTAATTTTCGGTTCTGACGTCTAGATTTCCCATAATATTTATTTTTTTCCTCTAGCAAACGAAAAATGTATCCACGCTACCGAGTGAATACTTCACATCTCTGTCTCTCTGGCTTGAAAATCGACAGTGGTGCGAGAGTGATGCGAGATCAAGGTCATTGGCAGTTGTCAGCGCCTTAAGGCTACTCTTAACTACGAAAAAACTAAACGAATAACATATTTTGGCAGAGATTGAAAGAATTTATCACTACTTTCCATTGCAGCAATATCCATATTCCAGATTTCTGAGCAACAGAGTTACGGGCAACCTTAAAATGTTGCCAAACGTACAAAGTCGATACCAACAAAATGTTGGCGACTGGCTGGACAGACCTTAGAGATTTTAGTTTTTTACTGTTTTTAAATAATTTACTTTTCGTTTTTTTTTTGCAGTCTATCTCTAAACATTATAGTTGTCGCTTCACATGGTGTATCATTTAGTAGTTACAGTTATCCTCGTTTTCGTATATATACAGTCCACATCTCTCCCGTCGCTATCACTAAAAATAAAACTTTATTTTCCAAAGTCAATATTATGCTTTACTCTACAAACATCATGTTTTTATCTAAGCACCTGCATATAAAATGTAGTCGACAATCAGCTGTAGTACAGATAGTACAGATTTTATACTCTTAAATCGACTCTCTCTTGGCTGAAAGTTTTATTAATGAGACCAATCATTTTCTTTATGCTAACAGTGGATAATAATGTACACAAAATACACAATATAACTAGCTAAAAGCCGAGTTTTGTGAGGGCTCGCGTCGTTTTTCTGCGTGGTAATAATCTTTAAGGCAGTTTTTTTTTTATATTTTAGTAGGTAGTAACTAAACCTTGACTAGCTGATGTTAACACATCTACATATAAATAAAAATTACTATGTTAAAGCATTAATCAAAAGGCGTGATAGTTTTTCCGTAAAGTGTACCACAAAAGTTCTTTACTAGGGTTCGCTTCGTTTGCCCTGATTACATTTTTCTACCCAATGTACTTATGTTTTGCAGAGCAGATACTTTAAAGCTAAAAATTATTGTACTAGGTATAAAGCGCATCACAGACGGTGAAGATAATATAAAATATATATTATCTTAGAGCATATTTTAGAATATCGCTCACCATACAAATCCTATGAACCATCACACACGACGAAGTTAATTTATATTTTATATTTTGTATCTTAAGATACCGAGCGATATGGAAATATATATTTCGTATCTTAAGATGTTATCTTAAGATACGAAATATATATTTCGTATCTTAATATGTTATCTTAAGATGCGAAATATATACATCTTTATGAATACAGGGTGTTTTTGTGTCGGGCAGCGGGCTCATCGGTGATCAGACGCACTAGGGGATGCAGTGTTGCTAGTGCTGTATGTTAGAAAGTTACATACCTACTCTCAAGTCTCATTCGAAAAGTAACATTTTGAGGGAAAAAGTAACATTTCGGATAATTTTAAATAAAATTGACTTATAATTTATTGCTAGCTTAAAAACTCATGAATCGAAATGAATGTTTCTCTTGAATTTCTGAAATACTCCTGAAACTTCTTCGTTGACAGAATATATTGATAAAGGTTAAATTCGCCGCAGGTTTTTCTCTTTTTTATGTGAGGCTCTATCCAAATGTTTCTCCTTTTGGAATGTGCTACTGCAATCTGCATTTCACATTCTATATTAGAATCATCGTCTGAGGGGTTGTCTAACAAATCAAGAAGTAAGGCAGTATCAGTTATCAATCATAGTCAATCACCCTGTATATAGAACTCTAACAAGGAATACGTGTGGCACCAACGCAGACTCGTAAGGAAATGAACAGATTTTTAATATTATCGTATCTTAGCCGTGTGTGATAGCTTAAGATACTATAATATTTTATATTTGGGCATCTTAAGATAAAATATTATATTATCTTCACCGTGTGTGATGCGCTTAATACTATGCATTGTTTTTGGAAATATAAAGCAATAATTCAGCATGACCACACCTGTCTCTCGCAGCTGTGGTATCGATCAACGAACGGTAGACTAATGATGCTTAGTTTGGTGTAATGAGGCACCTAATGTAGGTTCTACAATGGACTAAATATATACTAATAAATGGGAAAGCGAATCTATGTGTTAGGTAGTTTAGTATTACAATAGAATATAATGTTATTATAAGTGTCAAAGTTTACTTGTCTGTATGTATTCTAATTTAAAATATTTTAACCGATTAATATAGGTATGAAAATTAAGTTCCTAAAAAATATAGCATATTTTTTATCATGGAAAATATACATCCTTTTTAACCCGACAAAAAAGAGGGGTGTTATAAGTTTGACGTGTTTTACTTTCTCGTAACGGGCGTTTTCACACTGCGACGATAACGACACGACACAATACCAGAGTAGACAGAATTATAGAGTATGCCGACTTAGAACTGAAGTTGAAATTTTTAAATTACTAGTATTATGACGAAAATCGTTGCTAGGGTTGTTGACTTGTTACCTACGAATTTAAAACTATGACATATTCGCTGGACGCGTTCCTCTTTGGTCGTATTGTTGTTTGTGTTTTGGCACATGCGATTAAAATTGTCAGAATCCAATTTTGAAATCTTTTTTTTTAAATGTTTAAAAATAAATTATATCAGCCAGCGCGAGGCACATTCCGTTCATAATCCTAGTGAAACCCGACGAATTTGACAGATATTGAAACCTGTCCGTTTCTTTGCAGTCGAACTACTGGTAGTTATGTCTATTGTGACAATACCACAGAATAGATAAGGACCACCGCACATATACAATTTCAAGTTGGCCGACTATCGTACAAACTAAACTGCGTAGTGTCACAATTTAATTGGACAACTTCATCGTGTACGCTGCCAGCCGCAGACTTTTAGATTTAGTTGGTAACGGTGTTGCTAGCCTAGCGACGTGCGTGTTAAAATGCGTAAAAAGCACGCTTTTATTGTGGTACTAATAAAACAAAGGCGAAAAGAAAGGAGAATATTTTGGGTGCATTCAATACTAAGTGACAGATTAGAATTAAGAAAACATCATTGATCATACCTTGCATTTTAAACTTCGATATTATCCAGATAAATTTTAATGAAAAAAATCCAGATAAAAAGGTGAAAATAATCCATATCCATACTTCCATACTAATATTTTTTTTATTATTATGTAATTCGGGGCCGTCTATGGGCTATTTGCCCATATCCTTTTTTTGCTCTCTTTTTATATTGGTTTTTCGCACCAAGGATAATCATTGAAATAATATTATTATTAATTGTAATTACATTAAATTCCATACTAATATTATAAATGCGAAAGTGTGTCTGTCTGTCTGTCTGTTATCTCTTTACACCGAAGCCGCTGAACTGTTTTTGCTGAAATTTGGCATGAAGATACTTTGAGTCTCGGGTTTCGGGGTAAAAACTATCCTATGTTCTTTACATAGGATAGTTTTTATCCCAGAAAAAAATATGGTTTCCACGCGATTAACAAGAATACGTGAAACAAATAAAATAACTTATTTATCATGATAACTGTTTGAGTTATTATCTGGGTAGTGCACCTGCCGAGACGAGCCATGCGGAATAGAGCAACAATCTCGAGCTGTCAAACGAAACCGAATTTGGTCTCATCTGTGTGTAAAAATATGTGTACGTACACACTTACACAAGCATGATTGAATATAAATTCTATGAGATTAAATTGTCAACGTGCCGATACGTGCCGACTGGACGTCAAAAAAAGAGTTCTGTTGTCATGTATCACACGTTTCTTTTTACCACGCAGTGTTACTGATAGTGACATCTCGCTTGCTCAGGCCTTGGCTCGTCTCGGCAGGTGCACTACCCAGTTAAAAACTCAAACAGTTATCATGATCAATAAGTTATTTTATTTGTTTCACGTATTCTTGTTTATCGCGTGGAAACCATATTTTTTCTGCAGGGCAATCGCGCTTAATTTTTTCAACTGAACCGCAAATGAAACTCGGACGTTGATCGACTTTTGGAACGATTCGGTATCGCGCTAACGTTTTGACAGCCAGTTGAGACGTAACTGAACCTCAGCTCAAGCTCAAACGCTGTCAAAACAAAAAGTTGATACAATGCAACTTCTACTCGCACGTTTCTGAAACGTTTCTTATTTTGGTATGTTAAATTGACGAAAATCGATGGAAAAATATAACATAAGCTATAATCAAATTATAATTTAAGCTTATGTTTTATTTCAAAGCTGTAAAATAACACTACGGACTATTTGAGTTTGTTAAAAAGTGAATTGAATTTTGACATTACTTCTTTACGTAAATGTTTTCTCCGCCACATAAAACTTTTGTCACAAGTCACTAGTCACTACTCAACACTTATGGCGCTTGTAAAATATAGTAAAACAATATAAATTTAATTACGTAAATTAAAAACTCCAAGTAATAATCATTCGCATTCATAACTACCAAAACAACTTCACTCGTGTCATATTCATCCATATGTTTAAATAAACAATTTGTCAATTGACCAATTAACGCGTCGGAAAAAATTTGTTCATATTTAAACCAATCAAAATGAAATTAGAAGAGCGCTGATTGGTCCGCTGCAATGTCTGTCTATAGGTCAAACGTTGCGCTTCGTTCGAGTTCCATCTAAGGTTGAGCTACGGTTGAAACGTTAGCACGATACCGAAATTTGTTCAGACGCAGCGGAACCAAACCGTAACTGAACCACAACCAAAGTAGATGTGAACCTGAATTGAAACGTTTAAAAATAGCGCGATTGCCCTGCAGGGATAAAAACTATCCTATGTAAAGAACATAGGATAGTTTAGAATATCGCTAGGCTAGCAACACCGTTACCAACGAAATCTAAAAGTCTGCGGCTGGCAGTGTACACGATGAAGTTGTCCAATTAAATTGTGACACTACGCAGTTTAGTTTGTACGATAGTCGGCCAACTTGAAATATGTGCGGTGGCCCTCTATTCTGTGGTATCGTGTCGTGTCGTTATCGTCGCAGTGTGAAAACGCCCAACTGCCGAAGATCGTATAATTGTATAATCCATATTATACAATTATATCAATTTTGGTTACGAGTTTGGACACTGCATCCATGTGCAGTGTCCAAACTCGTAACCAAAATTATAAAAAATTCAACGCGGGAATCGATCCTACAACTTCTCAGTTACAAATCATGCTAAATCACTGAACTACGTTGACGTAAGGGGCTTTTCATGTCATGCGTGTCACCCGCGCGCGTCTGTCCCCATGAAAGTTGTCCGCATCCTATCATTTCATAGATGTCTTTCCTGTCATGCGGGCAACACGCGCGGCCAGGAGCATGTTGTCACCCGCATGCGGACCAGCAGCGCGCGGGTGACATCATAACAGGAAAAGCGCCCCTAGAACAAACATCCATGTTGATACACAAAACAATATCAAGTAATGAGAAAGTATTTTTTTCATGGAAAAATAATGACAGAAGTTCATTTAGGGCGGCTCGCAATTACGTACTGTCACGTACCAACATGGCCGCTAAATGAAGTAATAAAAAGCTCTTGCATTTATTAAAATGAAAAATTATCTGTTCACAGCTCTGAGAGTGATGAAAAATTTTATGTTGCTCTGTGATATTATGGGATGTTTTAGAGTTGGATTTAGATGCGCGGATTTTAATCATATTTATTTAAAAAAAACATTGTTATTTCATTGTCATTGCTGAAAAAATTGCAAACCTACACGTGAAGCTAGACTGCTAGAAACAAATTATCGGACGCATCCATAATATAGGGGAGGTCACGCTCAGTTTAAAAAGTCATTTCATACCGAGCGAGAATCGTTACAATAATAGTATTCCACTAATACATAACAGCTTTGATCGTCAGCCACTTCATAATGGGTGGAATAAAAATTGAGAGCATCTCAAAGTTGTTGTTGGGAATCGTATTGAATTGACATTAAAAAGATCCCAATAATTCGCACCCAATAAAGTTCATATCTAGAATATACACGTTTAGGTTCGGTAGGTGTTATTTTAGTTTTAGTATTTAACAACAGATGGCGCTTTTAAAGTAAAATGTATATAATTCTTCTTCACAAATATTGACTATCGAATTAATTACTTAAAATTGCTATGTGAGATAATTTTATGGTTAATTCAAATGAAAATCGCCGTCAGCTGAATGTTTGCAGGTGGAAATATCGTCTACGCGACACCCTAGGATACATTGAGCGCGAAGTAGGGCTATATTGTTCATAACTTATATTAGCTGGCTGACGGTTTTTCCACCATCGTATTAGCGACTGACGGTTTTCTTTATTATTTACAAAGTAGAAACATTCACCTGTATAAATTTTGTACGGTATAAAATTACTTTATATTCAAAAAATTTTTACATGTTCAGTAACGCGACTGACGTTGAATTCCCCGTCTGCAATACGGCTGAAGGTGATTTTTTGATTAAACATGACCTCAATAATCATCCATCAAAGTTTCATTCGGTATAAAATCACTTTTCGCAACTATTTTTTTTACAAATTTGAAATACTCTCAGTTGACATTCCACCACGGGTGCGGCGACTGACGCTGATTATATTGATTGATAAATATTAAGCTACCGCTGGACAAAAATTTGGTCGGTATGAAATGACTTAGCAAACGATAGCACTACCTCCCCTACTATAAGTCGCGGCTGACGGATGCGGCTTAACAATGTGCACGGTTCATCCGCGGACGTCAAAGACCTAACCATGTCAATGGCAGACGTCCGCGGCTGCAAAAATACCCGGCCAGCCAGAGTCTGTTCGGACGTCCGAACGCTCAAGGTCGCGTCCGCGACTTATGTCAGACAATGTGCACAGTTTAGTGTATTTTGTATTGATCAGATAGAAACAAGCCGCATCCGATGAAAACGTCCGCGGACGCTCGTCCGATAATTTGTTCCCAGCTTATCCTCTACGAAGAGGATGTTATAGCTAGAAACAAATTATCGGACGCATCCATAAGTCGCGGCTGATGGTTGCGGCATAACAATGTGCACAGTTCATCCGCGGACGTCAAAGACCTAACCATGTCAATGGCAGACGTCCGCGGCTGCAAAAATACCCGACCAGCCAGAGTCTGTTCGAACGTCCGAACGCTCAAGGTCGCGTCCGCGACTTATGTCAGACAATGTGCACAGTTTAGTGTATTTTGTATTGATCAGATAGAAACAAGCCGCATCCGATGAAAACGTCCGCGGACGCTCGTCCGATAATTTGTTCCCAGCTTTTAAGTACGTGTGTGCCTGTTTGTCAGTGTGTGTGACAAATAGATGGACTGATTATTCTAGTTTTTTTAAAGCTGATCGAGAGTGTTAGTAGTTCATTATTATCAGCACTTATTTCCCCATTAAAGCTCTAAAATTCATAAAAATATAGAATCAGAATCTGCTTCTTTATAAATACCAGATGACCCAATAAACGTCGTGTGATATATATATATATATATATATATATATATATATATATATATATATATATATATATATATATATATATATATATATATATATATATATATATATAGTCACACGACGTTTTTTGGGTCATCTGGTATTTATAAAGAAGCAGATTCTGATTCTATATTTTTATGAATTTTAGAGCTTTAATGGGGAAATAAGTGCTGATAATAATGAACTACTAACACTCTCGATCAGCTTTAAAAAAACTAGAATAATCAGTCCATCTATTTGTCACACACACTGACAAATAGACACACACGTACTTAAAAGCTGGGAACAAATTATCGGACGAGCGTCCGCGGACGTTTTCATCGGATGCGGCTTGTTTCTATCTGATCAATACAAAATACACTAAACTGTGCACATTGTCTGACATAAGTCGCGGACGCGACCTTGAGCGTTCGGACGTCCGAACAGACTCTGGCTGGTCGGGTATTTTTGCAGCCGCGGACGTCTGCCATTGACATGGTTAGGTCTTTGACGTCCGCGGATGAACCGTGCACATTGTTATGCCGCAACCATCAGCCGCGACTTATGGATGCGTCCGATAATTTGTTTCTAGCTATAACATCCTCTTCGTAGAGGATAAGCTGGGAACAAATTATCGGACGAGCGTCCGCGGACGTTTTCATCGGATGCGGCTTGTTTCTATCTGATCAATACAAAATACACTAAACTGTGCACATTGTCTGACATAAGTCGCGGACGCGACCTTGAGCGTTCGGACGTCCGAACAGACTCTGGCTGGCCGGGTATTTTTGCAGCCGCGGACGTCTGCCATTGACATGGTTAGGTCTTTGACGTCCGCGGATGAACCGTGCACATTGTTAAGCCGCATCCGTCAGCCGCGACTTATAGTAGGGGAGGTAGTGCTATCGTTTGCTAAGTCATTTCATACCGACCAAATTTTTGTCCAGCGGTAGCTTAATATTTATCAATCAATATAATCAGCGTCAGTCGCCGCACCCGTGGTGGAATGTCAACTGAGAGTATTTCAAATTTGTAAAAAAAATAGTTGCGAAAAGTGATTTTATACCGAATGAAACTTTGATGGATGATTATTGAGGTCATGTTTAATCAAAAAATCACCTTCAGCCGTATTGCAGACGGGGAATTCAACGTCAGTCGCGTTACTGAACATGTAAAAATTTTTTGAATATAAAGTAATTTTATACCGTACAAAATTTATACAGGTGAATGTTTCTACTTTGTAAATAATAAAGAAAACCGTCAGTCGCTAATACGATGGTGAAAAAACCGTCAGCCAGCTAATATAAGTTATGAACAATATAGCCCTACTTCGCGCTCAATGTATCCTAGGGCGTCGCGTAGACGATATTTCCACCTGCAAACATTCAGCTGACGGCGATTTTCATTTGAATTAACCATAAAATTATCTCACATAGCAATTTTAAGTAATTAATTCGATAGTCAATATTTGTGAAGAAGAATTATATACATTTTACTTTAAAAGCGCCATCTGTTGTTAAATACTAAAACTAAAATAACACCTACCGAACCTAAACGTGTATATTCTAGATATGAACTTTATTGGGTGCGAATTATTGGGATCTTTTTAATGTCAATTCAATACGATTCCCAACAACAACTTTGAGATGCTCTCAATTTTTATTCCACCCATTATGAAGTGGCTGACGATCAAAGCTGTTATGTATTAGTGGAATACTATTATTGTAACGATTCTCGCTCGGTATGAAATGACTTTTTAAACTGAGCGTGACCTCCCCTATATTATGGATGCGTCCGATAATTTGTTTCTAGCAGTCTAGCTTCACGGGTAGGTTTGCAATTTTTTCAGCAATGACAATGAAATAACAATGTTTTTTTTTAATAAATATGATTAAAATCCGCGCATCTAAATCCAACTCTAAAACATCCCATAATATCACAGAGCAACATAAAATTTTTCATCACTCTCAGAGCTGTGAACAGATAATTTTTCATTTTAATAAATGCAAGAGCTTTTTATTACTTCATTTAGCGGCCATGTTGGTACGTGACAGTACGTAATTGCGAGCCGCCCTAAATGAACTTCTGTCATTATTTTTCCATGAAAAAAATACTTTCTCATTACTTGATATTGTTTTGTGTATCAACATGGATGTTTGTTCTAGGGGCGCTTTTCCTGTTATGATGTCACCCGCGCGCTGCTGTCCGCATGCGGGTGACAACATGCTCCTGGCCGCGCGTGTTGCCCGCATGACAGGAAAGACATCTATGAAATGATAGGATGCGGACAACTTTCATGGGGACAGACGCGCGCGGGTGACACGCATGACATGAAAAGCCCCTTACGTCAACGTAGTTCAGTGATTTAGCATGATTTGTAACTGAGAAGTTGTAGGATCGATTCCCGCGTTGAATTTTTTATAATTTTGGTTACGAGTTTGGACACTGCACATGGATGCAGTGTCCAAACTCGTAACCAAAATTGATATAATTGTATAATATGGATTATACAATTATACGATCTTCGGCAGTTGGGCGTTTTCACACTGCGACGATAACGACACGACACGATACCACAGAATAGAGGGCCACCGCACATATTTCAAGTTGGCCGACTATCGTACAAACTAAACTGCGTAGTGTCACAATTTAATTGGACAACTTCATCGTGTACACTGCCAGCCGCAGACTTTTAGATTTCGTTGGTAACGGCGTTGCTAGCCTAGCGATATTCTAAACTATCCTATGTTCTTTACATAGGATAGTTTTTATCCCTGCAGGGCAATCGCGCTATTTTTAAACGTTTCAATTCAGGTTCACATCTACTTTGGTTGTGGTTCAGTTACGGTTTGGTTCCGCTGCGTCTGAACAAATTTCGGTATCGTGCTAACGTTTCAACCGTAGCTCAACCTTAGATGGAACTCGAACGAAGCGCAACGTTTGACCTATAGACAGACATTGCAGCGGACCAATCAGCGCTCTTCTAATTTCATTTTGATTGGTTTAAATATGAACAAATTTTTTCCGATGCGTTAATTGGTCAATTGACAAATTGTTTATTTAAACATATGGATGAATATGACACGAGTGAAGTTGTTTTGGTAGTTATGAATGCGAATGATTATTACTTGGAGTTTTTAATTTACGTAATTAAATTTATATTGTTTTACTATATTTACAAGCGCCATAAGTGTTGAGTAGTGACTAGTGACTTGTGACAAAAGTTTTATGTGGCGGAGAAAACATTTACGTAAAGAAGTAATGTCAAAATTCAATTCACTTTTTAACAAACTCAAATAGTCCGTAGTGTTATTTTACAGCTTTGAAATAAAACATAAGCTTAAATTATAATTTGATTATAGCTTATGTTATATTTTTCCATCGATTTTCGTCAATTTAACATACCAAAATAAGAAACGTTTCAGAAACGTGCGAGTAGAAGTTGCATTGTATCAACTTTTTGTTTTGACAGCGTTTGAGCTTGAGCTGAGGTTCAGTTACGTCTCAACTGGCTGTCAAAACGTTAGCGCGATACCGAATCGTTCCAAAAGTCGATCAACGTCCGAGTTTCATTTGCGGTTCAGTTGAAAAAATTAAGCGCGATTGCCCTGCAGAAAAAATATGGTTTCCACGCGATAAACAAGAATACGTGAAACAAATAAAATAACTTATTGATCATGATAACTGTTTGAGTTTTTATCTGGGTAGTGCACCTGCCGAGACGAGCCAAGGCCTGAGCAAGCGAGATGTCACTATCAGTAACACTGCATGGTAAAAAGAAACGTGTGATACATGACAACAGAACTCTTTTTTTGACGTCCAGTCGGCACGTATCGGCACGTTGACAATTTAATCTCATAGAATTTATATTCAATCATGCTTGTGTAAGTGTGTACGTACACATATTTTTACACACATATGAGACCAAATTCGGTTTCGTTTGACAGCTCGAGATTGTTGCTCTATTCCGCATGGCTCGTCTCGGCAGGTGCACTACCCAGATAAAAACTCAAACAGTTATCATGATAAATAAGTTATTTTATTTGTTTCACGTATTCTTGTTTATCGCGTGGAAACCATATTTTTTCTGCAGGGCAATCGCGCTTAATTTTTTCAACTGAACCGCAAATGAAACTCGGACGTATATATATATATATATATATATATATGTATATATATATATATATATATATATATATATATATATATATATATATAGATCATATCTAATATTATGAATTATAATTGATAATATTAGATATGATCTATATCATAGTATTCAAATTGCCAACAATTGTCTTCTATGCAGTTGACGGACCTACGTCATGTGGTCGGCTTATGTCAATTCAATGTTAGCTGTGATCGGTCTGATGGGTTTGACTTAACGCACCCAAAATACTTAGGGTCCGCCATCTGCCTAGGAATCGACTTCTCTGATAGTACTTTTGTTACAAAATCACGTTTTCATTATCAGACTCTCAAAAAAAGGAAAGCAATAATAAAATAATCTCCACACATAAAAGTCGGAATCGCTTGTCCATACGAAACTCATAACATCGATTAATTACTGCGACTGGCGGAGTACTCTGGTGTTTCGTCCCAAAGTTTTTGGGCCCACTGGGACCAATGACCAGATATGATTTTTTATCATTTTTTCATCTAGCGATTGGTCCCACTTTAATGATCCATTGTTTTCTGGCAAGAAATTTTGAAGTAGGGTTGGCACAAAAATAATCAGTTATACATAACCATAATATTGTTTTGTACATTTAAAACATAGAACACTTTCACCTTAACCCATCAGTCGTGGCAAAACGAGACACAATAGCTTTTTCATTGTTATCGCGGCCGGATGTGGCCGCTTCGGGCTTCATGAATTAAACCGTATATTACAATTAATATTATTATTACCTAAACATACTGCTTCGAATTAGGTTTTAAAAAATACTACTCTATATATATTATCTTAAATGTCATAATAATATTTAAAGTACATACTTAGTGTTTAAACTAACGTTAATTACTGTTTAAGTATTCATATAATATTATCATTGGTCAATGTCTTAACTAGTCGCACGGCAGGGACGCCCACGCCATGCCCATTTTACTTGTTTGCTCGCCTTACATAAAAAGTGCAATACTTTGCACAATAGGTTTAATGTGTGCGAGAGAGATGGCATTAATTTAACAAGTTTGCCCGGTCTGTGATAAATTAGGGCATTTAAGGCATTTAATACTTGATTTATAATTAGATATTATTGTATAAAATAAAAAACATAAAAAATTTAACCACAGAAATTACTTAATGTAATATATGATTATTTTTATGCCAAAATTGTAATATTATTGAAAATTATAAAAAATTATGTAGGAAAATAATTACTTATAGTTCAATAATTTTATATTATTACATAAGTAATAATATTGAGTGACCACCTGGCAATTCATTTTTAAACTTAGTAAATTGTAACAAAGTAATTATTTGGTTTTTTATTCAAATCCACAATTTTTTTGCTAGCCCTACGGACATAAACCCGACAGTCATAAAAAATAATTACTTGGAACCAATCGCTAGATGAAAAAATGTTAAAAATTCATATCTGGTCATTGGTCCCAGTGGGCCCAAAACCCTTGGGACGAAACACCAGAGTACTCGACGGATAGCAGTTCTCTCTCCATAAAGTTATATGAGTCGTTAAGCTGCACTAAAATCGGTTGATCTATCTTGGGATGGTCTATTGGAGTATATCTGGGTACTGAGACAACTTGCCATCGATAGAATCAAAGATAGAAATATAATATATGGTATCGAAAGCGCCACGACAATTTGCGACGACAAATTATCGATTTCAAGTTGCCTAAGTACTCTTAAGTCAGTTAATAACTGTAATTTTATAGTGTTCAAGTGTGTGCGCAGTACACAAGAGTACTATCTCTTACTCTACTCACATAACCCCGTAAGATGGAAGACCGACACGACTGGCGAGAGATCAAGCGCAGGACGGACTTTTTACATGCCCATCCGACACATGTTGAGATCTTTGATGATCAGCCTGCAGTGTACAGCTAACAAAATTTGGAAATAATGTGTCCAACGTGGGAATCGAATCCACAACCTTTGAGTCAAGAACCACGCTCTAAGCCTCTGGACTAACCTCTGAAAATACTATTACTTTAATAGAATATACGTTATATGATCTACGGACACACTATTAGATACTTTATACGACAGTTTTAAGAGCTATCCAAAGGATGTTGACCTGCGGGCCGATTCTGTATCGTACATTTGTGAGTTAATCACTGAGTTCGTAACGAAACGAAGGAGTGAGCAACGGAAAGTCTCACTTTTGTATGCAAGTGAATACAAAAAGTGGCACTTTCCGTTACTCACTCCTCCGTTTCGTTACTAACTCAGTTATTAACTCACAAATGTACGATACAGAATCGGCCAGCTGGTGACAAATAGCTACGGTCTCTAATAAGGTGTTCTTATCAGTTCTCATAAACACGAAATAAAAACTTTAGTGAGTATTAAGAAGTGTAATGAAATTTAGCTACAAGTAAGTATATAATATTATAATAATATATTGGTATAAAATAAACATGTAATCATTTTATTGCTCGTATAAAACTCGTATAATAAACATATAGCGAGAGAAACCACTATTCAGTTTTAGCAGTTTATTAAGGCTATTACAACATACTATTATGTACATGAAAGGAAATAAGTTATTTCGGCGGGTTAGTATTTTTGCATCAATATTCGCAAGCGAACTGAGGAGCCGGCCGGGCCGCGCAGCGCGTACGGCCTAGCGATTACACACCTACCATAGGCAACTGCAGCTAACGAAACCGGTTCGCTATCCGCAGCGCGCGGCGCGTGTACGTAATAACTAAATGAGCAGACCGCGCACCTGATGCTTGGTCGTAACTCGTAGTTATAAGATTTTACTTGTATATATTTTATTGTTTTAATATAGTAATAGATATAAGATTGTAAATAGCTGTATGTGTAAATAAAATACGTGTAAAAATAAAATGTGTACACATAGATGTAGGAGATCCCTACAAACACAACTACAGCTATGCTCTATTCAGTATTATTCGTACTTAATTGATAGAACATATTCTTGCTGCGTATGACGTCACAGCAATTTCTATCCAGTAAATATATTATTACCAGTCATACTGTAATAAACGTCTTTATTTTGCTTCCAGTCTTAACTCTAAGGGCTGGTTTACACGTATTAAGTAGATAAGTAGTTAACTAAATTTTAACTTAATTTTAAGTTATTTTTTGCATGTAAACACAAGATTTAGTAGCAAGTAGCAAGTTAAAATTTAGTTAAGTACTAAACAAGGAAATTAGAATTTTGACTATTTTCTGTTATGTTGGCAGGCGGGGCTTGTCACTTGACACATTTCGGGCAGGCACTTCAAATTAAGTTAAAATTTAGTTACTACTTATCTACTTAATACGTGTAAACCAGCCATAAGGCTATAATAAAGAAGAATGGTATGTTTGTACCTAAGACTCTGAAAAGTACTAAACCTCAGCGACCCTAGCATGGCCACAGTAGAAATGCGAAAGTATAGAAAAACTGTGGAGATAAACTGAGGTACCGTTCCGATCTTTACCACGGCTAACCGCGACCGACAAAAATCAAATATAATGCCACTTTATGACATAGACTTTGGTCTTTCTCATAAAGTAGGATTTTATTTTAATTTTTAAAAAAGTAGTAAAGATCGGAACGGTACCTTCAGTTTATCTCCACAGAGTTTCTATACTTTCGCATTTCTACTGTGGCCATGCTAGGGCTACTAGAAGGACATTAATTGTACGGTTACGACGGGATTTTAATCAGTGCATACAGCGTAAAACTAGTATTTAAGAAATATTTGAAGTTTGTAATAATTTAAAATCATGACTAAAAATATCCGTTATTTGTGAACAAAAATGAAGTCTACTTTGTAATTTTACTTTGGTTTTTCTCAACGTAATTTCTTTATAAGCATAATAAATTAGCAGCTAATATTACGTGGGCTTCCAGTTCCACCGACTGTGCAATTTGAATCTTCAGTAATCTTAAGTTCTTTTATTTTTAGATTCAAGATGTTATATCTTTAATATTATTTTGTATAATACAAAAGAATTTAACATATTATCGTATAGTATCGTGTTGTATAGTAAAGAAAACTCTTTATATTGACACTGGGTATAACAAAACTAAGACAGTAATAATGCTTTTGGGTATGTTAATACATACCCAAAAGTATTATTATTGTCTAATATTTTCACAGTGAACTCCACACAGGGGACATTAGTTCTCTGTGAAAATAGCAGCAGTGAAAGAATAACTTTTTTAAGTTTTGCATGAGCAAATTCTTGACGCTGGGACGCTTGCTTATAGAAATCACACCCACATTATAAAGACAGTTATTAAAATAAGAACTGTACTAAATTGGTGAACTGCATAATATAGTAGAAAATTAGGGCCCAATCCTATGTGATATAGGAAGGACGATCGATAGGGGAAGTGGGGGACATGATGCGGTATCTAAGGAAAATACCAAAAACACAGTACTTATTAATCATAACGTTTATTATGCTTATTTATTTATGGCACAATGTATTATTTATCTGACTACAATTTGGCATAGTATTTGGGAGATGAACTTATAGCATTTTTTAAAAATAAATGATTTAATAGGAGCTTTCGAAAAACCATCTTGCCCCTTACCATGGGGTAAGATGGGGTAATGAAAATGGGGCAAGATGGGGTAAGCTAATCCAATCACAATAAATACAAATATGAATTTCTTGGGTGTTTTCATAATCCATACCAGCACAACCATTGTGAGCTCAACGTCCACAGAGCTGACAGCCTACCAAACTTTCGGATGATTTCAGAAAACCCATCTTACTCTCCCAATACCCCGTCTTACCCCAAAGGCTGATTTAGAAAAAAAAATCCCAAAAAATATATATATTAACTGAACGTTTGTCCAACTATACCACAACAAAGTAAACAACACTGACAACCATTTACGAGAAAAGACATAAATTGGGTAGTCATAATTACCTTACAGTAAGGACGTTTTTAAATGCGTAAAATTAGATGGACGAGACACTCAACGTGATTTTCGTTTATAAACAAAAAACGCCACAACTTCCACTCATTGTTTCTGTCGCGCTGACGGTTGATCGAGTATAGCTTCCTATAATTGGCCTATTGATTTCTGTTCGCAAGTGTCTAGTTTCTTGTATCTTGCGTGACCCCATCTTACCTCGCGTCCCCGTCATGCCCCCCCCTTCCCCTACGTTCAAACTGATAACAGGGCAAACTGATGAGTGACGACTTATCAGGTTAGTCAGAACGGATCCGCCGTCCTTCCCGTGTATGGGAACCTTTGCCTCCACTCAGGGTGTAACAAAACAAACTGACAAGTTTATTTATATATTAGTAGTAGGAAAATTCATGACGTTAATGCGTATCTCATACAAACATGGAAATCAAAAGTAAATCTTTCAGCACTTATACATTTTACAATGATCTTTATACAAGGGACACATGTAATATCAGTGTATTATTTTTAGCCCAATTTCATATTATGTTGTATTTTTTTTAACTCCCCAGTCCCCACATACATACCCTATAGCTTTATCACTTTGTTTTGCTACACCATGTACATAAATCAAAGAAAGCATTAAACTTATGAAAAAATAAACTATACCATCATAATATTCTAACATCGTTATTTCTCTTTGTTTCAGGTACAAAATATTCGCTCAAATATTCTAACTTCCACGTTCCAAGAATTGGTAAGTGAAGTTTAAAACAAGAGTTAAGTATGCTTTAAAATAGCAGTTGATTTTCTGCGAACCATATTATTTCTCTGTAGATTATGCAGTTATTTTGCACACGGCATCCATGTTATAATGTTAGTAAGTTACAACATAGCGTTAGGGAAAAGGAAATATTTATTTACTAGATGACCCGTTGAACTTTTAAAACATTTTTAAACCTTTCCTGGACTTTCACGAACATTTTGAGACTAAATTTAGCCAAATCGGTTCAGCCGTTCTCGAGTTTCAGGGAGACTAACAAAATTTATATAAAAATATTTATTACTAGCTGTCCCGGTGAACTTCGTGTCACTTTTAAACCTTCCCTGGACTTTCACGAATATTTTAAGAGTAAAATCAGCCCAATCCGTTCAGCCGTTTTCGAGTTTTAGCGCGACTAACACATTTGAAAATCCATTTTTATATATAAGAAAAGTAGCTGTCCCGGTGAACTTCGTGTCACTTTAAAACCTTCCCTGGACTTCTACGAATATTTTAAGACTAAAATCAGCCCAATCGGTTCAGCCGTTTTCGAGTTTTAGCGCGACTAACACATTTGAAAATCAATTTTTATATATTCATTATATTAAGCTGTTTTTGTTTTATTCTATATTTTATCTCTTAATAATTTATTTGTCTTATTTGATTTAATTTATTGTAAAAAATATCACTATCAAAATAATATTTTTATGAATAGATATTTCAACAAAAATATCATGGATTCAATCATATTCCATATACCCCGACTGAACTCTATGGATCATAATGTTGAGCTGCCAAAAACCCAGTTAAAAGGCTTTCTATGTCAAGCCTCTCAGCAATAGCCGAGAGACCCATATTAACATAAACGAAATACAATTATATGAAAAAACGCCACCGCAAAATTTGCAATTGTGTTCACGACTGCCCGTTATTGGTTCCAGAATGTGTGTTTATTTTTATATTTCTTTGTGTTTGCCATCATCATCAGTTTTAGGCTTTTGTCATATTATTATATTTATCTGGGGGCACGGTAGTGCCCCAGCCAAGCTTTTTAGCAAAGGCACGGCCGTACCATACTTTTCTCGAAGCGGTTCGCAGCTATTTCACACCCCCTTTATCTTCGATGTTAACAAAGCTAGGGATTTAAAATTTCGATCACTAGAAGCAAGTATTAAAACTAGCTTAACCTCCAAATTATATGAAATTTAAATAAATAGTTTAATAGTTACGGATGGTCAAAGTTACTACATTTTGTCACTCACTGACATATAGATCATCAAAATTCTAAGGTACTTCTAGCAGACTTAGAACCTTGAAATTTGGTACCCGGATAGGCCTTTATTTACAATGAAAGAAAAAATTATGAAACCGGCCAAGTGCGAGTCGGACTGGCGTTCATAGGGTTCCGTACCGTAAATTTGTATGGGAGCCCCCCTTAAATAATAAGTATATTTAATTTTTATTATAAATTATTAAAGTTAATATACAGTTGAGTATTTTCTAAAATTTTCAAAAACCTTACTATTACCATTATGGACATAGAGCAAAATAGGGGAAATATGAGGCCCCCTATTAATAATTTTTTTTATTTGAATTGGACTATTAGCTTTTATAACGACACCAGAAATACATAATTTGTGAAAATTGCAACTACCTAGCTATGGCGGTTCTCGAGATCCAGCCTGGTGACATAAGGATGGACGACGGACAGACACCGAAGACTTATTATTTATTGATAATAGGGTCCCGTTTTCACCCTTTGGGCAGGGAAACCGAAAAACTGAAAAATAATGTACATGATAATAATATATAGTAGCTTATTAAATAAAAGAAAACATTTTTATGTTTGTAACTTTGCAAGAACAGTATGAGTTTCGACTGCATATTTGTTATAATGAAATGGTATTGATTAAATAAAAAATAGTATTAGCAACGTTAACAATGAAACAATAATTAAATTCGATTAAAATATAAATGCAATCAGCACTGCGATATACACTCCTTACTCGCTCGATATATACTCGTAAATATGGGAGTTTTAAGTTATCACATGAAATAAGGTGTGCTCCTTTCCTGCGAGGAACGTTGACGCTTACATCAGTGCTGCTATGTATTCAACGCTATGCTAATAATCGGCTAAGTGCGAGTCTGACTCGCGCACGAATAGTTCCGTACCATTATAGAGCAAAATTAGGCCAAAAATTCTGTTTTTTGTATCGGAGCCTCCCTTAATTTTTTATTTTATTTTAATATTATTATTAAATATTAAAGTATACATACAACTAAAGATTTAGTGAAAAAGTTAAGTAACTACCTGTTGCCATTATTGATATAGAGCAAAAAAGGCCAAAAAAATCACGTTTGTTGTATGGGAGCCCCCCTTAAATATTAATTTTATTTTGTTTTTAGTATTTGTTGTTATAGCGGCAATAGATATACACATTCTATGAAAATTTCAACTCTCTAGCTATTACCGTTCTCGAATTACAGCCTGGTGACAGACAGACGGACAGACGGACAGACGGACAGGCAACGAAGTCTTAGTAATAGGGTCCCGTTTTTACCCTTTGGGTACGGAATCCTAAAAATGACCACCTTCAAGTATTAAAGCTTAAAAGTCAATTAAAATATATGAATAATGATTTCTTAAGTTTTCGCGAGTATCACTCATGATAATATAAGTTTAAACACTTACGGATTTTGTCGCGGAGCACTTTTATTAATCCCGACGTTTCGGCTGCTTTACAGCGGCCGTGGTCACGGGTGGACTGAGGTAACAGGTGTCCAATTTCTTGAAGTTCTTCAACTACCCGAAGACCACCCGTGACCACGGTCGCTGTAAAGCAGCTGAAACGTCGGGATTAATAAAAGTGCTCCGCGACAAAATCCGTAAGTGTTTAAACTTATAATACCAAAATATATGAATATTAATAATCGACTCAGAACTAACGAAGCCTCAAAAAATAATATAAAGAAGATAGAGAACGAGAACCAAGCTAAGTACAGAAAAGTTATAACGTGACCTGAAAAGAAAAGAAACAAAAACCTTAAATAAAGAAATAAAATCCCACCAAAACATGAAATGTAAAAGGAGCCAAGCAAAATATTGCATAGCTGTAATACTTTTGTCGTAAAAAGTTTTCAGATCACATTCGAGCCAAGCCTTCAACTTATTTTGTAATTTAAATCAACATTTAGTAAATGTATCAATAGATTTCTTTATTTTATAATTATTATAGTGGCTTGGCAGTGAGCACAAGAGAAACAAATTTAATATAAAACTGCATATTTGAAGGAGTTCATACTTACACAGACGGCAAGCATAAAATGTTTTAGTATGTAACGACGCATGTGGCCGATGGTACCCAATATATTATATTATTTCTCTAATGCTCATTGCCAAGCCACTATAATAATTATAAAATAAAGAAATCTATTGATACATTTACTAAATGTTGATTTAAATTACAAAATAAGTTGAAGGCTTGGCTTGAATGTGATCTGAAAACTTTTTACGACAGAAGTATTACAGCTATGCATTATTTTGCTTGGCTCCTTTTACATTTCATGTTTTGGTGGGATTATTTGGTCGCAGTTATCTGGTTGAATATGACGTATTGAAAGTCTAGCGAATTCATTGAATGAAACCATATAATTTACAGTTTAAGACTTGAGGAAATAGCTTTTTGTCATTAAAATAATAATATATGGTTTGATTCGATGAATTCGCTAGTCAATCAGTTAAACAGAAGATTCAAACCAAATGACTGTAAATGTCAAACAGACACAGTGACCAAAAATGTGGTCAAATTAAGAATTCCAGGCCACCGGGTGTTTTGCTATCTTGGGTTTCGAACTTTAAGGGTTCAAAAGAGACTACAATCAATTACATACCAATAATATAAATGGGAAAGTGTTTCTGTCTGTTTGTTACCTCTTCACGCCCAAACCACAGAACTGATTTTGCTTTGCTATGTCCATCTTTCACCAAGTCATTAATTAAGCAACATAAAGGATATCTCTAGAATTACGAACACTCAACACTTTGCTCAAAGGCTTCAAAGTTTGCTTGGCTCGGGGCTATTCTCATGCATGCTACACTAAGCCAGCTGCTCAAGTAATGTTTCACATAGTTAAATCAGTCGTCAAACTTTGTTTTTGTTCACACGTTGCCACACTTTGGATGATTAAACACAAACAAAATTGTCATGAACTTTTACCTATAATATTATTATTTATTAGTTTCTGCTAGGTCTACGAATAATAAAAACTAAACAAATTTGAGTTGACGCCTGCATCGTAAATATTTAATATGAGCATAATGCTGCACCAACGTTGTGACATATTTTTAGATATGACGAGAGAAATAACTGCTTCACATCCAAGATCCCATGGCCACATGTCATCGCATCAAAATGTCCCTGCAGGCTTTTAGGCACCATACAAATCACCCACTCCTTTTTTAGTAGAGTTCCCAGAGCGTAAAAATCGTGCAAACCTCCGATTTTTGCAATAGTGGATGAAAATTGAAAATAAAAAAAGGAATGTGTAGCTGATAACATAAATAATAAAGTTTACCTATTGAAAAGTTGTGCTTTTGATTTTTAAATTATTCTCTTCCACTTCAAGTAAACTTATAAACTGTAAAATTTTGAAGAAAATTTGCATATTTCTTTCTTTTAAATATTTAGCAAAATAAAAAAATATATTATTATTTTTTTGATTTGTATCGTTGCTTATATTCCAAAGAAAGAAAATAAGTTGAAAAAATATATAATTTAGATTTAAAATTAATATTTTTGTATGTAGATGAGCATACCTTCAAATGTGCTTGTTGTGTGCCTCGCCAGGTAAATGGCGTTCCTATTTTTCTTTGGTCTTAAATAGGAAGTTTTAAATTATTTTTGAGGCAAGCACAAATTCTATTTCTTAATGTGTATAACTTTTTAGCTCTTACTTTATTAAATTTTCTGAAAATTTGTTTGTTGTGCTACACAAACTTTTCACGGATATTTCGAAGAAAATCTGTATTTTATTTCTTTTGGTTAGGTTTTTACAGAATAAAATGATTTTTTTTTTCATGAATTATATTTGCTAAAACATACTTAAAGGAAAAAAATACAAATTAGTTTAAGAACTGATATTTTTTTGTATTCAGGTAAGCATTTTCCAAACATAGGTCGCAGCATGCGTCTTTAGTATGTACGTGTGATTTGTAGCACCCAATTTTTTTTCTGGCTTTAAGTAGGAAGTTTAAATATATTTCAAAGGACAAAGACTAGAAAAAGTCTTTGATTTGTCGATGCATTTAATGTTTTAGCTCTCACTTAAATAAATTCTCAACAAATATAGAAAAATATTTTCGGTCTATCTTACACATTTTTGGAGATATTTAAACGTTTTTAAGTACTTAAAAGTTATCATTTCTCTAAAAATTAAATACGCACAACAAGTAAGTTTAACACACTTTTCGTTACAACCCTTAAATCTACCCAAACCCTTTTATATTGGTTACGACGAGCGTTAATCTCTAAAAACTTTGCAAAAACCTTATAGTTGTATTTAGCTTAGCAAAGCAAACTTTCTTTTTTAAAAAATGTGTATTTGGTTAATGTTCAACGTAAACAATCGGATAAGAGTCAATGAATAACAGGAACAAGAAAAAAAATTTTTTTCTGGACCGGTTTTATATATGGTGCAATATTAATTTTTAATTAAGTAACTAAAAAATTAAAAGCACAAAAAAATTTTTGGTAAACTTTGCAAGTTATAGTGTAAAAAAGAAAATGACACCTCAAAAACAAAAATCCATTCACTATTACAATTTTCGGAGGTTAAAACCTCTGGCGACTGCACTATTTGTCTCTATTTTTACAGTGACATAAATTTTCATATCATATTATGTTTTCTTTTTTGAGCAATGCGCATACTTCTTTCTTCAAACTTCAAAGTAATGAAGACTGTAGTATATGTACAGAAATAGTTGAGATTTAGACGAATTCTGAAAATGGCAACTATTCACATTATGTTACTGTAAGCGAAATTGTGGTAAATACTTGCAGTTATCTAAGCGATGCTGCAATTACCAAAATTTTATCTTTAAAGGTTCAGGAGTTCTGTTCAGTGCCTTTGCACCAAGAGACACCTTCGTATGAAATTTCTCTTATTCGTAACATATGTTTAACTTACTAGAAACAACATTTTAACCACTATCGAGTGTTTTGATAAATTTCAAGGATTTCATAGATCCCATCATCAGCTCACCACTTTCGTAATTGTTATACAAAATTAAGATTATATCCTATACAACAACATGAGAATTTTGAATATCGGTCCACAAACAACGAAATCATCATCAAAAACATCTGCTTCAATGCAAAATATCACGAAAAGTACCAATAATTGGGTCATAGTGTGATGACCCATGGTATAATTATGGTTGTGATGATGATGATTAATCAAATTGATGTATTAGCTTATGCTTTCAGTTGTTTAAACAACGTCGAAATCCCTGAACCTATACCTATAAGCATTAAAAAGTTCTGTTCGGTACCTTCGGATCCTGGGTATAACCTGGTGCAAAGTCTTACTTTTTGGTAGTATTTACCTCGAATGCTTCAGAAAAAATCGAAATCACTATATATTTCCATACAAATTTCAAGGAGTCCCCTCGATTCCTCAAGGATCTTGTGAACATGGTACCAAATTCGAGTTAAACCCTATACAACACAAAAAGAATTTTGAAAATCGGATCACAAACGGCTGAGTAATCGTTGAACATACAAAAAAAAAAGATACAGCCGAACATATTACCTCCTCCTTTTTGGAAGTCGGTCAAAAACCGTATTTCTCATAAAAAATATCTTTAATAATACATAGTACTTATAATATTTATTTTCTCAACGTAAAGTATGTTAACTTATACAGAGAAGTGTACCGTAGATTTTGTTTTATTATAAATAATAAAATCATCGGAAATTGGAAAAGCGCTGAATCGTCAAAACAGAGTTTGCAGTAGTTGTTTCTCATTAGGTAGGTAGTTGATAAAATATTGTTTGAACTAGATTGCACTTTGTCATCACGCGACGGCGTGTTACAGAGTGGCTACTGTTTCACAGACGAGAAACCACTTGGAATAACCATGCCTTAAGTATAATTTACACATAGCCAGTACTTACTGGCTCTGTGTAAATTATACTTTAGAGTTGAAATATCTTACATATTTATTTCCAATGGTAAAACTTTGGCAGCTCATGTCATCGAAATGTGACACTTTAAGCCCTATACATACGTAATAGTTTATCGTAGCGATTTCAGACTGTGCAGATAAATCGAACGTTCCTAGTGCCTCCACACGGCTCCGATATCGACGTCGATCGGGCAGTTCTCCGCAGAAGCTCACGCAAGATACATGTTAACAATGGAAGATTATGATGCACTTGCTATATTATGCCTGGTTATGTGTTTAAAGAAAAAAAAGAAGCGGAGTCTATGGTGTAAAGACTGGCTCATGAAAAGGAAGCAATTTTCTCACACCAACTTGTTAAGTGAGTTGAAATTTGCTCCGCAAGATTGGCATAACTATTTAAGGACGAAGAGGCATATTTAAATCTGCTGGCTTTAGTTTATCTACTAATAAATAAACAAGACACTGTTATGAGAGAAGCTATAAGTCCTCATGAAAGATTAGGTTTCTGTAGCTTTCTATAAAATCTTGAAGTAGTTCGCGGACCGCGGTGTCCAACTCTTTCGTCTTCCGACATATTTCTGTGAAAGCGATGTGCACGTGCGCATACTAGCAAGCTCCGTGAAGTACTGCCGAACTGAGCGATCGCCGTCCACACGCAACGATAAAACTGTGCAAATGTAATCGACAACGATTTATCTGATAGAAATTGCAACTGCCACCGACGAACGATTATCGACAACGATTTTTCATACACGATCGATAAAACTGCGCAAACTGGTCTGCACAGATTTATCGCTACGATAAATAGTTACGTATGTATGGGGCATTACGCGGTTTTGTCCAAGATTATTTTTTGTTTGTATTGATGTTAGCTATCCATTTTTCAAAGAATTACTCGTGAACGCGATTTCAAAAAAAGAAAAACAAAATGGCGGACAGTAGGTCGGCCAGGCTCCATACAAAAATCTTCATACCCCTTTAAATAAAAAGAGACTCTTAAATTAAAGAAAGATTAAAAAATTACAACAAGGCATTCAAACCACCTTTGAAAATATTTAAATTTGAAAATATTTAATTGTTTTAAGTGCAAAAAATAAAAATAAAAAACATTTGCGAAGAAACTACATATAAAATGTTATTTCTACATAAACTAATAAACAATCCAAATAGATTACAGCGACATATGTCTAAATAGAAGAAATAATTTAATAATCCACTAGGAAAAGCCGGGAAGTGTTTTCCCTATTATATTAGACGATCATTTAATTAGAGGATACGCCTGTACAAATATTATTACAACTTTCCCCGAGTAATCGTGTTTTCACTGTTTTGTAAATGATTTGCTTGTAATTAACGGATAAGCGTGATTTTGTGTTGTCCTTATAATTTAAATTTTAAACGTATAGTTAGCGTATAAAAGCTGCAATCGTAGATTTTAGCCCTCCTTCGTTAAGGAAAATCGAGTGCCTTGGGTGTTTAGAGTCTAATATACGCAAGATGATTCAAATTTTTCAAAAAAATATATTATGGATTTGTAAATTAAATTTATGTTTGTCGGATCTATTGTAAGGCGCTAACAAAACTAGCCAACGCCTACGTGCGTGGTCAAATCTATACGGCTCTCTCTAAAGACACCTTAAGTATGCTTACCGATAAACGATTGACGCAGTTTTTAAGTATTGTTAAAATTCCGAGCTAAGGTTCTTTGCCTAGTAAGTAGCATTTCTTTCAGACCACTCACCGAACTCCTACTTGGCGAAATATGTAAAATATATCTATCAGTAACGAAAAGAAGTCGGTTAAATAGCTGCCAGCATGTAACCGTCTCATCATCTACCAATAACGACCCGTCTGTTTATTGTCCATGCTAATATTATAAATACGTAAGTGTGTCTGTCTGTTACCTCTTCAAGCCCAAACCGCTGAACTGATTTTGCTGAAATTTGGTATATATCCATACCAAATTTCAGCAAAATCAGTTCAGCGGTTTGGGCTGAAGAGTGGGCTTTGAGTCCCGAGAAAGGACATAGGATCCTTTTTATCCCGAAAAAATATATAATGATGATAAACGAATTTTGGCGCAATGGAATTGCGGGCGTCTTTTACTTTATAACTAATGAACCAATAGCTATCCAGGCGCATCCGTCCTGCTCACTCCTGGCTCTTCTAAAAATTATATTTTTATTGAGCGATTTTAAAGTTTAAACGCGACCTACAACTACTATTTATGTATCAGAAGGCAATTACTACCAAAATAGATTATCCAGATATTATTAACGATAAAATCCATCTGCCGTAAGCAAAAACTAGTTATAAGATAATTCTCTACGGACATTTATTTTTCATTGGCGGTGAAATGGCTCGAAAGGCGTGCGTGGTCGAAACCTGACCATTACCCTGATATATGGCGGCCATCTTGGAATCATTTGCACCTTTTTCGGCATTATCATATTCATTTAAGACTATTTCACGGTTTTACCTGGTTTGATTTAGTAACGTAGATGATAATATACCTTTTCGATATTTTATTGGCTTGTGGTAAGGTGAGGTAAAATTGAAAAACGATGTACCATGCATTTTTAGCTAGATTCCGAAATAAAACCAAGCATTCTAAACACTGATCAAGACGTCATGTATCCGACGCTACATTGAACTGGTGTGACACTGGTAAGACAAGTGTGACGTATTTTAATGACGTCCCAATTCCTACCAAAGCACTGGTGTATATTTCAGAACGAATTAAGACGTCGATTCTACTACTTTATGAGCATGAGCTACTACTACTTCTACTACGTCATGAGCACAGGCCAATATACTGGGCTAAGTTTCGGAACTTACCCTTAAAAATAAAACCATTCAAATGTAGAACAAGCAATCCCACCGCGGATGGCAATTCTATCAATTCAATGGGCGTTTTCACACTGCGGCGATAACGACACGACACGATACCACAGAATAGATAAGGGCCACCGCACATATTATACAATTTCAAGTTGGCCGACTATCGTACAAACTAAATTGCGTAATGTCACAATTTAATTAAACAAAATCATTGATCATACCTTGCATTTTGCAACTTCGATATTATCCAGATTTTTAATGAAAAAATTCAGATAAAAAGGTGATAATAATCCATATTTCCATACTAATATTTTTTTTATTATTATGTGATTCGGGGCCGTCACGATGAAGTTGTCCAATTAAATTGTGACACTACACAATTTAGTTTGTACGATAGTCGGCCAACTTGAAATTGTATAATATGTGCGGTGGCCCTCTATTCTGTGGTATCGTGTCGTGCCGTTATCGTGCAGTGTGCAAACGCCCAATGTGTATCTTCTTATGTTGTAGATAAAGTTCAGTTTTAATAACTCTTTGAAAATGCATCGCGTCACGTTGCAATGTACACTGACCATAATAATATCATTTAAAACAAAAAAATAAAACACAGCTTAGCGTAGCGAAAAAATAATAACAAGCGTTAATTAAATTTATTTTTATTTTTCCCAGCGCACTTAAATAATCTCACTGCAGCCATTCTGTTTTAATATCACTTAAGCGTTCACTAATTATGAAACTAGGGAGTACTTACATACATTATCATAGCAATATTAATATACATAATGTGAATTAACTTCTGAAATGTATGCGGCGGAATCATAATTTTATAATTAATTAGTGTAATTTATTAAGTATCATCTAGTTTACTGCTAAATAGATTGGATTTAAATTTTATGACGCATCGAAATTATGTTCCAAAAATTTGCAGCAAAGTGATATGAGTACCTATTAGCTGAGTTAAGTGCCACGCTGACCGCTAACTCTGCATTGACCCTTTAAAAAATAATATAAATATTAAAATATAACTTCCGCACTGGTTTTGACGGTGACAGGTTTCATTGAAACCGGGCCAGATTCGCAGGAGTAATTTACTAATTTTATAATATCTAAGTGTGTGCAGTTCACAAGAGCACTCCCTCTTTACTCTCATAATCCAGTAGCAGACACGACTGGGAAGAGATCATGCCCATCCGGCAAATGGATCATCTTTAACTTGTGAGACAAATTACTGGTGATCAGCATTGTCCTAACCAAACTTGGAAATGACAATATTATGTTTCCAACGCAGGAATCCACGACCTTCGAGTCAAGAACCACGCTCTAAACCACGGAGGCGTTGACCCTTATATCAAATAAGTAATACAAACAATTTACTTAATTAAGTGAAATGCAAATAACGAAACGTTGCAAAATTCACAACATTGCTAATTTGCGAGTTGCCTGGTCTTTCTTAAATTTTTAACGTCGATTCCGCGAGTTTCTCGGAATTGTTGAAGGGTCTCACAATTACACATTTTTGTGCGCACCTTTTACAACTATATAAACTTTGTAGCAGATTTTAACTTATTAAACGCTTTTTGTGATTGTCTGACATACAGTTTTCTGTAAGGCTGGTTGCCGTTATAGCCTCCATATAATGGTGATTACAAGCAACGACTGGCAAGAGATCAGGCGCAGGCCGACCCATTCGACGCATGGATCATCACTTGTCAGACAATCAGGTGATCAGCCTACATTGTTCTAACGAAACTAGGTAATAACATGATTCCAACGTGGGAATCGAACCCACGACCGTCTTCATATTCATCTACAAAGTACCACGCGGGATTACAAGCAAATGTGTTATAATATTATGTAACGAATAATTTAAATAGCGGCGCGGTTGCGTTGTCACTTATATACATGTGAGTGTTTATAGAATAGAAAAAATAGAAAAAAAAATACGTGTATTTTTATTTTTAACAAGGATCAATATAGAAATTTGGCCGGTCTAATTGCACCCTGTATACATTTGCTCTAACAAGCGAATTACTATGTTATGTCGTTTCCGTTACAGAACTCTATACAAACAGGATCACTTATGACATTTAGTATGTTATATCCGGGAAGCTTAAAACTCAGTTAAATCTTAATCGATTCAGTAGTTTAAAGGTAACAGAAAGACTTTAATACTTTGGAATTAAGATTAATGGTCTCGCTATATTATACATATAATACTATGAAAATTTTATATTATGGCAGGCATTATGCAAAGTAACTGTTTTAATATTATATTCAAAGACATCAAATGTCAAAGTATGATCTATAGAAGAGACTTAAGCAAACTTTACTCACAAGAAACTCGGCATCTTAATTGTAAACTGAAATTGAAATTGAGTATAAAATTACATTTAGTTAAATTTCATTCTATTCCATCATGGAAGTCACTTTGACTAATTTTATAATTAATTAATTTAGAGCAACCTTACTTTTGCAAAGCACATAATTAGCTAAGAGGAAAAAGTTAAATACACCTATTTAGAAGCGAATTTTAATTAAATAATAATTAAATTATGTAATATCATTAAAACTAACATTATTGATATTATTATTTTTCAGTGTTAAAAATTTATCTTTAAATCTAATAATATCATATCATCTATGGACGCTTCACACCACGTCAGTCTGGCCCCGTGCTAAGTATCTAATAGACTTGTGTTACGGGTACCAGACAACGGAAATATTATATTTAATACTTTTATTGTATACGTCATGTATTTAAGATTTTCAGTTTAATATGATACACTTTAATACACATCCATGACCCGTTATTATTGAAAACCTTTTCCGTCGGCGCGATTCGAATTCGATTCCCGCGATACACAAACGGCGCGGAGCAACCAAGGTGTAGTGTAGGCAAATTCTCATCTATCACATCTCATTCTATCATATCACATCACATTCTATCACATTCTATCTACATCTATCACATTCTATGCTATCACATATCACATTCTATCACATTCTATCACACACACTCACACACACATTCTATGACATTCTATCACATCACATCACTATCACATCACATTGTACTCTGCGGAGCCCTAGGGCTCTACAAAGGCCTTGTAGGGGCTCCGCGAAAAATACTGTTTTTAGAAATCTCATCAGACATAATATCAGCAAGGTGATAATAATATTATAATATAATTATTGATTTCAAAGAATGTCACTTCTTAAAAGGGTTTCGCCACCAAAATAATTCGAGAGTGGTTCTCGATCTACATAGTAGAGAACTGAAGTGATCATTTTCAAGTTGGTGGTTAAAAATGGAGTGGTAGAAATGCTCGCTTCCTGCGATTAGTGGTTAGTGGTTAGAATCCATTACGGCCAAACCGCAGTAGACGCTAACATTACTTACTATGCCATTACGAAATTAATATACTGCGTAAGCACAAATATATATAAGGGTTTTGTAAATTCAATATATTTTCTTACAAAAACATTCCCATTTGGCAGAAATTTGCGAAAGTGTGTATGTTTCTCTGTCTGTTACCTCTTCACACCCGAACCGCGATGAACCGATTTTTCTGAAATTTTGAAAGAAGATTGTTTTGTTGAGTTGCCGGCATCATAGAGTATTATTATACAGGATGCAATTATTTAAACCTTCCTGCCAAATTGTGATATAATGATCCTTGTTTAAAATAAAAATACACATGTATTTTTTCTTTTCTAATTACTCAGTACTAAAATGTTGAGAAATAGCTTCCGAAAGTTATCCTAAAAAACACTACAATTAATGGACACCACGCGTCGCCCGCTCGTAACGTGCCCCCGCGCGCGCGCCTCATCCCGCGTCCCTCTCATTCCCCCGCGCCGCGAGTGACCGTTTTGCAACGATTTTAAATGGGATAAAATATGTCATTAAAGAAAATAACACTCAATTTTTTTTGGTTAAATGGACCTCCTAATGATGTCTGTCTGTTACCTCTTCACGCCCAAACTGCTTAACCAATTTTGCTTAAATTTGGCATGGAGATACTTCCAGTCCCGGGAAAGGACATAGGATACTTTTTGTTCTGAAAAAGCGTACGGTTCCCGTGCGATAAACGAGTTTTGGCGCAACGGAGTTGCGGGCGTCATCTAGTTTAAAATAAAATGTCAAAAATTGATGTTTTCATCATCAATGCACATGCCAACATCGAATTTTGGGCGATCGCCAACGGCTTAAACTTTCAGTGATTCGCATAAACAAAATCAATAGAACTCTGGTATAAATGATAACTCAATCCCAAGAACTTCTCGCATAAATTCTGACAGACGCCACAGAACTAATTCAGTAACTTTTCATAATAATATATGTAACGCTTAAGATGATACATGGTGGCTGTAATTCCACAAACCGACGAACTTACTTTGTTTCACACGATTCATGATGTTGTATTAACTTGAATTTACCTAACTTATGCGTACTATGATACAATCCTTATTAAATGTTGTAATAGCGTTATCAGTTGGCACTGGTCTGTCTGTTACTTCTTCACGCCCAAACCGCAAAACCGATTTTGCTGAAATTGTGCATGGAGATACTTTGAGTCCCGGGAATGGACATAGGATACTTTTTATCGCGGAAAATGTACGATTCTCGCGCGATAACCGAATTTTGGCGCAGCGGAGTTGCGGGCGTCATCTAGTTCAAATATTTGTCTGTCTGTGCGTGGCATCGTAGCATCCAAACTGGTGAACCAATTTTGAATTAGTTTTTTTTTTTTTGTTAAAAGCCGACATGATCGAGTGTTCTCAGCAACCATTCATCATCACCCATGCTATAGGGCAAAGCAACTTCATAAAATATTGTTACAAACTTTCAGTGATTTGATCGAATTTGTAATAAAATTTGTAATTTGCATTCTGATTTCTGACACCAATTAAAGTTTTGTATGATCTATGTTTGCTTTGAAATTGTATTAATTTGACTTTTTATACAAAACTAGATGTCGCGATGAACTTCGTATCATTTTTCTCGTAATATAAACGTTCCCTAGACTTCCACGAATATTTCAAGACTAAAATCTCACAAATCGGTCCAGTTTTTCTCGAGTTTCAGCTAGAAAAACGAAATTGAGAAATTATTTTTATTTACATAAATAGATTTTGTGAATTGACTCGGCGTTTGAACTAGTACAAATTCAACGACCGCTCAGCTTTATCTGTATTTGATGTGGGCACGATACAGATCCCTGATGTACCCGGATGAGTTAACTTCCTTTGACGTATCCTTCAACATCCCGACTTCCATTAGCCCCTTCGAAATGCTACGTGTTGAAGAGGAAACTGTTTATCACCGACATGAAACATGAATATCTTACAGTTAACAGTTAATGGTAGTTACCATTACTGTTAGCTGCAGGTTCTGTTGGCTGTACGAAGAAAAACTTTTTTAATATTTTTTGTAGCTCCAGAACTTTGTTTTACCCATTTTTATAATATTTAAAGTTACCATTTAAAAAACGGACAAACCCCATTTTCCTACGTTTGACCTTGAATAAAATTTAAGCACAAAGAAGATCGCCGGGGACTTGGAAGTTATAATGGACGACTCTACCAATTTTCAGCTCTATGCAAAATATTATTCTTAGTCGAAAGATCGTTCGATTGCGTCAGCTTTTAAAGAAAACAAACTGGATCAAAATTGGTTTATCAGCTGTTTCGGAACTACTACGACTACAAACAACAGATACGTCAAACTTATAACGCCCTTACAATTTCATCGGATGTTGATTGTTGGCTGTTAAATGCTATAGGGCTATTAGGGTTAAAAGTGTTTGTTGGTATATTTTGATTTTGACTTTCCCATCTTTCGACAAAATATGAACGCCTATCCGCCACAGAAACCACAGAGACGTTGAGTTGAGTAGATCCCATTCGTGCTTAACGTCCCTAAATGACTGAAAATTGAAGTGTAATTCACAGCTGAATTTCTGTGAAAATGCAACTCAATTTCTAAGAATATCACACAATGCAAAGCAGAGCGCTTAACGCAACTAAGTTCCTGTTTGCAGCGGTACCATTTCAGGCCGTTTTCACTCGGTAACTCAACTTTCGTACATTTTAAATGATATAGAGTTTGAAGAGGTAACTGCTTTTGACCTAATTTTAACTCCCCTGTTTGAAGAATAATATGGAAATGATGCTGCACATATTAGTTATGTAATGAAAGTAGTTGGCGTGTGTTTTGCACGTTCGTTTGCGTTATAATGGCGGAAATCTATTTTTACCCCCGTTAGTGATTTAAAAAACACGGTACAGACGGTATAGTTGCAGAATGCTTAACCTTGTATGCCAACTTTTCAAACGTATCGGACAAGAGCAAAACTTCGCATATAAGTGTAACGTCTTTAGGCACAGATTACTGTGCCAATCTTATTTACACATACATAATTATAATATTATTATTATGTTTCTCATTATTCATAATAATAAAAATCATTATTTAAAATAATTCGATAAACATAGCATAAACATTGGTGGAGATTTTCCTTATTTCGTTAATGCGAGGCACATTGACGTTGACGTTAAAGATTAAATTACTTAACGAAATAAAAATTTGACGGCTTCCATCCAAACGGACGTAGTTACGGCCATTTTTACGCATATTTTCAAGTTGTTGATCAACAATTTGGTTGACTGGAAATGCCGTCACATCCTAAGCTATTATATTATTTTGTTCCCAAGTGCCAGGCCACAACGCTGCGTTGCGGCGTCGCATCGTATAAATCTACGACGCCGCAGAACGCATCGTGAAAAATTCCGATGTAAAGAGTGCTATGCTATATTATTATGAAATGCTATATTATTATTATGAATGCTATATTTTTATTATTATGAAAGAACAAAGGCCATTCGCCTAACATGCTTGGACTATAAAAATCTTATAAAACGTAACTTGATGAAACATGTGTAATTTCAATTGCCTACATAAATGTAACAAAACACGGCATTCAATACATTTTTAAAAGCTGGGAGTTTCAAGTAATTGTGTATTAAGTTTTTGAGGTTATACAGGTAGTTATTATTAAACTGTATCATTTTGAGTTATGGAATTAGTTTAAATTATATGAAACACACGTCAGATTTTTTAAAAATGAAAGTAGGAGGCAATCGAGCAAACAGGTCACCTGATAGAAAGCAACTACCGTCGCCCATGGACACTTGCAAAATCGGAATATGCTCTCTTCTTGAAATCTCCAAGAAGAGAGTGTATTTAAGCAGGTCGCATATTTTGTCATTCATAGGGACCCCCTATGAATGACAAAATATGCGTTCAATAAATAAGAAACATTATCCTGCGTTAAAAACTCAAATTCAATATTCATATTTTAGAGACGATTATCTTTGTTTTCCCAGCTTCTAAAAATAAATTGTTTTTATTTAATTATAACATTTTACCTAAACTACATTTTAGTGATAGTTCCATCTTGGTAACACGAATCTCTTTTTTTAGTCCATTTTGGCCATTGCTCTTTTTGCGTTGCGACATTGCATCTCATTTATGTGCGATGTTCTTTTTGCGATACGACGCCGCAACGCAGAGTTGTGGCCTGGCTCTGAGATCATGCTCATAGTTTGTGACAATGTAATTACCATAAGCAAATTATATTCAATACACGTTGTGAGGACATTAACACCGGGGCAGTCCCAAGCTGTGTATACTAATGCGGAATCCCGTAGACAATGAATCGATTTCCCGAATAATCTGATCCCAAATTGCTTGTCGTATTACGGGACAATATCTGTGATTGCTCGAAGGACCATTCATACTAACAATGCGAAAGTGTGTCTGTCTGTTACCTCCTTACGCCTGAACCGCTGAACCGATTTTGCTGAAATTTTGTATGAAGATACTTTGAGGTACCGGTAAAGGACTTAGGATACATTTTATCCCGGAGGAATGTACGGTACGCAATAAAAGAATTTTGGCGCAACAGAGTTGCGGACGACCTCTAGTTAGTTAGTCTATTATAATCATTTTGAGTAAGCGACCTTCGCATAATATAATATTATCTATGGACGATTCACACCACGTCAGTCCAATCCCGTGCTAAGTACCCAAAGCTGCGACAAATCAGTGGAAAAAATAGTGAAAATGGTGTAAAATATATTATGAAAAAAATTATCTATGTTAGATTATAATTATACATAATATATACTGTCGCAGATGAAGTCGCGGGCAATAGCTAGTATAATAATAATATCTATGGACGCTTCACACCACGTCAGTCCGGCCCCATGATAAGTACTTACCTACCCAAATTACTTGTGTTACGTGCGTGCGTGTGTTACGGAAATATATTTAATACTTTTATACTATACATAAATATTTAAGATTTTTATTATACACATATATAATACACATCCAGACCCGGGAACATTGAAAACTTTTTGTTCCGTCGGCGAGATTCGAACCCGCGACCCCCGGCTTGAGCCACCAACTCGCCCACCAACTGAGCCACAGAGGTCGTCAAATAAAAAGGCGGTTTTTGCGGAAAACCCTTAAGAAATACCAGTTAAGAGTATTCTGAAATACCCACGCTTGTTTTGAACTGATTAAATTAAATACCTCACCGCAACCTTACAAGTACCGAAAGAGTTCGTAACGGTTACTTTGAAATAGATCGTATTTTTTTTTATTATAAGTACGGGAGCCCTAGAATATTTTTTTTTATTACTATGAAGCTAATTTTTTGTGAGGAGCTTCATTTTGATAAGACAAAATATAACATTTTTATTTGCGAAAAATCTCGAAAGTGGTAGCTAACAGAGATAGAAAGGATTCCACTACTTCATACTTCGAATTGATGGTCCTAAAATATGGACTGTTTTATTTGTAGGACAAGGTTACTCTTAAATTATATAACTATTAACCTACCAGTATACAAAAAATCTGCTCGTTAGGGTTCCGTTATAGGGTTCTGTAATCAACAAAACTTGGTTGTCTATTGTTAAATTAAAAAATAAATAAAAAAATGGTTCTAGGGCTCCCGTTCTATAATACTACCGATATAAAATTACTACACGACGCTCACAACTCCATTGCGCCGAAATTAATCGCGTGGAAACCGTACATTTTGCGGGACAAAAAGTATTCTATGTCCTTCCCCAGGACTCCAAATATCTCCATACCAAATTTCATCAAAATCGGTTTAGTGGTTTGGACGTAAGACAAACAGACAGACTCACTTTATCATTAAAAATATAAGTATAGATTGTTATCTTACCCTCTGATAAAAACAGAGGGAACAACAAGTTAGAAATTATTTGTATCTGCCTGCAGAGCTGTAGCATCGTAGTATCCAAACGGCTGGGCCGATTTTGATCTTGTTTTTTGTTTGAAAGCTGACATGAATGGGAATATATAAGTCATAATTCATCATCATCAGCTAAAATCGGTTGTCTGTAAAGTCGGTTTACTGACGATAGTTGAACGTGACAACGTCATAGCCTTAACACCTCAGTTCCGGGAAAAATCTATGCAAAAAAGTTGGCAGGTCAATGTGCAAAAAAATGGCGCCCGGCCTACCCTCTTTGTAAAATTAATGTAATATACAATCCATATTTTATATTTGTGTGAACTACATTATAATATATGTTAAATTTTCTATCTATCAAGCCATCATAATATACTATTTAGTCCGATGTGATATTAGTTTCTCAATTATAAACTTTCGAAACTATAATTAGTGACTTGTTCAGGAGAAATAAACGAATACTTTATTCTTCATATATTATGAACTTCATATACCTTGACACGTAGGAAATAGAGCACAATTTTGAATAGCCGAAATAATACTAATAGCTCACAGATTGTTTATTTATTTTTCATTCAGAGTGTGGTCAATGTATCAAAGGTCATAACTAACCAAACTTCTTCATACCAAAGTATTCTCTAAGTCATCGAAATACGTAATATAATCGAAACAAAGAGCGCGGCCCAGGTGGGCCTTACGGTTGTTCTCAACAACCGACTTGAGAGTGTAAATGGAACGCCTCAGAGCTGTCAGCGAGGTAACGCCGCATGAACTCTCGTGTTTTTCGGGCGCGCACCTCATATCGAATTATAAGACGTTATCACGTCAAAAAACTGAAAAAAATGTTTTTCTCTCAATTTATACATCGAACCGTTAGTGGGTGTCAAGGTTTTTACCATTACCCTTTTTTTACATCTTTACAAAGCAATTTACATTTTGTATTATTCCTTCGCTTCATCTATATAACAGGCAAGATGATGTTGATTATGATTCGAATTTCCAAAATCCCCAAACCCTTATCCTTAAAATATTTCAATCGTTACAAGTTGGTGTTTACTAACAATGTTTGTTAATACCAAAGCCTATTAAAAGTTCAATTCCTTTGAAAACAACCCTCCACACAAAAGTTCAAATATAAGTTAGCTGAGAAAACATTTTTCGGAAACTTCTAAGTTTGGTTAATATAAAACTTGATGAGAATTTAATATTATAATTGTTTATTACTTTAACGCGCCTAAATCCTTTTTGCTACTTTTTTGTTATTTTTTTGTATTTGAAGATTATTTTAGGCTACGTGAATCTTAAAAAAGTTTAGAAGCCTGAGATAACCGTGACCTTTTATATATATTTTTAAAAGGGGTGAAAGGATTAAAACCTTTACAAATTAACCCCTGTCATAAAACCTTCATACGTCAAAAAGACTTCATACGTCACGAGGGTCTTATCGGCGTCCTTTTAGCGTTATCACCATTAAAAAAATATTAACAACACATAAAAAGGGTCATAATGCAAAATCAATAACCTAAAAATACACTTACACGAAGGCAAATAATATAGATTTGAGATTTCCATACAGTTAATGTAACTTGGGACTGAGGAGCGATCCTTGGGGGACCCTTTTAGTTGGGTGTAATAAATCAGGCCTTAATGGAGTGCCTGAGGCTTGTACGCATATTTCTGAGTTTCAAGCTGACCGACACGTCCAAATGGATGGAATGTTGAGTTGACACACACTTCGACTTGTAGAAATACTAACGGCATTTAGTTAAATAAACCTTAGAATCGGAGTAGGTCCATGATACAAATGGTGAACCTAAAAGCTTTACGGAGTCAATAATATCTTACTGGGTGTAACAGATGAAAGTGACAATACCTTAGAGTGTGTATTACATACCCAGATGACTTGTTTTGCCATTTGGCTACGGAGCCCTGACAATCACAGTTTATTTTAAGGCCGTCCCCCGAGCAAACGACCTTGACCATAGGTACATTTGCCGCGTTGCCGAGATCGCACCAAAACCCTATTTTTTTACTCATCTTAGTCCAAAATTAAAACGGGGAATATAATATTGTAGATTATGATATTATCGATTTGTTGGCGTGTGTTTCAAAATATAAAAGTAATTTGTAAACACTAAGAAGATGCTGAATGTATGCTTGAATTTTAATAAATTGGTTTTACCATAGACGACTTTGGAAGCTGATATTATCGTGATTATAATAAACAATTTATAGAAAATTTAAAACGGGGAAAGGAATGTTGATATACTGAAGATTATTGCTGTATTTTTATTATAACTTTGTAGATTTCAAATTATGAGTTTATAAGGCTTTAAATACGGTAAATTACGAAATCTTCGTAGGGAAGGCCTTTAATCAATTATATACGTTTACGTAGGAATTCGAATGCGAAATTCGAAAGGGATACACTTTCTGCTCGTCTGCTTATCTGTGTGTTTGAATGTTTGTCCATCTGTCTGTCCATTTTTGTCTGTCTGTTTGTCTGTATCTTTACGCTTAGACCGTTTGACTAATTTAATATATTAGATATATAATGAACCGTATGAAGATACTGTAGTTCCAGACATGAACATTATAATTATAATATTATTCTTGAATAGTTAATTATCACGGAAATGTAGCGCGGCTCTATAAACCAATTTCTGATACGAGATGAACAAAGTTGGTAGCGAATTAAATACTTTAATTATTAGCGAATTAAATACTTTAGTAATTACTGGATGATCTGTTAGACAAGTTTTGAATCTAAAACTTGTCTAACAGATCATCCAGTATGAATAAACTCACACAATTTTTGCGGCTAAACCCTATTCTGATTAAAATAACTTTAAACTTTTCGGTTCCTAACTAATTTAATTTAGTTGAGCATCCACACCAAGTGAATAAGACTTAATCTGAATTAATATTTGAAAACTGGAAGCAATTGATTTAAGATAATTAAATTTTACCCACCCACAGATTAAGACAGAATTCGTGATTACCTGATTAATCCAAGTATTTGAGTATGAATAATAGATTCTTAATCAAACAAATTAAGTCTATGGGACCGACCATTATTTATTATCTATTCATAGCAATATTATAAATGCAAATGTGTGTCTGTCTGTCTCTTACCTCTTCGCGCCCAAACCACTGAATCGATTTTGATGAAATTTGATATGGACATAGTTTGGCTCCCGGGAAAGGAGATGGGATACTTTTTATCCTGTAAATGCACGGTTCCGCGCGATAACGGAGTTGCGGGCGTCATCAGGCCGATCGTTTTGGTTGGATTGACGCCGGCCGAACTGACCGGGCCGGAGGATCCTAGGTGGACCAAACATTTTTCTACGATAGCAAGTAAGTCCTTTGCCATAGTTTCAGACTTCCGAAGTACACCCAAACTAGCCGGCCTTAGATGCGCAAACGAAAAAAAACATTGTCTACATGTTTTTCATGATGGTTTGTCTCTTCATCTCTATTGACATGACATAAATTTTTTCTCGTGAGTAGATCTGTCATCAAAATCTATAGACATAATGTCAAAAAATGATTTTTACATTATGTCGATATCGACAATATACAGTTTGACAAGGCTGTTTATGAAGGTGGCGAGAAAAGGAACTAACGCTTATATCATACAAAAACGTCATTTTTGACAGATCTCCTTTACCAGCAGCGCCCATTGACATCATTGACATATTCATTTAAGGCCTTGTCGAACTGTAACTACACAATACGAGAATATTGAGATATCTCGTTGTACGCGCGTGCTAGAGTTTAGACACACAGACCACACATTTCCTGTTTTAAATATTAGTGAGTATTAATCATGATTGCAAAAATGGACTCATAATTTCCTCACAATCCATCTTTGTCTATTCATACGGATAAAATAAGGATAGCACTCGGTCACAAATTGAAAACAACTCCGAGAAATCGGTTAAACGTCCCTTTGTACCGCAAAGTAGAACGTGTGTTTGAACAAAGATGGCCGACAAAAGAGAACTTATGTTTTATTTTCCATTTACCTCTGTACGGAGATTACTGTACTGTAAAAATAAAAGAATATTAATAAAAAATCTTTACTAATATTATGTGAAAGTGTGTCTATCTGGTATCCATACTTAATATTATAAATGCGAAAGTGTGCCTGTCTGTCTGTCTGTTAACTCTTCACGATTAAACTGCTGAACCGATTTTGTTGAAATTTGGCATGGATATACCTTGAGTCCCGGGAAAGGATACAGAATAGTTTTTATCCCGGAAAAATGTACGGTTCCGGCGCGATAAACAAATTTTTGCACAACGGAGTTGCGGGCGTCCTCTAGGTCTGTTCTATTATCACGCCCAAACCTTATTTTGCTGTGTGTGGAGATACTTTTTTTTAATTTATTTATAAAATTGGGGCCGTCTTATAGGCTGTTCGCCCATATCCCTTTTTTGTTATTTTATTATTCAGATTTTTCGCACCAAGGATATTTGATAAAATATTATTATAATAATATATTACCTCCACATTATAATAATATTATATTTGATATAATATTATTATAATGTGGAGATACTTTGAATTCCGGGAAAGGACATAATAATTTATATACAAGTAATACTTTTTATCCTGAAAAAATGTTTGGTTCCCGCGCGATAAACACATTTTGATACACATTTAAAGGTTGTCACTTGTCTGGCAGAAACTGCTCTTGGCAGTTAATAAGACCGCCTATTTGTACATAGTTACATAATAGGAATATATTGTGTATTTTAAATTGTACAAATAAAGAATTTCCTGTTCTATTCTATTCTATTTTGGCGCAACGGAGTTGCGGGCGTCATCTAGTAAACTTATATTCGCTTTAATTGTATTTATAATAATTGAAAATATTATACTTATCGTTGAATCGACTACAATTATTATTTGCTGTTGAAATTGAAAAATACAATGCAGCAAACGTAATTTAACGAAGCTGACATCTTGACATCTTGCGAAAATTTTGAAATAATTCCAATTTATAAAGTGCAGATAATTCCCAATGAGAAGTGAAATCAATTAAAACTTGAAATTATTTAAATTTAAATGTGAACTGGCAAAACCAAAAGTTATTTAAATTGAAGTGAAGTGTACAAAATATAAAAACGAACCCCTGTTTATTTAGGGTTGATTCAGACCACAACGGGACGCTAGACGCATTTCTAAATTTATATGGATTTGGCAGATTCGCAAGACGTCTCACGCAATTGAAATCTGTCAAATCCATAAAAATTTAGGCCGCGCCGTGCCTCGCCTCGCTTCGTCGCGTTGCGGTCTGAATTGGCCCTTAGGGCCGGGACACAAAAACACGACACGACGTCGCGCGACGCCGTGTCGTGGGAATCCACGACGCGCATCGTAAAAAACCACGACACGACATCGTACAACGTCGCGTCGTAGAAACTCACGTAGAAATTCAAAGATGAGTTTCTACGACGCGACGTCGTACGACGCCGTACAACGCCGTGTCGCGGTTTCCTACGACGCGCGTCCCAGATTCCCACAACACATCGTACGACGTCGCGTCGTAGAAACTCATCTTTGAATTTCTACGTGACTTTCTACGACGCGACGTCGTACGACGTCGTACGATGTCGTGTCGTAGTTTTTTACGACGACCGTCGTAGATTCCCACGACACTACGTCGCGTCGTGGTACGACACGACGTCGTGTCGTGTTTTTGTGTCCCGGCCCTACAGAATTACGTGTGACCGGCCGAGCCGATTTTGATGTAATTTGCACCAGATATGTATTATAAACTAGAGTCCAGCGGAGGACGTAGGCTTCTTTTTATCGAACAAAAATGTACGGTATCTGCGTAATTTCATTTTACACGTACAAACTTGCGGGAAGCAACTAGTTTTATATAAAGTTATATATCTAAATTGAGGCTTAAACTGTAGTTTCCTTCCAATTAGGCTGGGGCTTGTGTTTGACAACTCAGTTAGTACCTGAGCGGAGACCTAGATTATACGGATTTGGGACCTAACTAAAGGTTATGTATATAAGGGTTAATATCTCTGATAAAAATCAGGGTCTTTAATGGCTTACCGTAAACCCTAACCACCGACAAGAAAAACAAACAGATGAACAGCTAAAGTAAGCTTTGATTTCACTACTACAAGCATGTGGTACAGTCATACGCGATATACATACTTGTAGTAGTGAAATGTAATTGATTGCTAGTTACGTAGTTATTTACTTATAATATCTATGGACGCTTCACACCACGTCAGTCTGGCCCCGTGCTAAGTACCTGAAGGACTTGTGTTACAGGTACCAGACAACGGAAATATATTTAATACTTTTATTATACATAACATAATATTTAATACTTTTATTATATCATACACATATTTAATACACATCCAAACCCGGGAACAATGAAAACTTTTTCTTCCGTCGCGTCGGCGGGATTCGAACCCGCGACCCCCGGCTTAAGACGACGCCTTGATAATTTGGCTGTAGCGATGCCGATTTTTCTCAGCAATGACTAAAGCTAAGAAATTGAAGTTCATTGTCAGTATTCATCATGTCTTTGTCTTTGAATTGCCCATAGCATAACACGATTGGACAATTTTTATAGCACAGAATAATCAATCGAAAAGACCTCTGTAAAAAAAGGGATTCCTATTTTTCCAACGGAGGAGAGTGATTTAAGGTTCCAAAATTTGTACATAAATTGGTTCAAGCATGCACTTTAATTTGTGCATAGCTTATATGAAATGTATTTATGGTTTTTAAATTAAGCGACAAAAACCATTTTGTCGCTCACGCCCTTTCCATTTTTTGCTGTTCCATTGCTTGTTTTCTATGAGAGGCCGGGCCGGCCTCTCATAGAAAACAAGCAATCTAAAACATATCCAACACGGTTTCTTACTTTAACGCTGCGTCACCTTAAGCTGCCACACACTCATACGTCAATTGAGCCATGACAGAGGTCGTGAGTATTATAATATAGTTGCTTAAACTTCACTAAGCATCCATTCATACTTAATATTATAAATGCAAAAGTGTGTCTGTCTGTCTGTCTGTCTGTTACCTCTTCACGCCCAAAGTGCTGCACCGATTTTTCTGGATTTGGAGATACTTTGAGTCCGGAGTAAGGACAATAAGATGTTTTTATCCCGATAATATTGTGCGTTTCCCGCCCGCTAAACGAATTTTGGCGCAACGGAGTTGCGGGCATCATTTAGTACATTTATAATCATACAGAAATAAAATAAGATGATGTAATCCATGACATTAATATTATTTATTGACTAAAATTAAGATTGTTTATATTAGAAAAAAGCACGATTTGACATATTATTGTATTAAGTTTTTTATAATAATTATTTCTTAAAAATAGGATAATTGAAAATATAATAAGATAAAGGGATAAATTATAAGTAGTATTAGTACCTATAAGGCGATAAATTTTAATCTGAAAAACTGTATAAAATTTGCACGCCGCCCAAAGGCAAAATAAGAGAGCTTGTTGATCACATATTACTGTAACATCATATTGTACCTTATTTGAGCAAATAAACGATTTCTATTTCTATTTCTAAGCTTCATTTTCTGTGTACCAAAAATGTAAATTATTTAAGGTTTATTGTTAATATCACAGACATAGATTAAGATAGATAACGCATGTCGCTTCATAGGTATATAATCATCGGTACGTCAAATAATAGACACGATCCTTAGATCGTGTCAATTATTTAGGTCAACGTTTTTATTTGAATTTCTACAGCTCAATACGGCACTTTTAGGCACTTAGGCATTTTTAAAATTCCGATTGACGTCCGATTCTGATAGCAGACTAAAGAACAGACTTTCGAAAGACGAGCATTGCTCGTCGTTTGGGAACGCGACATGGCACGCGAAGTACATACACATGCGGTATCTATCTTGATATATTATGTCTGTTGTTAATATCATTGTGAGGAGAGTAAGCCTTTACAGTATTAAAAATAAAGGTCTCAAGGCTAAGTATGACGTAACATTCTTTTGACGCAGATCTAGGTTGAATTTGTGTCTCGAATTGGTAACAAAAATGATTCAGGCTTCTCAAATATAATAAGCTAAAACCTACGCATAATAAATAACAAAGAAACGTTACTTTGTAAAAAATCATTTTACAAAAAGCCTACGCAATCGCGGTTGTGCATCTTAATAATATCAGCGTAACAACAGCTGCAGTTGTGTGACGCCTTGATAATTTGGCTGTAGCGATGCCGATTTTTCTCAGCAATGACTAAAGCTAAGAAATTGAAGTTCATTGTCAGTATTCATCATGTCTTTGTCTTTGAATTGCCCATAGCATAACACGATTGGACAACTTTTATAGCACAGAATAATCAATCGAAAAGACCTCTGTAAAAAAAGGGATTCCTATTTTTCCAACAGAGGAGAGTGATTTAAGGTTCCAAAATTTGTACATAAATTGGTTCAAGCATGCACTTTAATTTGTGCATAGCTTATATGAAATGTATTTATGGTTTTTAAATTATGCGACAAAAACTACTTTGTCGCTTACGCTCTTTCCATTTTTTGCTGTTCCATTGCTTGTTTTCTATGAGAGGCCGGGCCGGCCTCTCATAGAAAACAAGCAATCTAAAACATATCCAACACGGTTTCTTACTTTAACGCTGCGTCACCTTAATAAATAATCTTATAGATTAAATTCTTGTGTCACAACTCACAATGTTAGTAACCGTACTCCTCCGAAACGGCTTTACTGATTTTACCAAATTTTATATGCATATTCAGTAGGTCTGAGAATCCGCTACTGGCAACTTTTTATATGGATAAGTACATTTGTTGAATAAATAATAGTAAAATATTACATCTCGAGACTGACGGCGACCATTGTTTGTGCGACGGGATAGCGATATACGTTGCCATGGTGACATACTTATTCAGTCACTTCAATAAAATAATGTGGGCGAAATACTTTATATGGCAAAACAATGTTTGCCGGGACAGCTAGTAATATAAATATATAATATTATAAATGTGAAAGTGTGTCCGTCTGTAAGTCTATCTGTCTGTCTGTTACCTCTTCACGCTCAAACTGCTGAATAAATTTTGCCTAAAGATAAGAAGATCCCGAGAAAGGACAAAGAATACTTTTTATCCTTGAAAAACGTACATTTCCCGCGTGATAAACGAATTTTGGCGCAACGGAGTTTCGGGCATCATCTATACTGTACTCGGCGAAACATGGCGGTAGCGGTCATTGACTCCCTGTCAAAAACTTGTCATTTTCTATATTAACCGCGATTGACAATGAAACGTGTCAGATGTTGTCAATCGCGGCTTTGTATAAGGACAAGTTTTTGACAGGGAGTCAATGACCGCTACCGCCATGTTTCGCCAATTACAGTATAGTATTATTATATTCTTTTTCTTCTTCCTATGCATTATTCGTAGTCTAAAAGTTCTGGTATTGTAGCACATTATGAAGACGAAGTAACATTTCGAGGGAAATATTTTACGAAAATCCTCTTTAATAGATTTGAAATTGTGAACTTTATGACTTTATATCCTAGATTTAGCGCAGACCTGAAGTTCTTTAGATACTAGAGCTAGAACATCGCATTCTCCAAGTCTAGATTATTCGCAGCCCGGTGGCAGTTTTTGATGAGGTTTCGAACTGGCTCGTGAGTACAGTCGTTATGAGTATTAGGATTTGCTATGACTTATAAGTAATAGTCATAAGCTAAAACTGTTATATTGAACTTTAATGTGATTTCTGATATGCCATTTCGACTCAGGTCGAGCAGCGTGACCGTAGGTTCATTCGTGTTGTGGAGGGACTCCTGTGTTTGACAGATCCAGGATATCCCTCCGTATACGGCTGAAGGCAAACCGCAGGTGGTTTTAGTGGGTAATCCCGGCGCTTCTCGCCGGGAGTCCCACATACCCCCGGGTGCTTCAGCTTAACTGAGACACATCCCCAACCCGGGGCACCCATAAAGGGTTTTTCACTACTGGGACAGGCAGAAAATGTTCATCCAAAAACATGCTCTGATCGAAAATCCGTCGGACACAATATGTTTATAACATAACCAAGATATTGCGCAACAAAAAGCGTAACAGACAGAAAGATAGAACAAACACACAAACACGCTTTCGCATTTACAGTATGGAGTTAAGTAGCTGAATTGACCTTCGCCTCCTTGAAATATATCCGCAATCCATGCACAATCGCTTTACGATAGCGTAGCGTGATGGTCAAGAGCTAACATACAGAAAGACTCACTCATAAATCATAATATACAATTTAAATGGCAGAATTGACCTCCTCCTTGAATTAATATATCCCTGACTGTACCGCGTACAATGAGATCCATTAAGAAATGTCTCGGAAGTCGTAGTCGCAACAACGCCGATATCCCTCCAGGCACACACGGCATTTTCTTATTTCATCCTCCTAATATAAATTCTTAAAAAAATAACGTATGGAACGTATGAGCCTTTGAAAGGATCTAGTGTTTGTCATTTAAAATTGGAATCCTCTTTCTATGTTCAATTTTTTTATAGTTTTCATACAATATGGGTTGTTGATTGCTTATTATTAGATGACTGTGGATACTGGATATATTTCTGTTAAAAATCGGGCTTCTGCAGGTTCTGCAACCACAAAAACCGATAGATTTTGATGTGATTTAGCTACAATAGATAGGACCAACACAATATTTTAATAATACAGTACTCTAAATAAATATTATAATATTTATACGTAACTGCCAACATTATAATAGTCTGATTAACAAGTGCCATTTTCGTCAAAACCTGATCTCATGCACCGAAAATTATGGTTTTGGTCTCATTCGATTCGGAATACCATCTAGAACATTCTATCAAAATTCCAAGAGGGGCTTAAAGAGCAGGAAATTTCCTAAAAAAAATTTAGATCTTGGAACCTTACCAATAATCCTTATAGCTTTAAATGAGCGGCGAAAGTAACGGTAAAAACGCGCAGTTCGGGTTTCGCGTGAATTGCCGCAATCTGCCGCGCGAACTAAAAAATATATTTTAACTGATTAAATATTAATATAAAGAAATAAAAAAATTTGGGTACTAAGTAGACATATCAATTAACAATAATCCGTCAACAAAAATATATTATCACAATTTGTTTAAATGTTATGCTTTTGTTCATTTGTTAATAGTCACCATTTTAATGTTAACATAAAAACGCAGATTATTTCTAAACAAGAAATCCAGAATTTTTTATTATTCTTTTGAGCTAATCTTAAAAGGGCTTAGAAGAGATATCCGGTGGAAAAATTCAATAATTTTGATTTTTCACTTTTTTATAAACAATCAAAGGCATTCATGAAATTTTCATGTAAATAAAGCATTTAGGGTTTTTTCATCAATAAAAATGATTATTTAAATTTTATTAGTTATAAATATAAATATATATTGTTATCTGGCTTCTAACAACAACAAAACAAAATAATAACAATAATTGGATATAAAAGTACCGTAATTGCTTTATTTACATGAATAAATTTGGAATGCTTTTGAATGTTAATAAAAAAGTAAAAAATTAAAAAAAAAATGATTTTTTCAACGGGAATCTCTTCTAAGCCCTTTTAATATTAGCTATTTAGCTATTTTATATATATTAGCTTATAATATTATAAATTTAATCAAATGAATAATAAAAAATTCTAGATTTCTTGTTTAGAAATAATCAGCGTTTTTATGTTAACATTAAAATGGTGACTATTAACAAATTAAGAAAAGCATAGTAATTAAACAAATTGTGATAATTTATTTTTGTTAACGGATTATTGTTTATTGATATATCTACTTAGTACTTAATTTTTTTATTCCTTAAAATTAATATTTAATCACTTAAAATATTTTTTTTAGTTCACGTAGCAGATTGCGGCAAATCACGCGAAACCCGAACCACGCGGTTTTACCGTTACTTTCGCCGCTTAATTAAAGCTATAAGGATTATTGGTAAGGTTCCAGGATCTAAAATTTTTCTTAGGAAATTTCCTGATCTTTAAGGATCTATTTTCAAATTTTGATTATCTCAAATAGTTTTTGAAATATTAAAAAAAAACCAAACCCTTATTTTTATGTCTACTTAATTGTTTATAAGTTTTGCATTTTTTTTCAGCCCGTCTTGGAATTTTGATAGAATGTTCTAGATGATATTCCGAATCGAATGAGACCAAAATCATAATTTTCGGTGCATGAGATCAGGTTTTGACGAAAATGGCACTTGTTTACCAGAGTATAAGTGTGATTTTAGACAATAAGTAGCACATAATGCAAATCAAACATTTGGAGATGTGCATGAGGAAACTGTAGAAATAACGAAATTAATTGTTTAATCTAAATGGAGTGGCCAATTGAATTTCTGCAGCTATTAGACCTGTTGTCAATCAACTTGGTCAAAATCAAATTACGTGCGTACACAATTATAGCCAACTCATACTAATCCATACTAATATTATAAACGCTTTTTTTCTTTTTTTCTTTTTTTTCTTTTTTTTCGCTAGATAGCGCTCGAGTGTAAACAGCAAATTTGTGCAGCTCCCTTTTAAAAGTTGTTTAAAAATAGTTTTTGTTGTTAATAATCCCTAAGTGCCAGTTAATCGATTAAAACTAAGTGCAAGGTGCAAGACTAACAAATAAGTTAAGTGCAAACTGAACTCTATCAAAATAAAACAGTGCTGTGTCGTGAATTCGTCACCGTTAGAGGATTCAAAACTCCTAAGACTGACTAAAGGTACTGATTGCACAAGAATATGATTCCAGTCCCTGTTAACAGTTTCCCAGTGTTCTAAGTGTCACAAAAATCAAGTTAATTAAAATACTTTCGTAATATGGACGTAAAAGTAACATCCAAAGAATAAAAATCACTCGTCAATTATCGCTTTGTCATTAATACCCATGCTGCCATCTATCGGGAACTCTCTGAACTACTTCGCAACCTGAACAACTACGTTCGATCCTGTTTCGCTAACTCCAATAGTGACCGCAAGAGGGCTCTGCAACCATTCCAAGTTACAAACTAAACATTTATTTCTGGATAAAGACGATACAGTAAATATGCCCGGAAAAACCTGTGCAGGCTGCCTTCTTCCCATCAAAGGTCGTGATTACCTCCAGTGTCCTCACTGTGAGCAAACTTTTGATCTAGACTGCGCAAATATCCCAGATAAAAGGCGTAAGCAGTTATCCAACGAACACAGACGTAACTGGAGATGCCCAAGCTGCAAATCGACTCAACGAAAGCAAGGCGATAATTCTAATACCCCGGTCCGTCAGGCGCAGGTGCTTATCGAGAGCGACTCCGAGAGTGTGACAACGCCCACCATAGAGAAAACCTCTTTCGTTACCGAGGACAGGCTACGCGATATTCTGAGACAAGAGATTACATCGCTCCTTAACTCTGCTATTAAGGAGCATGTTACAAAAGAACTCTCAAACATCCAACAACAGATTGCTAGCTTTCACGAATCCTTAAGCTTCTTTAATGAAAAATATGAGACAGTTATGAAAGAACTCGAAGATAAGAAAATTGTGATAAAATCTCTCAAAGAGGAAAACGCAAACCTAACATCCACCGTAAACAACCTCTCGAGCAGACTGACAATAATGGAGCAAACCTGGCGGGAATGCAATGTTGAAATAAACGGTATACCGGAACGCAAGTCTGAAAACCTATTCACTTCTGTAGTAAATCTAGCCAAATCCGTAAATCATACAATTTTGGAGAGCGAGATGCTAAATGTAACCAGAGTCGCAAAACTGAATAAAGACAGTGATCGTCCCCGTTCTGTGATCCTAAAACTAATGTGCTCGTCGTCGTGATGAACTTCTGGCGGCAGTCGCGACTTACAATAAAAAGAACCCCTGTAATAAACTTAACACAAGTCACCTGGGTCTTGAGGGCACCACCAAACCAGTTTATGTCTCAGAACACCTGTCGCCAACCCTTAAATCCCTTCATGCGGCCGCTCGTCAGAAATCCAGGGAAGCAAAGTATAAATATGTGTGGGTACGAAATGGCAGAATTTACGTACGCAAAGAAGATACCAATCCAGCTATACATAAACACAACTTGGAAAGCCTGCAAAAAATCAAATAGACTCCCGCGACCCCATGCTCTGTTAATATTATTTTTTTTTTAACGTTTTTAGATTAGATAATGTTTTTTGCGCTTTATGTTTAGTTAAGTATGTTTAATATATATTATCAAAATGGTCTGAGAACCAAAACAAATGGTGTATACTTAAATATTGCGCATGCTACCTACGACATAATCGGGTTGACTGAAACATGGCTAAATCCAAATATTTTTGACGGTGAGCTTGTTGAAGAGAGGTACACGGCTTACCGTAGAGATCCTTGCTCTTCGTCGAGCTTAAAATCCGATGGAGGAGACGTTATGATTGCTGTCTCACGCGATATCCATTCTGCACGTGTGCAGTCCTGGGAGACCGACTGTGAAGAAGTATGGGTTCTAATTAATACTTACAACAATCGTAGCTGTAAAAAGATCGCTATTTGTACTGTGTACCTCCCGCCGCCAGTTTCGATCAACCTGTTGTCAAAATTTCTCAACAATGCTAGCAACATTCTTAACCATGTAGACGATTTAATTATTATGGGAGATTTTAACCTAAGTTTTATAGATTGGACAAAAGATCATTGTAACGACTACATGATGCCCAATAACTTGAACAATTCAGCTCTAGGATATGAGTTAACAGACTTCCTGTACTCTAACAATATTTATCAATATAACAACATCAAAAATTGTGATAATAGAATACTGGACTTAATCTTAAGTACTTTATGTATTGCAAACGTATCTGAACCGTGTAATGAGTTAAGTAAACTGGACCCAAAATATCCCAGTTTATCATTTTCACTACAAAATGTCTCGAATGTCTCGACTCTACGCTCTAAAGTGCGTTCGGATTACAATTATTTCAAAGCTGATTACAATAGCATTCAGAGTGAGTTAAGTGCTACAAACTGGCAAAAAAAACTCCTACACCTCAGTGTCGATGAACAGGTCGAGTCATTTTACGCTACACTCATGAATATTGTCGACTCTCATGTTCCTAAGCGCAAGTCACAAAAGGTTAATAAACCTCCGTGGTTCACGCAAGCCCTGACAAAATTTAAAACTGAAAGAGACAAATTAAGGGATAGGTTTCGTAAATATGGCAATCCTCGTGACAAATTTGAATACGACATACTTCGTAGTCGATATAAAAACCAATCCCATAAGTGTTACGTAGAGTACAAACAAAAACTCGAAAACAACATAATCTCAAATCCAAAATCATTCTGGAGGCACATAAAAGACAAATCGGGTATCAGGGCAACTACCTGATACCCGCTCAAATGTTCCTTCGTGACACCCACGCCGACACTGGTCCTGAGATCGCCAATTTATTCGCCGACCATTTCCGCTCTACATACTTACCTCCCGACATCAATTTACCACCTCCCTCTGCGCCATCTGTGAATGTGGAAACGATAAGCCACCTCTATGTGTCAATGGACCAAATCCGTCAAATAATCAAACACCTCGATACCTGTAAAAGTGCTGGTCCTGACGGCATTCCCCCTATATTTATTAAAAAGTGTGGCGAGCACCTAATTCTTCCATTATTCATAATTTTCAATAATTCCCTGCAGTCTGGCATCTTTCCACAAAAATGGAAGACAGCGCGAGTTACTCCTGTAAACGTATTTCTGAAAGTTAAACAACTATAACAGACCACGTCATGGAAGCGATAGCGATAGCGACCAGCAGCGACATCTATTATCAAAAGAAAGAAAATACAAAAAACACGATTCTTGTATGAGAATTCAAATATTAAATTGATTTTGTTTTTAGGCGGATACCTACATAATCTGTGAAAATTTCAACTCGAACAGACATCGAAGTCTTACTGAGGGCATCGAGACCGGGTTTACCCGAAACTCGGGTTTTGGACATCACGAAAAAAACCGGGTTTTACAATTGATACCCGGGTTTTTCGAGGTTTTCGGTTTTTTTTTTTTTGATAATTATTAAAGGCAAGACCTGATTCAAGTTATTTATATCACACTAACATACAAATTCTTCATCTTTATAACATAAGTAAAGATTTAATTACAGTGTCTATTATTCATAATTAAACAAAATAGAATATTTTAAAGTACTTGCAAGTTTCGTTTTTAGGGCATTAAATACTAATTGTCACAAAAACATTTGCTAATATTTTGAAAATCCTACCAAAACTATTCAATGTAAAAAAGCAAAGTCTTCAAGCAATCTATCCATCGCAAAAAATCTTACAGAAGTATAATAGTTTTCGATCAACATTAATTGACTGACGACAGTTTTCTTTATTTTGTGATCAAAGGCTTACAAAATAAAGAAAAGTGTGGACAGCTTCAAAGGGTTCTAACTTATAAGTCTGCTGAAAGTACCTTAGAGTTTGCTGATAGGCGAGTCAGACGCTAGTTAGTGACAAAACGTTGTAACTTGGATCGACCGTTGCTGACAAAATACACGCATCAACAAAGTCTAGGGATATGAATGTATTTTTTAAAATATCTAAAACCTGTCAAGAATTTTTGAAGACAGTAAATGGAAGAATGATAGTTTATTTTTTGGTCTTTAATAAAACATATTAATTAAAACACTTTTCTGAATTTCATGGTTTCTAAAACAATCACAGATTTTCCTATGGGCATAAAAAACAATGATATATCAACAAATCTTTATTTCATTTTAGAAACTGAAAATTTCATTCGAATGACATATTTTTATTGCTGATTGTCAAATTAATAATAATAATTAATACTGATCGATGTTTGGCAAACAGTATTTTTAGCTAAAATATGAGACCCAGTCTGCTTTGCAATTTAAAATATTTTTTTTCAGTCGTCCAACTTACTAAAAAACCTTTTAAAGCTTTTTGTCGTTATTTGTTATATTCACAATAGTCATATTCATATCAGATAACTGTTGACTAGCTCTAAATTTAAATAATCTGGTTAAATTAACCCAAAAATAGAACAATGCAACCAGTAAAAAGGCCCCAGGAGAGCAACCAGCCCGTAGATATCGACAAAACTGAGACTGATGATAGTAACAAATAATAGGACGAATGATGGCTTTCCATAGCCGGCCGTAGATGGCATACCGTATACTCACTGCAGAATTATTAAAATACGTGATTTTAGTGAACACAGATTAAATAGAGTCAACGAAAGCTGAACCCAGCGAACCGCGGCAAATTCAAAAAATATTCATATGGTATCACATAACGTAGTAGGAAGAAAAGATTTTGATAATTTTCTGCTGATGCTAGATATTACTCCAATGTGCAAAAAATTATGCACCTTTATAAGAAATATTATAGCCTAATGACTTTAGATAATAATGTATCGCTAACTAAGCCCAGTAGAATTATTGTTTCGAAACCGGTCATGTTTTTAGCTAAAATTTGTAATAATTAATGAATATAGTGGAAAAAGTGCACGTAAAATTGAATTTTATTAATTGTGTTTTTATGCCTAGTCGGAATTAACGAGAGAATAGAATATTCGATGGGCAAATAGGTCACAATGGTATGGTGGAAACTTCCTCTTTCTCATCCGAATCTTCGTGAAGATTTTCAATAAAAATACCATTTATTAAAATAAATAACATGTCTAGTATGAAAAATCAAAAGATCATAAGAATATAAAATATAATAAAAGAATATAAAATAAAATATATTTATATACCTATTAATAATCATGACCAAGTATCAAGATCATGAAATCGTGCAACCGCACCATCGACTACTAATGTCATTATCATAATAGTGTTGCCAGTCAAAATAAATGCTGGGTTCAGCTTTCGTTGGCCAGACTCTACAAGCCGGAGTTTTATCAGCACCAGCGCCAAAGACAATTTCTAATGTGTTACACCATGACACCATGGTTTATCTTCCAAACTCCTGAATCCATTTGAAAGGTGGTCTGGTCTGGTCAATTACATGGTTATCTGACATGAATTCTGTATATTGTGACTTGTGAGTAGAACAAATAACAACAAAAACTTTGAGGGATTGAGGGAAAAGTTACTTTAAATTGCAAAGAACATTCGATCTCATACCGTAGCAAGGCAGAAAAAAGCAATTTTAGGTAAAAACTATGGCACAAAAATTTAATTACAGGTATAAACAAACATCAATCAGGACTAAATAATTAGTTTTATTACTAGATGATGCCCGCGCGATAATTTTTTCCATTAATTACTGTGTTTGAAAATTCCTGATGTAACATTATATATATATATATATATATATATATATATATATATATATATATATATATATATATATATATATATATATATATATATATATATATATATATATATATATATATATATATATATATATATATATATATATATATATATATATATATATATATATATATATATATATATATATATATATATATATTTCCTAAAATTGCTTTTTTTGCAAGGCAGAAAAAAGCAATTTTAGGTAAAAACTATGGCACAAAAATTTAATTACAGGTATAAACAAACATCAATCAGGACTAAATAATTAGTTTTATTACTAGATGATGCCCGCGCGATAATTTTTTCCATTAATTACTGTGTTTGAAAATTCCTGATGTAACATTATATATATATATATATATATATATATATATATATATATATATATATATATATATATATATATATATATATATATATATATATATATTATTTTTTTTCATAAAATACAAATACATTTTAATAATACATGTAATTTGGGGGTGAAACTTGTTATAATACTTAATCCTGGTCGGAAAATCTAAATCCCTAGCTTTGATACGATCCAAAATATAGGAGACGTAAACAAGTCGCTCCGATAAAAGTACGGCCGTGCCCGTTTACTCGAGACTTGGTTGGGCACTGCCGTGACTCCAGACTATGGTATTTAAATAGTATTTTACTGGATAGGTGCTGGTAATCGCAGAAAATCATATTACGAAAAGTTTTTTCCCATTATTAATTTTTTAATTTAAAAAAAACCCGAAAAACCCGGGTACTCGGTTTTTATTCAACAAAAACCCGAAAACCCGGGTTTCGAAAAATGGATACGGGTTTCGATGCCCTAAGTCTGTCTGTTTTAGTAATAGGGCCCCGTTTTTATTCTTCGGGTACGGAACCCTAAAAGACAAATTTTCCCTGACGATATTAATAAAACAAATTATTATATAAAAATAAAAACATACATTTTAATGCTACTTTATGTCTTATATTTTGATTATGTCAGCACTCAGCGCAAGCACTTTAAAACCACTCGACCAAACATTTTTTTTTATAATGTTCACCCACGGATTTAGCTCTTGTGTTCACCCGTGTCCCGTCGCCCGATGTAAACTGTTTTACCACTGTTTTACCAATAAAAGATGCGTATTCGGTATTGTAATCATCGCGTAATTTAATAAAGAACCATCTAGCGGAACACTAAACTTGTGTGCCTCTTGAACGCAGTTATAGTAATAACTAATAACTAATATTTATATTCTAACCACTTTTGTGTAGGGTAGGGTTATTATTTTTGTATAACCATTTTTCAAATTTTCGCCACCGACGCGCACGCCGCCGCCGCTCTCAATTTGCCGCCCCTCATTTTTGCCGCCCCGGGCAATTGCCCGGTTTGCCCCCCCCCCCCCCCCCCCCCCCCCCCCTAAATTGGGCCTTGTTCGTCGGAACCGCTCAACTGAGTCAAACCTGCTGCCTTTCGTATCCTCTATATCCCGGGCTGTTGACTCTGGATTACAGGTAGATGCTGTTTACACCGATCTCAGCAGCGCTTTTGATAGAGTCAATCACGCCTTATTGACACGCAAGCTGGAGTCATTTGGAATCCACGGCCGTCTATTATCCTGGCTCGCCTCGTACTTAAGGGACAGATTCCAGATGATTTCAGTGAATGGTTACGAGTCATACGTATACGCTGTAACTTCGGGCATTCCACAGGGATCCCACGTCGGCCCAATCCTGTTTTCGGCATTTATTAACGATATTGTAACTTTTATAAGATATTGCCAAGCCTCCATGTACGCGGACGATCTTAAACTTTACAGACTCGTTTCCTCTTACGCTGATAGTCTTCTTCTGCAACATGACCTTGATTCCTTAAGTCGTTGGTGCACTCTTAATGGCATGGCCTTAAACCCAAAAAAAATGCGTCTACATTAAGTTCACTAAAAAACGACAACCCCACGCGTCCTGTTATCACATAGAGGGTACCAAATTGGACGAGGTAAACGAGGTTCGCGATCTAGGCGTTATGTTGGATGGTAAGCTGAAATTCAATAGCCACATCAACTCGGTCGTTAATAAATCCTTTAGTATGCTAGGTTTCACTAAGCGAAATACAATAGGTTTCAAACCAGCTACAAAAATACTGCTCTTTAACTCGTTAGTACGCAGTCACGTCGAGTACGCAAGCTCTGTATGGAGTCCTTCCTATGCTCAATCATCTCAGAGAATAGAAAAAATTCAAAGACACTTTACCAGACACTTGGCCTTTTCAGACAGAGGCATTTCCCATAGAAGCCCATACGAGCAGCGCCTAATTTTCTACAAGATGGTACCACTGAGTGTTCGGAGAAAAATACACGATCTTGCCATGTTCCACAAAATTATGAATGGTAAAGTGTCATGATGTGATCTTCTGGAACTTTTTTCACTGTCTGCCCTTTATAATCGACCACGACACCCTATAAGTAAAATCTTGCGTGGGCCTCCTTGGAGAACAAACGTGGGGAAGCAGAACAGTTTATACAACTACACATGTGCAAAGGAAAATAGTGTCGACATTTTTCATGACAATTTTAATGTTTTCCTAAAAAAAGTCCTAAGGTGCTTCGAGCTAACCCACCAATAATATAATATTCAGTACAAAAAAATAAATTTTTACGATTAAATTATAAATTTTTGGACGTAGAATTAACAATCTTAAACTTATTTTCATTATTTCTCTTGTTTATATAACATAATATTATAATCATAATGAACATTGTTTATAACGGTTTTAATATACTTACCAAATTCTATGTAATTATTAAATAATTTAATAATAGTTATTTAAATCAATGTTGTAATAGCTATTTCAGAATTTATTTTGTAATTTATTTATAATTTCATTTTAATTTATGTTCACATTATTTATACTGTTTTTAAACTTAAACTCTATTTAACGTTATTTTGCATGTTGTTGTTAACATTATATAAATTCGAATGTTGTGTTGCCTATAAAGGTGTGTGCATCAGTATTGAAAATTCTTGTATACTTTTGACTGTAATTTTTTAAATGCATATGCTGTTGGTAACCTTAATAAATAAATAAATAAATAAAATAAACGCGAAAGTGTGTCTGTCTGTCTATTACCTCTTCACGCCCCAACCACTGAATCGATTTAGCTGAAAGGCAAGGAGATATTTTGGGGCCCGGGAATAGACATAGGATACTTTTTATCCCGAAACTTGTACGGTTCCCGCGCGATAAACGAATTTTGGCGCAACGGAGTTGCGGGTGTCATCTAGTATTATATAATATGTGAAAGTGCGTTAGTTTGTCTGTTACCTCTTTACGCTCAACTCTAAGCCGTTTTTTCTGAAATTTGGTATGGAGATACTTCGCTTCCCATGAAAGGGCATAGAATACTTTTGTCCCGAATAAATGTACGGTTCGCGTGTGATAAACGAATTTTGGCGCAACGGAGTTGCGGGCGTCATCTAGTACATAATATAGTAAGATAAGATTAAGAATTTGATTAATTATGATGATCCATATTACTGATAACATCTTTCCTCACCAAATTAATAGAACCACCAATATTACTTCGCCAACAATTTCTCATATTTGCCGAAATATTAAGATAAGAATTATTATCTTATGCTTTTGTGTGGATTGAACACGTATTCTAATATTATGTTTGCACAGTTACTGTACAGAAACAGAAAAAATGAGAAAAAATTTCATCAAAGAAAAAATGGAGGTTCCGCAGGGTTTTCTTAATTAAAGCCTTTGTTTTTTATAATTTTTATCGATGGCCATTTATTTATTTCTAAGTAGGTTAACAAAGTTAATACTTTTAGAACGTTGCGTCTACATGAGGCCTACTACTGCACCGGTTCGGAAACTAACCCGGCGAGAAGAACAGGCGTAAGAAACTCGCACGTGGCCATGCACCTTTTACCAAAAAGGTGGAAAATAAAAATAACATTAAGTATGTGAAAATGTTGTACCATTAATTATATTATAGAAGCGGCCTATGGTTTGTCAGCTTATTTTTCCCAAGGTGTACTATCATTGTGAAAATCAGTTACCTTATAATAAGCCTTAGCACACAAACGTTCTTTAACAACTTTTTTTAAATTTATTAATTGAAATATTTTGGACGTTTTCTGTAATTATTTAAAAAGTAAATTATCTGTAATAATTTATTATTATTTTTGTTACAGATGATCGTTCTGAAGGCAGCATAGCAGTGGATGGCAATATGATCAGTTGATGATCACACAAGGATGGCGTTGTTGATTGGAGCTATAGGAGCGTTGGCACTTATCAGCCGTACTGGTAAGTTATCAGTACCATAATTATTATTATCGATACAAATAATTAGTGTGTATTTTTGTTTGTCTGTTGACTGCATAAATTTTAAAGCAACGGTAAACACATCACATATTTTGAAAATATTATGATTGGTAATGAGTAGTAATAAATTCCCGTTAAGGTGACGCAGCGTTAAAGTAAGAAACCGTGTTGGATATGTTTTAGATTGCTTGTTTTCTATAAGAGGCCGGCCCGGCCTCTCATAGAAAACAAGCAATGGAACAGCAAAAAATGGAAAGGGCGTAAGCGACAAAATGGTTTTTGTCGCATAATTTAAAAACCATAAATACATTTCATATAAGCTATGCACAAATTAAAGTGCATGCTTGAACCAATTTATGTACAAATTTTGGAACCGTAAATCACTCTCCTCTGTTGGAAAAATAGGAATCCCTTTTTTTACAGAGGTCTTTTCGATTGATTATTCTGTGCTATAAAAGTTGTCCAATCGTGTTATGCTATGGGCAATTCAAAGACAAAGACATGATGAATACTGACAATGAACTTCAATTTCTTAGCTTTAGTCATTGCTGAGAAAAATCGGCATCGCTACAGCCAAATTATCAAGGCGTCGCCTTAAAGGGCTCAGCGATCTTTGTTGAAAATTATATATTACAAGAAAAAAAGAACTCCAACAAACGAATTATATAAAATTAGCAATGGCTTAAGTGTTCGGATATTATACATCATATCTTTATTTTTAAAACGGCACAAGAACATATTAAATTATAGTAATACTAAAACTGGGCGTAGTAAAAGAAATTTTATCAAACTACTGATTATAAAAACTGACTTTGCAATGCGACAGTATTCTAATATATCTATTATCGTGTATAATAGAATAAATAACGTATTAAATATTAAAAATAAAGTTAGTAAGTTGGGATAATAAATCTATGATGAGGGAATATATTAAACCGTTAAGTTACGAAGAAACCAAAAAATTAATAGAGTGCTTAAAAATATAAATTAATATACTTACATACAATAAATAGTTATCAATACAATAAAAAGTCATATAGATAAGAGCTGATTTTCAATCGTCAGATAAGTTTTGGCTGGGGAACTGTTTTGACACTGACATTTTTTCATACAAAACCTGTCGGGGTGTCATATTTGTTCTTCAGTCGGAGATTGTCGGGGGACTGAAAGATCAGCCCTAAATAATAAATAATAAATATAAATTATAATTCTAACACAGGACTATCCACACTTACTCTTTCATTTCACATTGTTCAAATCATGCTGAAATATTTTTTAGGTGTACTTAATAAGAGACTTAACAATAATTGTATTAAATCTTTAAATTCTTCTTGGAACTTCCTTAGTGTGTAACTAGTTATATATTGTTATGCTTAAATCTTAGAATATTGTAGTAACAAATAGCTTGTATAAACTTGGAAGAGCGTTGTTGCCTGATACAGGCTATCAGCCTACTAGGCGACTTAGATTTTTGTTCTTTACTAATATGTATGTGTTTTAAGAAAATACATTTTATTATTATTATTATTATTATTATTATTATTATCTTATAATTAAAATTATTGTAATAATTACAAGAAAAGTGACATTGGTATTTAATATAAAAATGATCGTTAGAGCGTATAAACATTTTAGCTTTGGTAAATAGTTTTCCTCCGAGAATATCACAAGGTCGCATAGACGACGTGTCAGTGGTTACAAGCCTTTTGTGTCAACATAACAATATAGGATTATCGGTTGGGCAGTTCGGTAAATTAGAAGAAGGTACTCGAATGATTTGAAATAGACTTGAATGCTTGGTTTGTTAAATTGTTAAAAGAAAAAAAAATTACGTGATATTCATTTAACTTAAGGATGGCCCATTTTGGAAAGCCAGGATTGAAAATTATGATTGTGCAACTGTCTGCAATGTACACAAAATCAGACAAAATCTTGTCCTATTCAAACTTGGAAACAACATTTTTTTATCTAATCTACTACTTCTGAGTCTGAAGCACAATCTGAATTGTTGGATCACAAAGGCCTGTTTTGATAAAGATGCTTGTAAAATTATCACTGTTTTCAATAAAATTACATCAAATACTAGACCGTTATTTAAAAGTTGTTTACAAGATTTTGATACTATTACGAAAGTAGACAAATTCTCAATTTCTACTAGGCTGCTATTTATGTATCCGGAACTGGCCACTTACAAGAACAATATTTAAAAAGTAATTACAACATTTGAAAATAGAACTCTTTGGTTGAAGAATACATTTTGTTTCATGTGACTGACAATTATTTTTCCATTGTGGCGTCATTTTGAAAATTGCGTGTCTTCATTTGCCATGGATTTAACGCGTGAACATTTTCGTGCAATGATTTACTACGATTTTCGGCGTGGGCTAAATCAACAACAGTGCTTTATTCAACTCACCGCAACTTTTGGAGATGAAGCACCATCAAAAACCACTGTTTATCACTGGTACAGTGAGTTTAATCGTGGGCGGTCTATGCTCACGGATGAAAATAAAGAAGGTCGCCCAAAAACAGCTGTTGTCCCACAAAATATAGATGCTGTGCGGGAACTAATAATGCGTGATATCGCGAGATAGAGGCGTCCTTAGGCATAAGTATGACGAGCATACATAAGATATTACACGAACATTTGGCTGTAAAAAAAATATGTTCGCGTTGGATTCCGCACAACTTGACAATCGATCAAAAACGGGCTCGTGTCGATTGGTGCAAAAAAATGATAAAAAAATACAACCGTGGTACGTCAAAAGCCGTTTATAATATCTACACAGGTGATGAATCTTGGATCTATGCATATGACCCCGAAACTAAACAACAGTCAACGGTGTGGGTGTTCCAAGATGAGCCGAAACCAACAAAAGTTACTCGTGCAAAAAGTACTTTGAAGCAAATGGTCGCCTGTTTTTTTTTGGAATTAATGGACATGTGGCTACAGTGCCATTAGAGAATCGTAAAACGGTTAATTATGAATGGTATACGACCATTTGTTTACCAGAAGTCTTTGAAGAAATAAGAAAGGACAACCGACAACGCAGAATCATATTACATCACGACAATGCTAGCTGTCACACCTCAGCTGAAACAACTCAGTTTTTGGAGGGTCAAAAGATCGAATTGACTGGTCATCCGCCGTACAGCCCTGATTTGGCACCTAACGATTTCTTTTTATTTCCATACGCGAAGAACAAATTACGTGGTCAACGTTTTTCGAGCCGCGAAGAGGCTGTTGATGCGTTCAAAATGCACGTTTTGGAGATACCTCAATCAGAATGGAAAAAGTACAATGAAAATTGGTTCCAGCGTATGCAAAAGTGTGTCGATCATCGCGGCGAATATTTTGAAAAGCAATAAAACCATATTAAATTATATATGTTTGTTTCTTTTTTTAATTCCGGATACATAAATAGCAGCCCGTACACGTTATTTTAGGTTAAGCACATGTCACAAGACCAAAGAAATTACTAAAATCTAGTCAATTCCTTCAAAGGGAAATTTCGTGAAAGCGCCAACGATAAAGGAACTCAAAAGACGTATTAGGGACGTTTGACGTCACATTATTAAATGAAACAGCCATTTTACACGTGAAGACATGTTATGAATCAGGGCCCTAAAGGTATGGCCACGAATTTCAGTAGACGCAGCGTATCAAACGGATTTTACTGATGTACTAGATAATGATAGCTTCGTATCACTTACCTCATAATACAAACCTTCCCTGGGCTTCCACGAATATTTAAAGACTAAAATTAGCTCAAGTCGTTTTCGAGTTTAAGCGAGACTAACTAAATTTAAAACTCATTTTATTTGTAAAGATTTTAGCACTACTAACTATTAAAAAGCTGAATGCACGGTGTACTGTCACAAAAAAAGTCTAATGATAGGTATCATTTTTTTCAGATCCAATGTAACAAAATTATTTTATGCTGTATGCGTACTTTACAACTGTCTCGCTCTAGCTTCATCAAAAATATCGCCATCTCTTTCACTGATAAACCATGGTATACGCGATGTCCTGACATCATCCACGACCAACTGGATTTTCAGAATGCTCTAGAAGCAAAGAGAACATCAAGACGACAACTATATAATACGTACCTACCAAACTTTCTACAGTCGGGCATTGTACGATCAAAGAAATTGATTCATAGGCAGATGGCGAACCTACGTAATTTGGTAGCATTACGTCAAACTCAGCTGTCAGATCACGACAAAATATTATATTGAATTGGCATAACCCGACCAAATGACATAGGTCCGCCACCTGCCTTGTAAATAATTTCTGGGATGGTAATAATATTCGATGGTATATTGTGTAAAAAGAATAAAATAAAATAAATAAGAGCGTCTAAGTACGCTTTTGAAAACCAATAGAATCGCTTCATTTGCCTTGCATCCCTCGACTCCATTGGATCTTATAAAATACACATTCCTCGAAAAGCAGCTTAGCTCAGCTCCAGTGAAAACGCAGCCTTCACGTGCGTTTCTACAACGATTTTTTTATTATTTTTTCAAGCTTTTGCATAGCTTTTATCGTGGGGTTTGAGCACAATGACCGAATCAAATAATTCCGTAACGAAAAAACCTAACACCCCCACTCCGAGCGGTGCGACGTTGCCGTGCACGTCGTTTCAGTTTGGCAGACTTTAGCACGGTGTTTGTGTGCGTGCTACTAAACGTATGCGAATTAAAATTGCATAAGTTGATAGAAAATGCTATGCAATAGCTTTACCGCCGCGGCAGTCCTGGAGTGCCACACGTATTTTTTATTATAGAAACACACATAGTTTAACAACTAAAACAACTTTACTACACTTTCAACGCCAAAACAAGTAGGAGATCTAAAAATACCTATTACTTTAAGAGGTCCACTACTAATATTTGACTTTCCTATCTCGACAGAATGACTTTCTGTTTTCTTAACTGCGATTATTTGTTTCTGGTCAACTTTTCGACTTTTATTACTCTGTTCCTGGTATGTTCCTTATTTTATTATTTACTTCCTTCTAACTTTTTACTTTAAACAATATTTTGTTTCAAATTTTACAAAGAATAATAATTCCTATAGTATGTCAAGAATTTTTCCCCTTAAAAATCTTTAAACCACGCTTCACTCACTTTGATCTAAGATAGAACATCTAGAAAATACTTTAAGTAGGTACTAGAAATCAGTATTCTATTTAAAATCTACATTTCTGCCGCTACTCCATGCAACCTCAGCTTATTTATGTCTTGAATTTCGCCAAACAGGATAATAAGTAACGCGAAATGTCTATGTAATTTAAAGAAATTTATTATTCACTTTGCATTGTCTCGACCAAATCCGCTTTAATCAAATACTCCTGGCCATCCAGATAATTTATTTTTAAAAACAAAACGCCCGCTATAATGGCGACATTTAAAAAAGGAACAGAACGTATTCACGGGATTTAAAATAATCCAACAGATTATTCGTGGCCACTCCAATCAGGAGCGCTTTCCATTAGGCGACATTATAAGAAATGTTATATATTTAACAGAAAAAAATTTAAATGGAACAGTATTGTTGGATTTGAGGATTTTGGAACGTAAATTACAAGCCTATTACGAATTTGAATATAGAATTAAATGTTCTCTTTTCGAATTTCTGTGCGCGCCTCGATGATTAAAAAGAAAACTTTTTTTTCTTTTCGTGTTAGGCCAAAGTTACTATTCGTAGAGACCTCGTATTATAGTTGATAGATAAAAGGCTTCTAACTTTCGTAGAATATATTCGAAAAGTTTTGATCCAGAGATGATCCTATTATCTTCCCGAAAGGGAATATTGTAGACTATGTTACTTATTCGTGTAAATATTTTAGGGCGAAGTAGCCGTGTACCTGGGTGTAATCTTAGGGTGTGATGTATGATGTTTCTGTGAAAAAATACAACTGTACCTTTAGTTACCAAAAAAAATTTTCGCGCGGGAACCGTAAGCACATTTTTCCGGGATAAAAATTATCCTAGGTCGTTTCCCGGGACATAAAGTATGTCCACAACAAATTTCAGCCCAATCGGTTCAGCGATTTGGGCGTGGGTAACAGACAGACAGACACACTTTCGCATTCATAATATGAAATTAATTAATGATCTATATGAATATTAGAGAATAAAAATTCCCGCACACAAATAATACTCTCGCTCGCTTCTAAAAAAACATCAAAACATCCCAGATTTAACCCTCGACAAAAATAAGATCCCAGAGCTCAAGCCGCACTGGTCGATACGACCCAATTTCTAACACCTACAACTTAATTAATTTTGCGAATATTGACCCATAGCGATGTTACCCTTTAGGAAAAGGTCGAGTAATCTTTCTATGAAAGCTCACCCTTCTATTCGATAAATGATGGAGACAAATACTCTGTAATTTATTTTGTGACACCATTTTCTGAAATTTAATCACCATCAACACAATACGCTGTTAGTTTGATTTAAGAATTGATTTTGGGAACAGTTTAACTTCCTTTTGATGTTAAAGACCAGCAAAGTTTGAAGTAATTAACTACATATTGCTTGTAATTTTGTTAACTTGAGGACTTATTTATGTCTCAGGAACCGTAGTTTTCGGAAATATAAATAATTTAACTTCGGGATTGTCAGCAGGAGTGAAAACAAAACAGCTCGGCAGTCATACATTTTCGACGAGCGATAATAATTATTATATTTAGCTACTTCCTTTCCTTTGCGACCCCGGTGGGGTCCCTCTGTGTTACGAATATTCAATCAGGTCATGTATTCTTACCTGAAATCCATAAAAAAGGTGTACAATACTAACAATAGTTTGTCATATTAAGCTGCATACATTTTGTATCAAACTCTTCATTAAATTAATGTTAAAAAATAAATTGATGTCTCTGGTTGCCGCAGACATGCATTTTGCACCGCTGCACAACCAAACAATGACATTGCCATGGAAAAAAGATTAGTGTTGCAACTTTGCAAAAAACTACATACTTACTTAATGTTTTTCCAACTAAAAGAAGAACACGAGTTTTGCCGGGAATACGAAAGAGTGACGTTGTGTTTTTGTATTATTTTCCTAAAATTGTGTCATTTCGGTTTTTTAATGTTGGTAGAATATTAACCATTAAATATTCGTTGTCGTGCACAAGTGTGGGCAAGTGATACAACTTCAAGAAACGTGCCGTTTTGTGTTCCCTCCAAAACTCCATCGAAAGTTTTAGTAAAGGGTCTACCACTTTACTAAAACAACTGACTTGACTCGTTGACTTTACCGACTACTTTTTAGACTTTGACTAGACTTTCGACTTGACGATAATCTGGAAAAACGACTTGAAAATTTTGTAAATTTTTTACGAATTTTTTTTTTTCCCGCCAATACTTTACTTGACACTGGCCATGGTTTAAAAGCCGAGCGCCATAACAAGAAAAAAAAAAAGAAGAACACGAGTTTTGCCCATAAAGGTAATATAGGAGTTTTGCCGGGAATGTAAAAGGGTGCTGTTGTGTTTTTATATTATTTTCCTAAAATTGTGTTAACTGGGTTTTTAGTGTGTAATATTGGTAGAATATTAACCATTAGATATTCGTGTTCATGCACAAGTGTGGGAAAGTGATGTAATATCCAGAAACGTGCTATTTTGTGTTCCCTCCAAAACTCCATCAAAAGTTTCAGTAAAGCGTCTACCACTTTACTGAATCGACCGACTTGACTCCTTGACTGTATTGACTTTTACTTAGACTTTGACTAGACTTTAGACTTGAAGATACATGAAAACGATGATGAAAATTATAATAGGAGGAATATGGTTTTCCCGCCATATTCCTTACCTTTTTACCTTGTCTGTGGCACAACATACACATCCTTTGTGTCAAGTTGCCAAAAAAGAAGAAAAAGAAAGAAAGAAAGGTAATATACCTATCGGAATAGAGAAACAATCCCGAGCTGTCAAGCTTAACCAAAATTTGATTTACATCTGTGTATACAATTCGACGCCCCCAAGCAAAAAGTCCGTAATGTGTTATTATGGACTTTTTCCTGTTATGTGAAATTCGTAATCAGAAGACTGAAATACACCTTGTGAATTTTTTCTGGATTTTTCTTAGTGATATTTATGAAGATCTAATGAAATATATGTTTATTGCACGGAAATAAATTATAAAACTTTACGAGCAAAAGTACTTTAACCCAATCTTACAAATAAATTTTCTCATCTTATTTTGGTAACACCTGTTTACCGGATTATTGTCGTAAAATAAATTCATTATGGTTTTGGCAAATGCTAATTGCTATGCAAAAGGTATTGAGTATACCTCAATCTGAAGTGTCAGCGTTCCATTATAAACGGAAATATCCTTGCTACAATTTTACTGTTTACGATGCTATTCGGAAAATAGGATATTGTTATGTGTGGCATTATCAAATAGCCAAAAGAGGTAGCACAGAAATAGGAATTGCCTTATTTTTATTTTTCAAAAGTGAAAAAGAGAGAGGTTTTTATAATTTTTTTACTATATTCAAATTGATGGTATGGACAAAACAAAAATCGTTATATTCTTGCGCTATTTATTTATGCTGCTAAACTTCTTGCGATTTCTATAACTCATAGATTTTTTGAAACAGGCCATTGTCAAAACGAGGGGGATTCTATGCATGCTTGTATAGAAAAAAATCTAAAGAATAAAATATTGTTGTGTTGAAGGAAACACACAGAATATTGTGTAAGGTTTATTAAAACAAATTATTGAACTCTCAAATCAGTTTTATAAAAAACACAAAGTAATTGAGGGGGTCTAGGTCAAGAAACGGTCGATTTTCAAGATTTAAACGGGGGACAGGAGACAAAATATATAGTAATTTAAATTATGAAAAAATATATGTGTTAGTTAAGGATCTAACATATTGGAATTCATATTCCATTACACAATATCATGAACTTCACTCGATAGAAAAAAATCCCAAAGTTACATCTTCTTTTAACGAAATTGCCATAGTACTATGTCCAAATTGTTTGGAATTTTCAGATAATTTTTGTAATGAATTAAAAAGAAAGAATATATCTATGTAGTATCGTTTATTTGACTCGATTTAATTGATGTATAAAATAACGACGATCAAAAATCTATAAAATTTCAGGCGCAAAGTGTGTGACTGAAAGCACCAGCCGAACCAATTTTATAGTTTTTTGATCGTCGTTATTTTATACATCAATTAAATTGAGTCAAATAAACGATACTAACTAGATATATTCTTTGTCTTTAATTCATAAAAAAATATCTGAAAATTCCAAACAATTTGGACGTAAGTAGTATGGCAATTTCGTTAAAAGAAGATGTAACTTTGGGATTTTTTTCTATCGAGTGAAGTTCATGATATTGTGTAATGGAATATGAATTTCAATGTGTTAGATCCTTAACTAACACATATATTTTTTTCATAATTAAAATTATTATATTGTTATGTCTCCTGTCCCCTGTTTAAATCTTGAAAATCGTCCGTTTCTTGACCTAGACCCCTTTAATTACTTTGTGTTTTTCATAAAACTGATTTGAGAGTTAAATAATTTGTTTTAATATGAATAAACCTTATTTATACACAATATTCTGTGTGTTTCCTTCAAACCTTGTAATATTACAATTAATAAATTTGTCGAATAAATATCGGTATTAGTGCTAACACTGTATTAAATTTCTTATTAAAACTAACGTAATTTAGCAATACAGTTTCTGCATAAATATTATATTATAACCGCAATAACATCGTAATATTAACATACGCGCCCTGTTTGACATTATAAATTACGCTATAAAAGTCCATAATATAATGTTACGGATGGTAGTTTTTTGTAAAGTTACTGCAAAAACCCTGTAAGTGTTAATAGCGTAATTTTTTACTCATGATTTGTCCTGTATTATTTATTTTCACAGATTACTAGCTTATGATTAAACATATTTGCATACTGATTAAACAATTACATGCACCAAAAAATTAGGTTTTATTTCATATATCAATGTTTTAAATATTTCCCCGCGTTGCCAAAATATACACAAAAAACAGTAAAACATCGCTCCTGTAAAATTTGGATTTTTCGGTTACCGACTTTTTGCTTGGGGGCGTCGAATTATGTTTACGTGTGCGTGTCAGTGATGTACAAACATCTTGTAATTCGACAAAATATCGATCATGGAATAATAATTGTAAGATTGTAAACATAATAAAATGGGATAAAATAAAACTGAATAGATATATAATAAAATTGTAATTTTGAAGTAAAATGTGACTTTTCTTCCAAATGCTTGCTGCATAATTAAGTATGCATGAATTTTTCTTTGGAGTCCAGTTTGGACGGTTAATTATTTTAAGCCATGAATTTCTGGTATCCAGGTCAGCAGGAAATCTGAAAAATTGGCCAAGTGTAAGTCGGACTCGCGCATGAAGGGTGCACCGGTTTCAAACGGGCATTTTCTAAAACCCGGTACGATACGACACGACATGTCATGACACGATTCGACACGACAGGTTACGACACGACTTCACTAGACCCTATTAATTTTCAATTCACTCTCAATGAGCCCTTTTATTTGATGCCCATCTTTCAGAAGTGCTTTCAACTATTCCCCTATCTTATATATATATATATATATATATATATATATATATATATATATATATATATATATATATATATATATATATATATATATATATAGTATATTAATATACTTAAACTAATTATTTTCTTCGTTTTTGTATTATTTTCCTAAAATTGTGTTATTTCGGTTTTTGATGTGTAATGTTGGTAGAATATTAATCATTAAATATTCGTTGTCATGCACAAGACGTGTGGGCAAGTGATACACCTTCAAGAAACGTGCCATTTTGTGTTCCCTCCAAAACTCCATCGAAAGTTTTAGTAAAGGGTCTACCACTTTACTAAAACAACTGACTTGACTCGTTGACTTTACCGACTACTTTTTAAACTTTGACTAGACTTTCGACTTGACGATAATCTGGAAAAACGACTTGAAAATTTTGTAAATTTTTTACGAATTTTTTTTTCCCGCCAATACTTTACTTGACACTGGCCATGGTTTAAAAGCCAAGCGCCATAACAAGAAAAAATCGGTTGTCTGTAAAGTCGGTTTACTGACGATAGTTGAACGTGACAACGTCATAGCCTTAACCCCTCAGTTCCGGGAAAAATCTATGCAAAAAAGTTGGCAGGTCAATGTGCAAAAAAAAATGGCGCCCGGCCTACCCTCTTTGTAAAATTAATGTAATATCCTTACATACATATTTTATGTTTGTGTGAACTACATTATAATATATGTTAAATTTTCTATCTATCAAGCCATCATAATATAGTATTTTATTATATTAGTTTCTCAATTATAAACTTTCGAAACTATAATTAGTGACTTGTTCAGAAGAAATAAATGAATACTTTATTCTTCATAATATATTAAGTCATACCTTGACACGTAGGAAATAGAGCACAATTTTGAATAGCCGAAATAATACTAATAGCTAACAGATTGTTTATTTATTTTTCATTCAGAGTGCGGTCAATGTATCAAAGGTCATAACTAACCAAACTTCTTCATGCAAAAGTATTCTCTAAGTCATCGAAATACGTAATATAATCGAAACAAAGAGCGCGGCCCAGGTGGGCCTTACGGTTGTTGAGAGACTTGAGAGTGTAAATGGAACGCCTCAGAGCCGTCACCGAGGTAACGCCGCATGAACTGTCATGTTTTTCGGGCGCGCACCCCATATCGAATTATAAGACGTTATCACGTCAAAAAAGAAGAACACAAAAAGCGCGGGAAACACAATGGACAATAAATTTGGTGAACATCAACTAGGTGATTAACGTGTTCCGGAACTTTCGGTACGTTTTGTCCGAAACGTCACCGGTAATGTCACCGTGAAATTAAAACGTCACACGAAAAATAATAAAAGTAATTACTTATTAATTTTATATGTTACTTTATTGCGTCCGCGGTAATTGATGGGAATTTTAAATTTTTTGGTCCGTGGAGTCAGTTTCTCATTTTATACAGTATTTTTTAACGATTTTCTGTAGGTAATGTTTTATTCCTGCGTGTATGTGTGTGTTAAGAAAATGAACATTCTTTGATTTTTACCCTATTCTGCTTTGTTAAAGCTTGTCTTCGTACCTGTTATTATAGTTGTTATATTTATGTGGTATGAGGCTCAATCCAATGCAAAAACGTTTTAAATTCTCACTAACTTTATTTTTTCATAACAATCGAACAAAACAAATCACTCCTCTTGCTTTTACCACTGACAACTCCACTCACATCTGACAAGTGTCACCTGCCAAGTCATCACTCATTCGGGTTTGCTATACATAGACACAGAATACAAATTAAAAAATTAATAATAAATTAATAAGTATCCCACATTTATATTTGTTTATTTTACCATTTTAAGCTTTATTATACTCTTAAAGGGATTGTGTGTCTGTCTGAATACAGAGATAGACGAATAGGCAAATATTGATATCTATTATGTATTAGTACCTAAGTGTTAACACGTCATTATAGTGAGTCAAATTTTAAACACCGTTCTTAACAATGGCCCGTTTTACACCTAGTGTTACAAAAGATTTCTAGTAAAATTAGTCGGACTAGACAGTAGACTAGATATATTAGGTCGTGAATCTGAGCACAATAGCTGTCGTCTATAGACTGTTCAGACAAAAGTCAGCTTACGAGTAGTCCGTGTTTTCGTGTTCAATAAAGTATAGTCTTACAGAAAGTTATCTGTAAATTTGTTTGTATGTTCTTCATTTATGTTTAAATCACTAGACCAATTTGGTATAGCAATACTTTGATTCTTGACAAAAGACCTATGATAGTTTCCATCCCATGGCGTGTGCATAACAATGCACATCGCATATATATACATAAAATTTGTGACTATTATGCAAGTTTATTTTAAGGACACGGCTGAGTTAGGATCAGTTAACATTGAAACGTGACGAGGCCATGACGTGATGTAAATTGAATTGACTTTGCCTTCCACGTCGTTGGGTTTCTTATTTAAATTTTAAGCAGTTTCACTATTAACTTACTCTATTTTTATACTGTTGCACCATTATAATCTAGATATTTTCTCTTTAAATTTCAGCGCTAGTCTAAATGTCATTTGTCGTTGATTGAATATGAAAAGCTTTTAGCTGCAAATAGGACAAAAGAGCCACAAAAATGAGAAGTTTGAGCATGTTTAGGAAAATTTTTCATAATGTTTGTAAAGGTAAATTGGTTTGAGGCGGTATCTGTAACACGTTTAGTTATTACATAGTACATACCTATAAAATATCTTGTCGTTTCACATTTTAAAGACAATAATATTGTGATTTTCCTCCCCGAAATAACGTATATCAAAATAGCAAGCTCCTGCAAAATAATCAACAAAATGATAAAATTATTACGACTGAATTGCAAGATTAATAAATATGATTTTTATTTAAATTAATATTAATATTATAAATCAAACGGAATTTAAAATAATGATGTTGCCGCCTGATTAAACATCATTTCATTCGATAACATCTAAAATATTTCAGCTTAATTATTTTAACATTAAAGTCGTTAACAAAATTTCAGCAGCCAAATTGTTTTGAGGTGGTTTATCATGGCCAATTCAAAATTTAACTGGATATTCAATAAGGAATTAATATTGCTTGTTTTAGATACTACGATTTCATATTCATACCTACCCGGCTTCGGCAAACCAGGGGAATAGGAAGGGTGGAAAGACAATTCGCAAGACATTAAAACTCTTGTGTGGTGTAGGAGAGAAAATAAGCTGATGATGTCTTTATCATTCTACCGCGATGCGACAATTTGACGCTCTCTGGTGTTTCTGCCAGCCGGACTCCCATCATGCGTGGGTCCAACTCGCACTTGGCTGATTTATTTAAATTTAAAAACCAATTTTGATGAAAATTTTGTTGCAGGTTGCACGGACAACACAAATGGCCTGGGCTCGGACGGGGTACAGGAGATAGAGTACACGGACGTGGACCTCGGGCTGACGCAGCGCGGCCCGCACTTCGACGCCGCGTACTCCCGCAACGTCACCGCGCTAGTGGGCAAGACGGCGCAGCTGAATTGCCGAGTGCACGACTTGGGAAATAGAACGGTAAGGCTTTTACCTAAGGCCATCCCCTGAGCAAACGACCTTGACCATACATTTGCCGCGTTGCCGAGATCGCGCTAAAATCCTATTTTTTTACTTATCTTAGTTCCAAATTGACCTCAAAAAAAATTCAAACGTCCAGTATGTAGTTCATGAAATTGTCGATCTATTGGCGTGTGTTTGAAATAACCGTAATTTGTAAATACTAGGGAGATACTGAATGTATGCTTGAATTTATATAAATTGTATTACTTTGGAAGCTGATATCATCAGTATAAAAAACAAAAAATTCCATTTCTAATGGGAGGCGGGAATAACATCCCGCCTCCCATTAGAAATGCTAAAATCCTTAAAACATTTAAATACAAACTACGACGGTTCCTTCTAGATCAACAGTTGTCACAACTCACAAGAAAACCTCTGCCATGATATTATCTCCGTGATCTAATGTGCCCGTATCATTGTGTTGTTTTAGTTTTAGTTTTTTGTTTTTATAATTGTAATTAAATCCATCATAATATTATGTTGGCTTAAAAAATTGAACTGCCGGCAACCTTTGTATAATACATAGGTACCTATAGTTTTACGTTTCGATAGTCGGAACTTTTGTTTATAATTAGTTAATGTCAATGGTGATTGGTGTTGGGTACTTTAGTTTTAGTTAAATTTTAGTTTGTATCTTGTTTTATTTCTTTGTTATTAATTTTCTATTTTCTAAAGTTTACAAAAACATATTTTAGATTTTTTTTTCCTTCTTTTTTGGCAACTTGACACAAAGGATGTGTATGTTGTGCCACAGACAAGGTAAAAAGGTAAGGAATATGGCGGGAAAACCATATTCCTCCTATTATAATTTTCATCATCGTTTTCATGTATCGTCAGGTCTAAAGTCTAGTCAAAGTCTAAGTAAAAGTCAATACAGTCACAGGAGTCAAGTCGGTCGATTCAGTAAAGTAGAAGACGCTTTACTGAAACTTTCGATGGAGTTTTGGAGGGAACACAAAATAGCACGTTTCTGGATATTACATCACTTTCCTACACTTGTGAATGAACACGAATATCTAATGGTTAATATTCTACCAATATTACACATTAAAAACCCAGCTAACACAATTTTAGGAAAATAATACAAAACCACAACAGCACTCTTTCACATGCCCGCCAAAACTCTAGAATTTTATTTTTTGTTTTGACAAGTGACAGATTTCTTGACCATAGACAAGGTGTCTTATGTGTTGCCAATATAATCACTTGTGGCGATAGCGCGCGACAGCTATTTGTCGTGACTCGTGAGCGTCAACACAGTCTAGTCGTGGGCTGTCGCGAGATATAATTTTGATTGTTGTTGTATGTTGTTTTAGTTGTTTGCAAGCTGTTGTAATTAGTTTATGTTTATGATGATATCCATGTCGTCACTAATGGCTCTTGCGGAAGACCGGCGCTGAATATGCCCCTGGGTGTACCAGCACATGCCGAGCATGAGCCAATTTGCGGCTGCAATTTGGAATTGCCTTCTTTAAAGTATGTATGTAGTATGAATGTAGTTGCAAATAAACATTATTATTATTATTATTATTATTATTATTATTATTATTATTATTATTATTATTATTATTATTATTATTATTATTATTATTATTATTATTATTATTATTATTATTATTATTATTATTATTATTATTATTATTATTATTATTATTATTATTATTATTATTATTATTATTATTATTATTATTATTATTATTATTATTATTATTATTATTATTATTATTATTATTATTATTATTATTATTATTATTATTATTATTATTATTATTATTATTATTATTATTATTATTATTATTATTATTATTATTATTATTATTATTATTATTAAAAATAGGAAGTTAATAACTACTAGCTGTCCCGGCAAACGTTTCTTTGCCATATTTAAAAAAAGGTTATCGCCCGTATTATTTTATTGAATTAGTGACTAAATAAGTATTTCACCATGGCAACGTCCATCGCTATCCCGTGACCCGCGTCGCATAAACAATGGTCGCTCTTTATAGACAAACAATTTGCAATAAAATACAATTGCGACTATAATTAAAGAACTAAGCTATCGTATCTCTCAAGTTGGAAAAAAGCACACATTTAAAAAAAAACATTAAAATCGGTTAAGTAGTTTAGGAATCCATCGCGGACAAACATCGTGACAGGAGATTTGATAGTACGTCCGCACTAGGCGTAACTATGCAGCAAAGCGACGAAAAGTCACAGTCAAAATATGAAATCGTATGAGCTAAGCGTTGCGTCAATTTGTTGCAGCGTTGTGTCGCCTAATGCAGTATTGGATGACAGGAACGTTCATATACTGTAGATTATTGCTGTTTTTTTATTATAATTTTGTAGCTTTCAAATTATGAGTTAATTAAAAAAAGGCTCTAAAAACGATAAATTACGGCATCTCCGTAGGGGGAGCGTCTTATATGGAACTGCTATGGAACTGCTTTAGGCGCGTAGAGATTTAAATTCCAAGGTAGCGTCATGTAAAACAGGGTCGAAATAATAAAATAACGGCGCCGTCACAATCTTGGACAGAAGTTTCATTTCTGACGCGTGTTCTCTGTACACACGCTTTTTTTTATGAAAAGTTGCTTGTATTCAGGAGTATAATATTAGTATTCCATTACTGGTGTGATGTTTTATATAATGACATCCCAAAATTGTTATATCATATTATTAGGCCGTGCTTAGACCAAACTGACTGTCAGACGCCGAATGTGAGCGAACATTGCGCAGTTAATTGTATTTCCATACATATTCACTTTTTCGTTCACACCTAACCGACAATACGTTATTACGCTTGGCGTAGGCGCGGACATTCGGTACCGTTTATTTTCACGTTCACACTGGGGCTCACAGTGAGCCTGCTCACATTCGGCGGCTGACAATCAGTTTGGTTTGAACACGGACTTATATCAACTACTACTAGTGCTATACTAGCGTGTATTTTGGAAAAATCAAGTGTGGCGTCTGTCGTCATAAGCACTGGTCAGTATACTGAGTCAAATTTCGGAACGCACCCTTTAATAGAATGATGAAATTGTCCACGTGAACAAGTTTCCAGGTTATTCCTAGGCGTGCAGTTGACGGGCGTTCCGAAATGTCACAGCGTTGCGGGAAAGACAGTGTGGAACTAGGATGTATGTGTCCTGGGAAATAGGATTTATTGCATTTTATGTTGACTGGCAGGAATTGGTTAAACCTGTTCCGGGTTGTTTCTAGGCTTCAAAAATAATGACTATAGAGTAACACACACAAAGAGTCACTTTTTAGTTTAATCATGATCCGATTCATGTTAAGAAATAATTCCGGAATATTTGTGTGTAATACGGGTGATTTATGATGATTTATGGCGTAGAGAGAGGCTGTTATGTTCTTAGATAGGGTCCAATTTTAAAATGTTGAAACTACAAACTTATTGTATTATGGAGATAGGGTCCAATTTTAAAATGTTGAAACTACAAACTTATTGTATTATGGAATATAATATTAACGTTACTTTTTTAATTAGTAGCAATAGTAATTTAAGACTCCAAAACTAGGGCAACCTTAAAAAAGTGTAGCATATTGTATCTTTGTCTTTATTCAAAAGTTATATTTCTTTAACAATTGAGCAACGTTTGGACTTTGGTCGTAGGTTTCGCGTGACGTTTCCGTTATTTTCAGTTACATCCGCTTATCCATGCACCTACGAAGGCTGCTATTTATGTATCCGGAATTAAAAAAAGAAACAAACATATATCATTTAATATGGTTTTATTGCTTTTCAAAATATTCGCCGCGATGATCGACACACTTTTGCATACGCTGGAACCAATTTTCATAGCACTTTTTCCATTCTGATTGAGGTATCACCAAAACGTGCATTTTGAACGCATCAACAGCCTCTTCGCGGCTCGAAAAACGTTGACCACGTAATTTGTTCTTCTCGTATGGAAATAAAAAGAAATCGTTAGGTGCCAAATCAGGGCTGTACGGCGGATGACCAGTCAATTCGATCTTTAGACCCTCCAAAAACTGAGTTGTTTCAGCTGAGGTGTGACAGCTAGCATTGTCGTGATGTAATATGATTCTGCGTTGTCGGTTGTCCTTTCTTATTTCTTCAAAGACTTCTGGTAAACAAATGGTCGTATACCATTCAGAATTAACCGTTTTACGATTCTCTAATGGCACTGTAGCCACATGTCCATTAATTCCAAAAAAACAGGCGACCATTTGCTTCAAAGTACTTTTTGCACGAGTAACTTTTGTTGGTTTCGGCTCATCTTGGAACACCCACACCGTTGACTGTTGTTTAGTTTCGGGGTCATATGCATAGATCCAAGATTCATCACCTGTGTAGATATTATAAACGGCTTTTGACGTACCACGGTTGTATTTTTTTATCATTTTTTTGCACCAATCGACACGAGCCCGTTTTTGATCGATTGTCAAGTTGTGCGGAATCCAACGCGAACATATTTTTTTTACAGCCAAATGTTCGTGTAATATCTTATGTATGCTCGTCATACTTATGCCTAAGGACGCCTCTATCTCGCGATATCACGCATTATTAGTTCCCGCACAGCATCTATATTTTGTGGGACAACAGCTGTTTTTGGGCGACCTTCTTTATTTTCATCCGTGAGCATAGACCGCCCACGATTAAACTCACTGTACCAGTGATAAACAGTGGTTTTTGATGGTGCTTCATCTCCAAAAGTTGCGGTGAGTTAAATAAAGCACTGTTGTTGATTTAGCCCACGCCGAAAATCGTAGTAAATCATTGCACGAAAATGTTCACGCGTTAAATCCATGGCAAATGAAGACACGCAATTTTCAAAATGACGCCACAATGGAAAAATAATTGACAGTCACATGAAACAAAATGTATTCTTCAACCAAAGAGTTCTATTTTCAAATGTTGTAATTACTTTTTAAATATTGTTCTTGTAAGTGGCCAGTTCCGGATACATAAATAGCAGCCTATGTAATCATAATGTCTTGTCAAAACATCCTTGCAAGCTTGCATGAAAATGTTATCTAAAATACATCCTTGTAAGCCTGAAGGCTATATTTGAGGTTCTATTCCTTCAGGCAATAACCACGTCATGTCTGCATCGATCTGTGTATCCGGGTCGTATTAATTATGTACAGTAATTAAAACACGCTTCACCGCCCGCGAAACTATAATTATATAATTATATTTATGAAGGCGTGATGAGCGTGTAGTTCCTATACTTAAAAGTGGAGACGAGCCAACTTATTAATATCAAATGTACTTGTGAAGATTAATATTATATATAATAATATTATTTGGCATCAAAAAATAAACACGGCAACACGTTTCTTCATATTAAATTACATACTAGAATATACACACATCTAAATCATTTTTATTTATATAGACACCATTTGACAAAAGCTAATTTATTCAAAATCGAGTTAAGTACCACTTTTTGTGTGTACTTTATACTCGTATATACCGTGTTCATCATTAGGTTGAGAACCCTTGAAATATACACCAATATAAAGTTGTACAATGTCAGAACTCAGAAGTTACTGTGTGCACTTGCGACCTATCGCAGTTTGACTTTCATCATTAAACTGTTAGAACATATTACAGCTTTGTAACTAAGTCAAAGTCTTGTTGACTTGGCCTTAATTATTGTTCATGTCAAATTTAAACGAATATTGAAAAGTTTGTCGTTCTGTTTGTTGTTCTTTGATGGGTTTAGGGTTAGGTCTTTCCTAATATAAAGATGTTTGTGTGATTACAGTACACTTTTGTGGTTAAAGGGGGCTACGTTTTCAATTATTATTACTTGTTAATTCTTTATTATGAGAACCCGTTGTCGCCTTGTAATTATGAGCGCCCAAGCGGTATTGGATTGTATTTAAAGGATAAATTAATTGAAATTTAAAAATATATATTATTTTTTTTTATTTGTGAAATATACTCTATTATCGATACCAATGACGTGGTAAAATTTATTGTAGTGGTGAAAAAATAATCCTGTATATTATACTATACAGGATTATTAAAATACTACTTCCGAAGTTTATCTTAAGTAACCAACAGAATGATTACGTATCTTGCGGTATCTTTGCAAAATGTGTTTAATCTATACTTATAAAATTACATGTCCTGATAGACTGACTGACTGACTGAGTGACTGACTGACTGACTGACTGATTCATCATCGCTGAGCAAAAACTGTTAAAGTTACAGCCACGAAATTTGGTGAGTAGGGTTGTTTTATTATGTAGACACCCACTAAGGAAGGAATTTTGAAAATTTTACCCCGAAGGGGGTGAAATAGGGGTTGAAAGTTTGAATGAAAGTCCGTTATTTCTTGAGTTAGAAACATGACACTTTATTTTTGGGTTACTGATTAAAAATAATTGGATACGTGTTTAAGCGTTTTTGGAAATTCTACCCCCAAGGGGGTGAAATTGAGGTTGAAAGTTTGAATGAAAGTCCGTCATTTCTTGAGTTAGAAACATGAAACTTTGTTTTTGTGCTACTAATTAAAAATGAATGTATACGTATTTAAGCGTTTCTGGTAATTCTACCCCCAAGGGGGTGAAATTGGGGTAGAAAGTTTCAATGAAATTTCGTCATTTCTTGAGTTAGAAACATGAAAGTTTATTGACGTTTGCGTTTGACGTTTGCTTAAATAGGGTCCTGTTTTTACCCTTTGTATAAGGAACCACAAAAAGGGGAAAACTATCCATCTTTGTTATTAAATACTATGTTAACGCGGACGAAGTCGCGGGCAACAGCTAGTAGCATATATTTCACAATATTTTTGAGTTCATAATGTTATAGTTTTCTCATTTCATACACTATGTGAGCTATGCGCGATGCTCTGCAATACAAAACTCCCCCCTATTCATCCTATATTTCGTTCTGATTAAGTAATTACTTTGCAATTTTCGAATCTCGACAAAGATCTCACATTTAAGTGTCTTATTTATGAAACAAAAATGTTTTTACAATATTTTTATAATAATTGTAGTACTTATTAAAACCATTGGTTTGGAAACCCGACAGGAGAACCGGCAATCGAAAGTTCGTCAGCCAAACTCCGCAACTGTATAATAATTAATAATGTATTGACATCGTTATATAATTTTAATTTGTATTGTCAGACTATTCATCCACACAATATATATTTGTATTGTCAGACTATTCATCCACACAATATATATTTGTATTGTCAGACTATTCATCCACACAATATATATTTGTATTGTCAGACTATTCATCCACACAATATATATTTGTATTGTCAGACTATTCATCCATACATACAACAGATAAATATGTAATTACACAAATTACATAAACACGTAACCGTAATTCATTACAACGGAATCCGTTCCAACGAAATAATGAACTCGTGATACAAATTAAATTTTAATTCGGCGTGGGATTGTCTCAAGTATTTTGTACTGTCCCTTTTTGGATGCCCTTTTATAATATGCAGGTTTTTGTGTTAGGTTTCTATAAATAAAAGTGTCGGCTTTAATCTATACTTTTCTCAATAATTCATATTATAATGCTAAAGAGTTTGCTTGAAAGCGCTAATCTCTTGAACTGCTGGACCAATTTTGATGTAATTTGACACAGGTAGAGAATAGACCATAAGAAAGGGCATAGGCTTCTTTTTTGCAAGTAAATGCGTACATTTCCACGCAAAAAGTAACATTGTCATGATTGTAAAAATGTGTTGTTTTGTTCCGAAATATCTAAGGTGTTACAGTCGTCGCTAAAAATGGGAGCACCTAGTAAGCAGAGGGACTCTTAACTGAGATTTTTTTACCATTTCCATGGGAATTCTTATTTACGCGTGTGGAGCCGTATAGCATTTAGCAATAAATAATTTACTTCACGTTATTCCATGATGGACAAACATAGGCAATCACGAACATGTAAACCAGGATTTGCTATCATGACCTTCAAGGTCAACAGAGCGAGACAGTACTTCAGTCCGGACCAACGCCTACAACTCTACAAGACGCAGGTTCGGCCTCATATGGAATATTGTTTTCATCTCTGGGCAGGGGCGCCAAAATACCAACTGCTCCCTCTGGATCGTATCCAACGAAGGGCCGCTGGAATTGTTGACTGCCATAGTGTTTCAAGCAGCTTGGACCCCTTGGAATTGCGCCGAGACGTGGCTTCACTCTGCATCCTCTATCGGTTGTATCACGGGGAGTGCTTTGAGGAATTGTTCGGAATCATACCACCTGCAACTTTTCGCCATCGTCCCACGCGAAAAACATACCATCCTCATCACCTTGATGAGTGGCAGTCCTCCACAGTGCGTTTTTCGCGTAACTTTCTGCCGCGCACTGTAAAACTCTGGAACGAACTGTCACCAGCAGTATTTCCGGACCTATACGATCTGCAAACCTTCAAGAAAAGAGCGTATTCCCTCTTAAAAGGCCGGCAACGCACCTGCAGCTCTTCTGATGTTGCGAGTGTCCATGGGCGACGGTAGTTGCTTGCCGTTTGCTCGTTTGCCCCCTTATTTAATAAAAAAAAAAAAAAAAAAAAAGGTCATGATAGCAATTATGTTTATCCAATATAGACCTTTACGTGGCGAGAAGTTACATCTGAAATTGTCGCTTGCATCTAGAGTGGGGGTGCAGAAAATTTTGCAGCTTTGACCAACGTCTAAAGTATTTGGAAAAAGCTCCTAAAACCCAGTGCGGGTTTAGGGAGCTTTTCGAAAAAGTATTTTTGAAAAAAAGAGTTTAAAATATTATATTTAAATCAAATATTTGTCACAAAGCATTGAGAAATGTGGAGTGGCAGTGGCAAAACGAAAATTACTTTTGTGCCCATAAAAACTATCGCGATTACGAGCTTAAATGGAAATACTTTAAACGAAATTCCGGTAAAATCTCGACATCAAACGAACTTTATAATTAATTTAATTAGCAAATAAAATTACAAATGCGGATTAAATTTTATAAATTTCGTACGAAACGTATTTCAAAATTGCGACTTCGGTCCAAGATAAGCGCTCTTTGATATCCAATTTGTTTGATTTCGTCCACGAATATTGGAGTGTTGTATTGTGTGATTCCTTAAATTGAATGTTTCGTTCATCTTATGAGAATCACGAGAATCATATTTTATGTATCCGATATGAATATATTAATGTATGTAATGTAGAAGGTTAATTATCATTTATTTTGTTTGATTACTTTGCAGAATAAGTACACTCATATTCACGAGCAACTTTTCTAAGACATCAATTACTTTTCTGCTGCCATTTCCTATCAAAATGCTTTTTTTTTTCTCTTGAGACTATTTCCTTGACGTAGGCGGACTGGACTGAACAAAATTTAAAATCGGCTTTTATTGGTCCATATCTGGCGTTTAAATTGTACTCTTAAGCTGATCGCACATTTGTCAGCACCGTACGCGCCGTATGCGTCGAACACCCCGCATAGTCCACAGAATATAATGTTATATTAGCTGTAGTACCAAATAGCACACGAAGTGCGGCGGATACGGTGCGTACGAATATACGAGGTTTCACATTATTTCTTACAACGAATTCCAAAATGCGGTACGGCGCGTGCGTGCGGATAAATGTGTGATCACCTTTGTTCTCTTTCAGGTATCATGGATAAGACACCGAGACATTCACCTGCTGACGTCTGGGCGGATGACGTACACGTCAGACCAGAGGTTCATCAGCGTCCACAACCCTCACAAGGAAGACTGGATATTGAAGGTAAGAGAATAGAAGAGCTGGTTAGAGAGACTTTTAGAACAAGGCAGGGTCCACCTACTTTGGGCTTAGAAAAAGAAGGAAAAAGAGACCAGACCAGAAAATAGATAATGCAAGCTTATTAGCATTTGCTAATAAGCTACCTTAATCATTTCAATTCTTTCAGAGAAAGAAAGTCCATGGTATATTTCTGTAGAAAATGTTTATAATGTACCTAAAATGAGTCAGTATTATTTCGAATTTTACTGCAATATTAAAAGAATTTTTTTTTTTTGGCTTCTGAATTTATAAACCCTGAACGAAATTATAGTGAATTTATTGAAAATTATTGTACCTCTATTCTTTATAGAAGTTATTATGCGGTTTAAGTCACTAGCAAGTAATAACTATAGTTTAAAACTTTTTAGAATTTTCTTCAACATTTTTATTTCACATTTAGTTTCTCTCTAGTAAATGTGTCCTGAAATAGCTGAAATGCTTTAAATAATGAGAACAATCTACTCTCGGCTAACACTGAGAATATACAAGCACTCAAATCAACTTTACTTAACCAATCCCTTTCTTTCAAAATTGTTTTCACCGCTGAACTTTTATAGACAGTTTCAAGGACGTTCGAAAGACGAGAACGACTTTTTTCTTTGGATTTTTGTTATTTTCTGTCCATTAGAGACTCGATTGTACTTAATAAAATAAATATTTTTGATGAAAATTAGACACCTTTTATATTATTAGAAGACAAAAGAGAATAGAATTTGAAATTGCAAAATTAACAAGTAGCAATGCGAAAGTGTGTCTGTCTTTCTGTCTGTCTGTTACCTCTTGACGCTCAAACCGCTGAAGCGATTTCGCTGAAATTTGGTATGGAGATATTTTGAATCCCGGGAAAGGACATAGGATACTTTTATCCCGAAAAAATGCATGGCCCCCGCGCGATAAACGAATTTTGGCGCAACGGAGTTGCGGGCGTCATCTTGTTACTATCTTTTACGCCTACCGCAAAGTAATTTTTGTGAAGTTTGATATAATAATAAAAAGATGCATTAAATCCGGTCTTTCGGTAAATGTACGGTTTCCACGTAAGTATACGTAATTATTAAACGGTAATCCTAATGAAGTATGACAATTTTAAACATAATATTTCTTCCACTTGATACAATTTCGCAAACTAAGCTATTATAGAATTACTGTTTACAGATTACTGTTTGTATATTTTACCTGAGTGTTCTTTATTTATAGTTACTGTTTAAATATTCTACCCGAGACAGCTTTGATCATAATCTCATCAATTCCTCAAAATAACGAAAAAATTTAAAGTTTATCACCAAGAGAATCGTCATTTCCAATTACAATTTCGCCTCATAAAAACCTTATTTACAAGTTCTGAAGACATAATCTTCTGCAAACGTCCGACTTCCATTCCAAATGAAAACCTAAAATAACATTTAATATTTGCGTTGCAGAGGATTTAGAATTCAGTTAGAAATTTTATAACTCAACTGAATTAAATCCCCCGCCATAGTTAGAAGTTACGAGTAATAAGGTGTTCTTTTTTCAAACGAGTCCGCCAATTTGTAAATTGAATCCCTTTCCCGGCATTCTGCTTTTTTTTATTTATACATTTGGTTCGACAATGACTGCGAGTGGAACTGACAAAAATTTAAAAACTTGGATTACAAAATTAGTAAAATACAAAAAGGTTTTTAACGCTTCGCAGAAAATTGAGGAAAAACAAATTAAGACGTTACAATATTCGTAGAAATTCAGAAATAAACGATATTTATTTAAAATAAAAGAAGCAATAAACTTAACTTAGCTTTATTAAAGACGGCGAAATATTTTTAACGGTTTACGACGTTTTTAATTTGCGCTTGGCTTGGTCCCAGATTTGTTTTATCACTTCAGCGATTTGAGTAAACTAGCCAATTGTTGACCGTTAGTAATGAAAACAATTACAGATGCCGATTTTAATGTAATATAATATTTTGGCTTCATACCACCTTTTAATCGTTAATAAGGAGATTTTGAGTTTTGTCAGTTAAGGAACATAGAACATCACTCTTAAATGATATATTAAAAGACGATGCTGGATTCTGAAATATGGCGTACATTGTATTAACCAATTTGTTTCCGTATTTAAAGAAACATTAAACCTATGTTCCTAAAACGTTGGATATTCATATCATTTTAGAATTTAGAGTGATGTTCTACAATTCGTTTTAAGAACCTAGGCAATCGTCTCATTGACTGATAATAATAATTTATGTAATGATTTTACTGTAAGTTCGGTTAACAGTACGGACAAATAAATACTTATAATCTAGTATACTTATATATTATACTCTATTATAATTAGGGAATGCAAATCTCGCGAGATTGGGGCTCAAGCGAGATCCCGCGAGTTTATTTATGAATACAATACCGCGAGATCTCGCCAATTTCGAAATCTCGCGAGATTAGCAGTTTGGTGGGGTATTTTGCAAATAATGACAATATTTGAATAAATTACGAAAAAAAGTAATAAATATTATAAGTTTTATAAGATTATCATTCATTTTCACGAATTTTTTCAATAGAATTTTATGCATGAACATCGTTTGATGTATCTGTCTAAAATTTTTAAGTAGTAAACTTTGACATAATATGTAGGTATCTACTATCTATCAAATAACAAACGAAAGAAACAACCAGTCTTGGCTGTGCGCTTTTATAATTTTGGACGTGGTGGTAATATCGTGAACGTCCGCGGTAAAACGATAATATAGGGAAGTAAAATGTATGGAAATATAAATGGAGACGCTTTTAAATTTCCGTCGACGATAACTTTTAAACGTGCACGACGTCTACACTTCTGAACCTAACAAAACGTCCACGGTGCGTAAAATCAAAAGGGCGTTTAACGTACCCAATTTAACGTTTTATCACTCGTGGAAGCCGGCGTCCACGATAACGTGACGTCCAGAATTATAAAAGCGCACTTTATAAAACACAAATCTTTTAGTAATAAAACAGTTCTTGTATAACTAACAAAACAACGAGAAGTCAAAATTCAGGACTTAGTTGAAAATCACAGTGCACAGTTGCTTAGGACAGCTCCTCTTTGTTTTTACTCCGTGATCGCAACTCCGTCCGTGTCAGTCCGCGCTTCGAATAAGATGTTTTTATGCTCAAGTGCAATCTCGCCAAACTCCCGAGATCTCGCCTTTTTTTCGTCCGAGATCAATCTCGCTAAAAAAGGCCGAGATCTGATGAGATTGCATTCCCTAATTATAATAAAACCTTTTAAAGGACTAAGGAGAATAAGTTGAAAGTTACGAGTCGCGCACAACTTTAGAATTGCTTGGCAAAAATTAATAGATTATTTGCGCTGATCACCCCCTCCATTTTCTCGAAGATATCTTTAACTCGTGCGGCCTATATCCCACTTTACAAGTAGGGCAAGCAGTAAACAACATGACCAACCAACGATTGTGTTCCAGATAAGGTTCCCGCAGCGGCGCGACTCGGGCATATACGAGTGCCAAGTCGGGACCACGCCGCCCATTGGACACAGGATGTACCTCTCCGTTGTCGGTAAATAACCTTCTAAAGATGTATTTATTAGGTCTTTATTTGTACTATCAGAGAAGTTGATTCATAGGCTGATGGCGGATCTAACGTCATTTGTTCGGGTTATATCGATTCAATATAAAGTAGCCCGCAAACGATCAAATTGTTTGTCAAATTTTACGTGTTTGTCAAACAGTTTAATAGTGTACAGCTACAGCTTTGTTTGAAGCGTTTGTCAAACAGACTACGTGTTTGACCTGTTTGAAGAAAATTTAGATTTGCGTAGCGTTTGACAAACGTTTTTGAAGTTTGAACGTGTTCCGCTGTATTTGTCAAACAAGATGTCATGATCTCATACCGATTCTAGCTAATTGTTTGACAAACTTGTTTGATGCACGTTTGTTCGTCTGCGCTGCTGTTTGATGAAAACGTAAATTACATCAAACATGTTTGTCAAACAAATTTGATCGTTTGCGGGGTACTTTAGAGCGCTTACAGACGAACGGCACTTGTCGACGGCGGCCGTCGACTGCCGTCGACAAGTCTCAAAAAAAATTATGAAAAAAAATCTAGCGACTGCCGCCGACGCGTGCCGTCTGTAAGAAGAGCCGCGACGATTCGGCCGGATAACGCGCCCATATTACGTAGAATCACTATCCTATGAATCTACTTCTTTGATAGCACAATGCTAGCCTAAAAAGTTATCTTGTAGCTGTATTTCAATGTTAGATGGTTATTCTATAGTTTGTATATTAGGCTCGTAGTAGGTACGTAAGCCTATCTATATTTTTCAAACCAAAAGACGGAAAATTGACGATTCACGCTTCACTAGACTGGCAAAACATCGGATGTTGTGGATAAAAATAGTCCGAATGTCTGTGCCCCATAAATAAATCCCCTAATGGCGCCAAAAGGATTTCCAATGTCGATAGATACTTGTATAATTTATTTTTTGTGTTGTATATTATTGTATGGTTTGATAAGGAAATGTTCAAAGTATTACTTTACGATGAACAACAGAAAGGTGACTTTCCAATCCTCGCGGCAAGCGATTGCAACCGACAAAAATTCTAATAAAATGCTATTTCATGAACTTGAAATGAAACCCATAGCAGCTTTCGTTTTGCTCTACACCACTACAAAGCAGCAGCACCATGGGTCGCTTGACCACTAGGTAGAAAACGTATAGCCTAGTTCATAAAGTTGAATTTCATTTGCATTTTTTAAAGAACTTTGAAATTTTAGTCTGCTGTAAACGGGCCCCTAGACGATCAATTTTATTGTGCAATATCACTTATTGTGCAATATTATTGACGGTCTAGGGTTGATATTGAATGCGCCTGCCTTTCAATCTTACTGTCAAATAAATTGCACAATACAATTGATCGTCTAGGGGCGCACTTATGCTCACTAACATTTTCTTCAAGCAGAACCCCTCACCACGATCCTGGGCGGCCCGGAGCTGTTCATCAACATGGAAAGCACCATCAACCTGACGTGTGTGGTGCAGCACTCACCAGAGCCGCCGCCAGCCATACACTGGACGCACAACGACAAGGTATGGTGATGATGATGATGATGATGATGATGATGATGATAATTATGATGATATACCTGGATGTAATGCTGCATTAGTAGGAAGTTATTTCAAATTGAATTTGATGTATTGCACAATGATAGTCCTGTCCCTAATAAGAAGAGATATAAACAGTAAACGTTTACTTGTATCGAAAACCTCTAAAACTATCGAACATATTGGAATGAAATTCGGCATAGATATAGAATAGAACATTGGAAAGGATGATGGCATATTATATTTTTCAATTGGATAAAATTTTCCGCGGTATTGGATTAACGAAGATAGACGTCATTTACCAAATTGCAATACATAAAAATCAATATTGAATCGCTGTCGTAAGAAATTCTTATTGTGTCTCGGTGTGAATGAAGTGTCGTATCTAAACACACTATGCCGAAGTTCTGCGGCGGAAATTCCGCATGATTACGTCAGCAATGTCAAACGCATACAATATGACGCGACGGAATTTCGGCATAGTGTGTCATCGGTAATTTAAAATACATTGCAGGCGGAATCATGCGAAAATTCCACCGCGGAAATTCGCGGAAATTCGCGGGTTTAGACACTTAAACATGAGTTACCAATGTTAACTCATGCATGTCATGTAACTAATTATAGTAATCCCCTTCAAAAGTACAAGTTTGACGCTAGTAATCTTTACACAATTTATTACTAGGAAGCAATCGCGTAGGCAGAGGACACTATAAGCTTGACGTGGGATTACAAACTTTTGCTCACTTCCGTCCTCCATCATTCACTGTATAAGTTGAAGTTATTTATCAATCACAGGCTTAAAATAGTCTTATATGTCACATGGTTGAAATGAGATTGATTATATCCTAAGACTGGATTTATAATATGTATCCGCCCAAAAGCGCGGTTTGGCGGCTAAATTGTTACAACTAATGGAAGTAAGTGACAGCGCTACTACGCAGCCACTTAAATCGTTACATGCAAGAGTAGTAGCGATTTATTCTAACTGGATGTTACTGCAGGACGCCCGCAATTCCGTTGCGCCAAAATTCGTTTATCGCGCCGAAACAATACATTTTTACGCAACAAAAACTATCCTAATAATATGTCCTTTTCCATTTCTCAAGGTAACTCGACACCCTTCTTTATCGGTTCAGCCGCTTAAGCGTTCACGCTTAAGCGGCTGAACCGATAAAGAAGTGTGTACATTACCAATACTTCAGTATTAACACACAAACCGGTAATGGACACGCTGCTTTGCGTATTGCAAATGTTTCCAAACCTAAGGGTGCATTTTCCCAATACAACCTACCATCCAATCTAACTACCGCACCGTGCGTTTTTCGCATTTCGCATTCTGCCACACACAGTAAAAATCTGAAACGAATTGTCGTCGTCAGTATTTCCGGCCCAATACGACTTGCAAACCTTCAAGAAAAGAGCGCATTCCTTCTTAAAAGGCCGGCAACGCATCTGGAACTCTTTGGATATTGCGAGTGTCCATGGGTGACGGTAGTTGATTTCCAACATGTGACTCGTTTGCTCGTTTGCCTACTAATTTTATAACCAAAAAATCCAACCATTCAATTATTCCAGGTGGCAAATGAAATTTTGAAAACTCTCATTGTCCTGAAGTAATAATTTTACAATTAATGAATATCGTTACCGTATGCAAATTGCTCGAATCAGCATAATAATATTTTAGCGCAATTGCGAGACTATCCATACTAATATTATAAATGCGAAAGTGTGTCTGTCTGTCTGTCTGTCTGTCTGTCCATCTGTCTGTCTGTTTCCTCTTCACGCCCAAATCGCTGAACCGATTTTGTTGAAAGGTGTGGAGATACTTTGAGTCCCGGGAAAGGATATAGGATACTTTTTATCCCAGAAAAATGTACGCTTCCCTCGCGGGAAACGAATTTCAGCGCAACGGAGTTGCGGGCGTCATCTAGTACCAAATAAAACCAACAATATATTTTAGAATTCAGCCCAAAAATATTGGTTACATGGCCAGGTGAAGTAAAAAATTCCAACATGCCATAGCATACGAAATATAGAAAGAAACTAGAACAAAACGACCAATATTTGGAACGCCAGATCTGGGCTACCGAGGCGGCCTCGACACAAAATTGAAACGGGCATTAAGATATAGCAGATCTGTTCCCGACACACTTGACATGGATTTAGCCTCGATAGTCCTTCAAAGAAATTTAAGCGTTTTGTATATTCTTTTGTTAGATCTATTTGTAAAAGAGCGTAGGAGGAATTATCGATTTTATACGATATTAGCTGATCGGGCAACGTTGTTTTGCCATGTGCGTCCTTCCACATAATATTACCTAACTGCTTAAGGCGACGCGCGATGCCTTGATAATTTGGCTGTAGCGATATCGATTTTTCTCAGCAATTACTAAAGCTAAGAATTTCAAGTTCATTGTCAGTATTCACCATATCTTTGTCTTTGAATTACCCATAGCATAACACGATTGGTCAACTTTTATAACTTTTAAAACAAAAAAAAAATTTTTTTTTGTTTTAAATTTTTTTCATTTTTTTTAAGTTTTAAATTTAATACTAAAAAATATTTTTTAGAGTTTAAATATTTTGTAGTAAATTTACTGTTTATTTATATATTTTTTTGTGTTTTACTCTATTTTTTAGTGTTTAAATATTTAGTAGTAAATTTACTAAAAAAAATTTAAAACACAAAAAAAAAATTTTTTGTTTAAATATTTTGAAGTAAATTTTTGTGTAGGAACCTAGGTAATTACTATCTTAAACTGAAAAATAACTCAAACATGTTAAATATTTTCGTATGAGAAAATGATTTTGGAATTACGTTTGTATGAGAAATTCCAAGGGTACCCGGCCTCTTAACACACCCAATTCCGACCGACACAGCGCTGCAGCGTTGCCAGACATCGACACGAGTTTGCGACTAGACGTATGCGAATTATAATTGCATAAGTTGACAAAAAATGCTATGCAGTAGCTTTACCGCGGCAGTCCCCGAGTGCCACCAGTTTTTAGAGCCTATGTTGTCCCACTGCTGGGCAAAGGCCTCCCCATAGTACTCCACTCTTCTCATTCCAACGCAGACGTAAGCTCGTATTTGTCTAGCTCAGCCTTTGCCAAAGTGGGCGATAACGCCCCCTTGTGGGCGCTGAAAGTCTAAAGGTGTGGGACCCAGAAAAAAATGTGGGCGTTGTGTAGAGGCTTGGGGGGGTGATTAATTTCATCTGGATGCATTTTAAATTGAGACAAAGGGGGCGCTAAAACATCATATTTTGTTCTCCAAGTGGGCAGTAGACAAAATAAGTTTGGGAACCTCTGGTCTAGCTCATCGTGCCATCTTTTTCGAGGCCGGTCATTGCGACGTTGTTTGTATTTGTTAAGATCAAAATTAATTATCATGATATTTACAAAGGAACAAGTTCAATGTTTACAAAAAAGAGACACACAAAGTAACCAAGAAACATGTCATAAATAGTGGAGGCAGTGAAGGTTTTCACCTCCGATTTCGTTGAACCTCCATCGATTTTCATGAAAATTGGTAAATAGGTGGAGGATACCCTAAGAAACAAAAGTAACATAGTGCCAACTTGCGCTTTTGCCCTGGGGGTGGATGCCAACCCTTCTCGGGGGGTAAATTTTTTTAAATAAAAATAACCCCAGGAATCAATAGACACACAAATTCTAAGCAACATTTGTCATATAAAGTTTTGTGAATAAATCAATACTTTCGGAGTTATAAAAGATCAAAGATCATGTTTTTGCGTGAGAAAAATACTTGTCTTAAAGCAGTTTTTCATAATTAACTAAGAAACTATAGGTTTTTACGGAAAATGTGTAATAACCAAAATTAAAGCCAATAAAAAAACAAACCAATATCTACTCTAAAATGCCTTCCTATATTCATTCAAAGTGAGCTATAGGTGATTGTATATATATTTTCATTCGGCAAGTACCTGAGTCTAAGCATTCAAACTTAAACAAGGGTAAACCGATGCATTTTATGACATGTACTTCCTTGAAACTTTTTAAAGTGCTTAAAAATGCCTTTCTAATAAACATTGTAAAAAGTTAAAAGCATCAAAATTTAACAAGTTATGATAAAAATAAGATGACACTTTCAAATTTTTTTTGGAAAAATCGTAAAATAAAACGTTGACCATTTCTACAATAATTCAAATTTATGGCTATCCCCAAAGACTTTTCTTAATTTTAGCATTAATAATGACCTCAAAAAATTTTCTTGGTTTAGAATGCTTAGTTTTGAAAAAAAGAATGATTTAGTAAAATCGAAATTATTAAAATTTTCGTAAATATCATTTTGTTTTGAACATAACTTCAAAAATATTGAACCTTCGTAAAAATTATAAGGGGAACGAAATTGGTGTCCCCTTTTTAGGGAATCTTTTGATTTTCTTTTGATTTTTATAGGATGGAAAATAACGAAGATAGAGACGTTCAAAGCCTAACTTATACTGCAAGAACCATGAAATCGAGACCTTTTAACCCTAATTTTTTTTCAAACCAAGGGCTTTAAAAATTATTGTTCAAGTTGATCTTAAAGCTCTTTAAATTACCTTTAAAATGGTCCATAAATAAACCCAATAACTTAAAAATTAACAGAGCCTATTGTGATAAAACAAAAATATTTTTTTTGAAAACAATTTTGAAACAGAGATTTGGGATGCAAATATTGTAGGAAAACCTGTCAAAAGGTACATCTATACTAATGTTATAAATGCTAAAGTGTTTTTGTCTGTCTGTTACCTCTTAAGAGGCCGGGTACACTTGGAATTTCTCATACATACGTAATTCCAAAATCATTTTCTCATACGAAAATATTTAACATGTTTGAGTTGTTTTTCAGTTTATAATAGTAATTACCTAGGTTCCTGCACAAAAATTTACTTCAAAATATTTAAACACAATTTTTTTTTTTGCTTTAAAATTTTTTTTAGTAAATTTACTACTAAATATTTAAACACTAAAAAATAGAGTAAAACACTAAAAAATATATAAATAAATAGTTAATTTACTACAAAATCTTTAAACTCTAAAAAATATTTTTTAGTATTTAAATATTTTGTAGTAAATTTACTATTTATTTATATATTTTTTAGTGTTTTACTCTATTTTTTAGTGTTTAAATATTAAGTACTAAATTTACTAAAAAAAAATTAAAAACAAAAAAAAAATTTAATGTTTAAATATTTTGAAGTAAATTTTTGTGCAGGCACCTAGATAATTACTATTTTAAACTGAAAAACAACTCAAACATGTTAAATATTTTCGTATGAGAAAATGATTTTGGAATTACGTATGTATGAGAATTTCGAGGGTACCCGGCCCCTTAACACCCAAACGGTTTAACCGATTTTTCTGAAATTTAGTATGATGAAAATACTTTGAGTCTTGGGAATGGATATGGACATAGAATACTTTTTATCCCGAAAAAATGTACGGTTCCAGCGCGATTGCAGGCATTATAATTATAGTCCTTACTAAATATACGTTAATCTTTTCAAGTCTTTCAATATTCAGAAAGTAAACAAAACGGTTAAGGCCCTATAGACCCGAAAATTAGCAGGTCGATGTCTGTCAGTACGAATATCGACGTAAAGGACATTAAAATAACATTCATATCAGCGCGCCTTGTACAGTGGCGGTTACGACGCTCGCCGCGTACTTGATAGGGCGAAATAGGAGAAAAAAACCTTTTTTCTTTGATAATTAAACCAACATGCAAAATGTAACCACAAATTATTCTTCTTTAAGTTATGAGCTTTTCGTAGATATGATTTTTGAAAGTAAAACTATCATAGGCTTCATGAAAAATAAGAAAAATATCACAAAATATTCGAATTTAGCCTCCTCTTCGGAGTTATTTTTGATCGAGTGAAGTTTTCAATATTATGTTTCGAACCACAAATTGTCAAAGTACATTAAGTAAACAACAATGTGTATTTTTTTTTTTTTTGGCTTTTAAAAGTCACTATTTGTTTGTTTATTATTGATTCAAAGTCATGTAAAATTGGGTCTATAGGGCCTTAATGTCGACTCGATAAGAGAGGGGCTTTTTATAATGATGTGCGTCTATTAAATATTTCAGTCTAGCAGATTCAGCCTTTGCGTCAATTTTTTGCACAGAGGGTAGTTTGAAATCGTTGTTTGAATATTTTGGACTAAATAATATTATCAATGTTTGAAATATATTAATAAAATTTATCTTAAATATGAAAAAATATTAGAACTCATTAAAGCTGATAAAAACTTAAAATAAAAACTTAAAACTTATTTTTCAGACATTAGGTAGTTTAAAGGGGTGAAAAAATTTCGCAAAACAAAACTAAATAAGAAATTAATACTAAGTAAATAAACTGAAAAAATAGGATTCAAAAACATAAACCTATTAAGTTTTTGAACCCAAATTTTTCCGTGATTCCGCAATAAAGGGGTACTTTTAGGGGTTTATATTTCAGTCTTATCCAAAAATTATATCATAAATGCTAAACAAACTGTTTATACAATGTAAATATGCGATTTTAAAGTTCAGAAATACAAAAAGTGTTTTTTCACGATTAAAGGGATGGTTGCCATAAGGGTTGAAAAATTAATTAAATAATCATAAAATACAATGAAAAGAAACATTAAAACATTTATTTTATCGAATTAAACCCCATTAGTTAAGCCAGAATGGTTAAATCTGCATTTTTTCTATTTTCAACATAAGAGGTGGATTTCACCCCTAAAATAAAAAAAAGCGCAATATGAGCGTATGTCACTTTTAAAGTAGAGGGCTTAACGTACTTAATCCCAAATTTTCATCCAAATCGATAGAGGTTCAACGAAATCGGAGGTTGCACCTGATTTTTGCCTTCATTTACTGTACTAAAATATAATAATTCACATTTCCTTTTATAACAGTCTTAAACATTTTATTATATTACATAATTTCATATGCTAATATTTATGTCTAGACTATTCATAAAGTTTTTTCCATAAACACATTCTAGCATGTCGTAAAACAGCAGTAAAAGCCACAAAATTTGTGCCATGATTTTAAAGCCAATACGTATTTCACTAAAAATATTACTCACAAGTTTTATGAGTTAACATATTGTGAGCTGTGACAATTTATGATATTTTTTTTTTGTTGTGTTGTATATTTTATTAATTAATGTCTGATTCGTAATAATATTATGTGTAAGCATAAAAATGTGTTATTAATGACTAATGAAAAAGAATATACTTAATAAAGATAAATAAATAGGACATTGAACTTGCCTAGTGACAAAAATAATATGTGAATAAATAAAAGAAAATACACAAGAAAAGTCATTAAATATAATTTATGTTGCACATATAAATGTTTTAACTTATTTTGGTAGTTAACTAACACTGTATCCATAATACAACGACTATTTGAACCCCAATTTTTCCTTATTTTTTTTACCCCTACCTCTTTAATTTTTTCCTAAAACTTGCCTTTCCCCTGCGATTGAAATAGTATTTATTACCTTTGTAACTCTAACTCCTTTTTTCTCCCCCAGGAGATAAACTACGACTCCCCCCGCGGTGGAGTCTCTGTCATCACGGAGAAGGGGAGGATGACGACGTCCCACCTGCTGGTGCAGAAGGCGCGCGCGCCCGACTCCGGCCGGTACACCTGCGCGCCCGCTAACGCCAACTCCAGATCCGTGCTGGTGCATGTCTTGAGTGGTGAGTACTGTTCAGGTGGACGAAAGTTCCGAACAAAAAAAAATTGGGTTCCAAATTTAAACGTAGCTACTAGATATAATCGCATAATCTGTACAATTTTTAAGCACGGTCGACTGTGATTGGCTGATAAAAAAGACCATAGAGAATATAAACTACATGAGAAAAAAGAGGAAGAAGAAGTTTAAAACTCAAAGTTCGAATTTCATTTTGTGAAAATTATTTATTACAAAAATACAAAAATTGTAAATTAAGTGGATTAATTATTGAAAAACGAAAGGTAAGCCATTGTAAAATGTAAATGTAACCGTAAATTGATAAATTGAAGCAAAACATAACGATATCATACCATGTTCTAATACAAAGTATATCGTAGTATTATTTGCTTAATTGTACAATAATTTACAACTTAAACTATATTAATATGAAAAAGATAGATTATTATTTCATAGAAATTATTATAATGTATATCACTATGCAGTTAATTTGGAAAATAATGAAATGTGTATCATGTGTATATTATTTTATTGTAACAATACATAAGGTTATGATTTTTATTCATATAAAAAAAGAAATGAGCTCAAATAAATGTTATATTAACTATACTTAATAATTTATGTAAACTGTATGGAAATGTAGTAAATGAAAAATGTTTCATTAATTTCAGATTTTTAGGTCCCTATACAGCTAGTTTGCAACATTTTAGCAATAGCTGTTACAAGCAATAGCTGTTACCTCGATCGCGGATTGTAGGAAATCTTTTGTTCTCGCGGTCGCATGCGACCGCTTGGGAACAAAAGCAGCAAAGAGATTCAAAGCAAGGAGATTTTAGGAGAAGGAAGGTATGGGATTATGAGTGGTACGGCCACCAAGGAAAAATCCTCTGATCAAGTGAGGTGGTATGCAGCTGGCCTGAGCCCACGCGATAGATTTCAGCTGTCGTATACAGGGTGTAAGAAAACAAAGTGTGTATGTATAAAGGTGCGGTCCACTGGATCGGAATCGGAGCGTAGGTACGCAATGGACGGATTTGTTGCTTTGTATGTATGGTACTAACTACTATGAACTGCACTAGAAGTACTGGAACGTCATTCTGCGCCTGACAAGTATATGACGACACGACGTGCCGTCCGCACCGTACGTCCCGATTCCGACCTGGTGGACGCGCAGCTTTAATCCCCTCCCTATATAGAGTTTACTGTATAAGCCAATCAAGTAGTTAGTAGAGTAGCATAGACAGCTATTCTATTATATTTATAAATAAAATACATAAAACTGTACTGTAATATTATAATATTTAATAATAGAAATTAACAAAAGCTTGTGGATTAAATCTGTTTTATTGGTTAATTTACCTTATTACCCTATTTATTAAGTTATGTACAATATTTTTTATTGAAATATAACATTTATTTGAGCTCATTTCTTTTTTTTTTTAATTTTTGGTATGTTTAGAGTGAAAGGTTTTGCACTTAAAATTTTTAACTTCAGTTTCAAATTAAAAAAATAACGGATGTTTATTTTTTTTCTTCTAAGTCCGACCTCTTGTTACGTAGTATACAGTTTACATCCTCTTTGGTACTGTTCTGAGTCACTGTCACTATAAAGACACGTCCCACGGTGGGGTCTCTATGATCAAGGAGAAGGGGGAGATAACGACGTCCCACTAACGTCAACCCCATGCTGGTGCACCAAGTGAGGTTACTCACCAAACAGACTGTTTGTTTGTTAATTTTGTTAATTAATAAAAGTAAGTCTTTCGTTACTGCTACTTTTAAACTAAAACTTTTTACGCGACAAATTTGTTGAAATTTGAAGCTGACATAGAAGTGGATGATGAGAAAGAACAAAGGCTATTTTTGCAATCATACAGGATTTAACTCTGCGCATACGAAGTATCGGCGAACAGCTAGTCGTAAACTGAAGTTATTTAAAATAAGCTACCTAATAATGTAGTTTACTCATTATTAAATCAAGCATTTTCCATCAAATGGGAGCTTAATATTATGCAGTACGTTATGCATGAAAACTAATATTTCGATGTAACCCTATCTAATAATGTATACGTTAACGTTTTATAATCATTATAAAACGTTAACGTATGCATTATTAGCTTACACCAATTTTAAACTTTATTTCTAAAGCAACAAGAACGAAATTCCACCACATATTTTAAGTATTTTGGAGTGTTGAGTGTTTTGATTTTAGACCTTGTTATTTAAATAATAAGATTGAAATTCGGTGGGCCGGGTACGGCATTGACCCAAATCGAATGCAGGCTGCATGTTGTATTTTGTTATTGGACACCGGATCGGCTGATCGTATGTGAATTGTGATTAATAACACAGCTATAAACATCTACCATTTTTTATTACTTTTATTGGTGAGATTTTCGTGCAGAAATGTGGATGGATTTTTTGGATGGCTTGTCCATGAATTGCATCATACGAATTTCGTGATATTTAGATCTATCGTTAAGGCGACGCCTTGATAATTTGGCTGTAGCGATGCCGATTTTTCTCAGCAATGACTATTAGCTAAGAAATTGAAGTTCATTGTCAGTATTCATCATGTCTTTGTCTTTGAATTGCCCATAGCATAACACGATTGGACAACTTTTATAGCACAGAATAATCAATCGAAAAGACCTCTGTAAAAAAAGGGATTCCTATTTTTCCAACAGAGGAGAGTGATTTAAGGTTCCAAAATTTGTACAAAAATTGGTTCAAGCATGCACTTTAATTTGTGCATAGCTTATATGAAATGTATTTATGGTTTTTAAATAATGCGACAAAAACCATTTTGTCACTTACGCCCTTTCCATTTTTTGCTGTTCCATTGCTTGTTTTCTATGAGAGGCCGGGCCGGCCTCTCATAGAAAACAAGCAATCTAAAACATATCCAACACGGTTTCTTACTTTAACGCTGCGTCACCTTAACGATACTCGTGATACAATAATGTTTATTGGAAAAATCTGCACCTAGTGGGACGCCTCCTGCCACATGCATTTTAAAATGTATAACAATTAATAATATGCATAATAATTTTGAAATTTAAACGCGAAATCAATCCCAAATTATCTTTTTAGGATCTGTCAATTGTTGGTGGCAGAGAAATCAATAATAATAATTTTCACTCGCTGGAAAACAAATAAAATAATATTATGTAGATTGTCTTATTTGTACTGCAAAGTGCAAAGTTAATGACAAAAGGTAGGTTTTGAAATGTGACGGTATGAAATTATAACCAGTTCCATCACTTAATATACTATTAGGCACTTAATCTTTAACAGTATTTATAAAAAGCCCAAAAGATATTATTTGTAGAATTTAGGCTACTTTAGGTATAGTAAAACTTAAAAGTGGTACAAGGAAATTTACCAAGCCAATACTCTTCAAACGTCTTAAAAATTCCATGTCTTTATTGACCAAAACTACTTACTTGAAATCAAATTCTTAAAGCAGATAATAATTCTATCTGAATTTTCTCTATAGAGTAACTCGCTCAAAACTTGCACGGCATCCTTTACTCGAATTTTCAAATATGTGTCAGCATTTCTAAGGGTTTATTCTATTAAAAGACCCCAAGGCAAAATTGAAATTGGGGACAATAGCTTCGACTTTGGTTCATATTTCGACGTCATTTTTGTTCTTGATCAATATTACAGTTCATAAAATAATGCATTTTAGTCACAGTTAAAGTTAACGATAGTCATATATCATCTATACCGTACTAATATTATAAATTTGAAAGTGTGTCTGTCTGTCTGTGTATTACCTCCTTACAACGCTGCAACGCTGCCGCTGAACTGATTTTGACGAAATTTGGTATTGATATAATTACACAAGTGGGACATAGGATACTTTTTATCTTGGAAAGCTGTACGGTTCCCACGACGCACGTACACGATGTTTGGTGGAAATCGGTTAAAAAGTTGTTTTATCGGGTGTGCAATAACTAGGTTAGGTCCTAAAGTAAAGGCTGTTAATAATTTTTGCCCATATTCTTTAAATACAACAATATTTCGAGTAAAATCCATAACACTTAATTTAATCACAAAAATTGAATTGAAAGCACAAAAGCTAATATTTAATCAAGTAAAGCCCCGCGGAACTTTAAGCTTTCGCTCGTAACTCGCTAGATCGAAGTCGTAGCAAATTTTTATTGCTAGGCTTTATTCGGCGAACTTTCGCAATAATCCTGTGAACTTTTCTGTCTCCGAGCTTTCCCGAATTATATCATTGCCATAAATTCCCGACGAATATCTTCGGTTATTTCTCTTGCATGTATTTTTAATTTTCGTATTGAAAAGTTCTATTTTAATAGCGAAAGATTGGGTCGACTGTAAAAATGTGTGACAGTGTCGTAAAGGAAAATTTTACTTTACCGTTTTAATTTTCACAAAATTATATTAAGGACAAAGTAAGATACTAATAGACAGTCCTAATTTTGAAGTGAAAACTTTTCAAGATTACACTTTTTTGGGACGTGCAGAAAATGTTAGTGTCTAAACACACATGCCGAAGTTCCGCGGCGGAAGTTCGGCATGATTCCGCCTGCAATGTATTTTAAATTACCGATGACACACCATGCCGAAATTCCGTCGCGTTATATTGTATGCATTTGACATTGTTGACGTAATCATGCCGAACTTCCGCCGCGGAACTACGGCATGGTGTGTTTAGATTAGACAATAAAACTCACGACAAAACACGTGACCGGATCTAAAATTCCTAAGGAGGGGAAGTTATAGGCTGTCGGCACGGCGTACGGTGGTACGGCGTACGGTGCTGCTGTAAGGTGCAAGAGAAAACGTTACAGCCGAACATATTACCTCCTCCTTTTTGGAAGTCGGTCAAAAATACTTTTGAGTTTCCAGGTCCTAAACTTCTATTATACCAAACTACAAAATCAGTTTAGTATTTTTTGCGTGAAGAAGTTACAGACACATATAAGGTGTATAGTATTAATATTATCATTAGCAGAAATTTTTACATAAATTATTCTTAAAAAACGTAATTTTACTGATATTATTGTACACACGTGTTCCGATGTAAATAACCCAATTATAACACAAACCCATTTTGGAATTTTTTCACCAGCTTCCACAAAAACTGAAGTAACTCGATAACTAAAATGTAGAATAGTATATCGTGAGTCGTGACTATAAAATATAATATTAATATTAAATTTTAGGTATAATATTATAGTCACGACATTATAGGCATGTGCACTGACACAATTTATACTTATCCAAATATAACAGTTTATGCATTCTAGGTACTATTTTATTTTCTAGTACCTTTTAGTGCAATATAAACTTGAAATTTTAAAGTTTTAAAATATATCACGGAGGTATGACAGCACCTATAATAAATCCCTCGGTATTTTCGGTTCACTTGTTTTAGCGCTTTTTAAAAATATCACATTCTGCGGCGAGAACGTTGGAATAACTTGACGGTTTCTTCAAAATATAACAAAAATTATTTATGTACTGCAATTTTACTATTATTATAAATGTGAATTTAATACTTTAGTTTTACATTTTACCGGCGGTCAATACTGCCGGCAGCCGAGATATAAAACAACGGCTGCCGGCGCTGGCACTCAAAATGGGAGCCGGTGATAATGCGTAAAGCGCTAGGTTCCAGTGCCGATACACAAATTTTAAAAATAAATAATTTTAATCTCAAATATATTCGACTTTACCGACTTCCAAAGGTGAAGGTTAGGTACTCGTACCTATTTGTTCGGCTGTGGATATTTTAGTTTTTTGTGATGCATTTTCTTAGCTTAGCTTTGCCTTAGCTACCTTTTTTCAGCTACCAAAAAGTAAGATTTTGCACCACAGTTATAAACCCCGTGGTATACTTCCGAAGGTACTGAACAGAACTTCAGATTCCTTATACATGTTAGAGAGTTTCAGCGTTGCTTAAAGAAGCAAAGATATTGTATTATGCTACTATGCAGATCACGTTTATCAGCATCATCATCACCACCATTAACCCATCAAGCCCCATACGAGCACCGGTGATCGCGACAACAATAGAATACAATAGCATTTCCAAGAATCCCCGATCGAAGGATTCAAATATGCATCCTTACAATATGACTACCTAGAGTACCTACCTACCTACCTTATTATTTGTACTTTTCATAGTCCTGTAGCTCAAGACTGATGTTTTTGATCATTATTATGTCATTTGACAAGCGATGTTTGCCGAATAGGTGCCGGCAGCCTATTCGGCAAACATCGCGTGACTTCAGCAAACTTCAGAGTTCGGAAAACGGCGCCGGCAGCCATTTCAGCAACCGGCGCCGGCAGCCATTTCAGCAACCGGCGCCGGCAGCCATTTCGGCAACCGGCGCCGGCAGCGGAGGCACTCCCTATTATATATGCGAAAGTGTGTCTGTTTGTTATCTCTTCACGCCCAAACCGCTGAACCGATTTTGCTGAAATTTGGTATGGAGATATTTTGAGTCCCGGGTAAGTAAGTACATAGGATACTTTTTATCCCGAAAAAATGTACGGTTACCGCGCGATAAACGAATTTTGGCGCAACGGAGTTGCGGGCGTCCTCTAGTTTCATATAAAATATAATTATAAGATTACATAATCCAATTCTTTAATATACCTACGTAAAATGTTGTGGCGGTACCCACAATTCGCCTAACATTCCTGCATCGCGCTATCGAAGTTTTCTGAGCGCGTCGGTATATATACGACAGCTGAAATGTATCACGTGGGCTTCGGCCTGACCGGGCATAACACCTCGCTCGGTCGGAAGATCTTCCTTTGGCCTCTACGCATTATTCCCACATTGGTGACCCTCGACAGAACACGCCTCCTTCATCATCATCACTCCCCGCCCCTCCGCACCGCGCCAGCCAGCATCGCCTCATCGGGTACCTCGTCCACTAGCCGCAATGTACCGCGCCTTGGGCGACTCCGCATCGGCATCATCGGGCTTTCTCACTACACCGACCGGTCAGCAAGCAGAGCACATCTCTCCTGTTCAGCACGTAGCATCGGCCTCACACGGCAGCTTATCCGACTCACTGGATCCCGTGCAGCAGCTTACAGTTCCGACTCACTGGGACTCACTGCAACAGTCCCGACTCACTGGAACTCACTGGCACTGGCGACTCAAGCGACAAGATTTCAAGATTCGACCTCCGGTCTTCGGGGGGGAGTGATGTGGCGGTACCCACAATTCGCCTAACATTCCTGCATCGCGCTATCGAAGTTTTCTGAGCGCGTCGGTATATATACGACAGCTGAAATGTATCACGTGGGCTTCGGCCTGACCGGGCATAACACCTCGCTCAATGTTATCAGACGCGAAAATAGCTCCTGTCGTCGATGCTTCAAATTCCAAGTCTGTAACCAAATGTCATAAAAAATAGGCAGCAGTTTCAATACTAGAAATAAACAGATAAACTTCTCCCCATTATAATACGCCGCATACCCATATCTAGCGTTTTATACTTCCTCCCCCCTTTTAAAAAGGTACCTCCCCTAACAATTGCAGTTTATACTAGAATAACATTGTTTACTGACAAAAACCCATCTGAAAATAATACCAATCTGTGATGCCATTTGAATAAAAAAATTCACGGCGAAAAAAAACAGAAAAACAGAACGCCCGAATAAAACCGTTAAAGCAATTTCAATTAATAAAAAACGGTTAAAAGGAAAAACACTTCACAATGATTGTTTAGTTAAGCTGGATAGAGTCAAAACGCAGAGCCAAGACCGTGACAAAATATTATGCACATACCTGAATATTAGTGTTTGATCTAAAGCCGATTTTTGGCTGAAGCCGAAATAGAAGCCGAAAGTTTGAAATTTTAAAGAACTTTAATCCAGATTGGGCTACAATTAGGAATTTCTAATTTTGTTTAATTTTAAACCATAATGATGTAAAAAGTTTTAATTAACTTTAAAATACTGAAATAAATTATTATCAACACACATACACACACACACATTGAAAACGCTTGATTTGGATTAGTTTATTCTTACCCACAAAATCGCTATCGTTCGAATGCAATAACTTCCTCTGGGAAATTAATAAAAGACCTACATTGTTATCATCAGGAAACAGCTTGTTTCTTTCAGAAATGAAGAAGTTAACCTTTAGCGAGCCTTTTTTAGGCGTGATTTTCAGCCGAAGCCGAAACGGCAGCTTTGGTACAACACTAGCGAATATTTTATCTAAATATTCGCTTCCGTTTGTTTTTATGGCGGTTTTATTTTGGCGCCTAAATTTTATGTGAATGCTGACGAGTTGATTTAAATAAATGGAGGTTAGATGGTTTGGAAAACCTTGGTTTGTAATAGGTAAAGCAAATTTTTCTTTTGCACCACTAATATAGAAACGCATAAGGTTAAGACCGTTAGATATCACACTAACAGGGGACATGGATCGCATTGACGTTAGGACTACAATGACCTATGTGGGGAAAAAACTCACTCCCTTGTAACAGGAATTTACAAAATTGACGATTGCTATCGCATATTATTTAACAAGCTCGCGGTAAATGATGTAACCTTTTTTTCAAAATAAAATTAAAGGGGTAAAAATTTTAAAACTTAGGCAAAGCTAAAAATTAACTTCTCAAAAAGCAAAATTAAACAATTTTCTATACATTCCTCTAACCCAATGTTTCTTAACCGGTGGTCCACGGACCACTGATGGTCTCTGAAGGCATTCCAAGTGATCCGCGAAGCCATCTTAATAATATGTGAGAATTCCGAAGTTGGTAAAGAGGATGGACTATGCAGTCACAAAAATCACATTTAATTAAAATCTGTAACTTTAAGATTTTTGCCAAATAAAAAAATGAGTGCTAATTATAAAGTTGTTAAAAACCCTTAGTTTAGGTTTAACCAATTGGGTGGTCCCCGGCTAGACAAACTTTTGGTAAAATGCAGGTCCCTCATGACTAAAAGTTTAAGAACCACTGCTCTAACCACGATGATTGTTTCAGGCGAGCACCCCGCGGCGATGCAGCACGGCGGGCAGCTGCGCTTACAGTACCCGCTATCCGCTGCGCTCCTCAGCGTGATAGTCACCCTTATGGGCTGCTAGTAGCACTGTCAGTGGTATGCCAGTTACAAACGTTTCTTATTGTTTTGATGGATTTACGTAAAGCCGTCATTCCACCGCGGCGCACGCTGTGCACGGCCACGCGGCGCACGTTTTTATTACTTTGACTACGTCAATTCGTGCGTAGCGTCACAGAATACATATTAGTTTAACAACAGATTCCTCACTCCCGAAACCCGTTTAAAGAAATAACGACGCAAGCTACGATACTATAAAGTTGAAACTCCGACGCGCAATGCTAAGTTGCCTATGGATGATCTACCTACAAGTACGCTCTCTTTCTATCGCATAACGCGTACCTTTTCTTAAGAAATCAAGGTTTTCGCCTTTTAGAAAACAATTTTTTTTTAATTTACTATTGGTATGAATAACAAACCTTTTTATAGTAATATCAAATTTCAATAAAACAACCTATATTTTATAGTAGTTCTATATTGGATTATAATATTGCAGGAAACTTTTACAATTTAAACATAGTAACTTGTGTTTATTTCTGTGTAGTTAGTGTGTTTCTTTGAAATTGGTTTATTTGCTATGTTTGTATAGTTTTTATCTACTATTTGTATTTAAATACCTTATTCAAATATAATAAGTACATATTTCATTGGCTTTTTTAATTGTTCATTTTTATAAGATTTATAACGATTTTGTCACAGCAATTAAATCAGTATTATATTGTATTAAATTCCCCTATGCTCAGTATACAGTAGATACGCGACAAAAACATTTGCGAGTGCGTCACCGCTCGCTTGTGAGTCCCTTATGATTTGCCACCCGCGGGTGGTACTTACAGTTCGATGCCCATACGCGCGAGTGGGACAGGCCTGGTAGCGTGTCCGTGGGTTGCAGTGGACACAGTCACATATATTTTCTTGCAAAGCGAAGCTTGACGCACGTGCATAGTCTCCGTGCGCTGCGGTGGACTGACGGCTTAAGACTTTGCAAAGTACCATCGAGGAAATTGATTCTTAGGCAGTTGACAGACCAACGTCATTTGGTCCTCCATCTGCCTAGGAATCAACTTCTCTGATAGTACTTTGAGTACAGTAAAATAACGTTATGTATGTTTGAAGTTGAATCCTTTGTACAACCAGAATATCTAATTTTTTACTAATTCATAATAATTATTTGTGCGGTTCGTAATGACGTGCATATAATATTATATCAATGATATCAACATAGTGAAAGTAAAGGAAAACAAATGTTAAATAGTTTTTTTTTCTTCTTTTTTGGCAACTTGACACAATGGATGTGTATGTTGTGCCACAGACAAGGTAAAAAGGTAAGGAATATGGCGGGAAAACCATATTCCTCCTATTATAATTTTCATCAGCGTTTTCATGTATCGTCAGGTCTAAAGTCTAGTCAAAGTCTAAGTAAAAGTCAATACAGTCACAGGAGTCAAGTCGGTCGATTCAGTAAAGTAAAGTTACTGAAACTTTCGATGGAGTTTTGGAGGGAACACAAAATAGCACGTTTCTGGATATTACATCACTTTCCTACACTTGTGCATGAACACGAATATCTAATGGTTAATATTCTACCAATATTACACATTAAAAACCCAGCTAACACAATTTTAGGAAAATAATACAAAAACACAACAGCACTCTTTCACATGCCCGCCAAAACTCCTGTTAAATAGTTATTTTCCTTTCAAACGAGACTTACAAATTTTTTATTTTGGCAAAAATTCAAAGGCTTAATTTTACTTGTTCATGTGAAAAAGGTTTTTTTAGTGTAAGTATAAATGTGCCTAATAATTATATTATCATTAGTTATTTTTAGCATACAAGCATCGAAAATATCGAGATAATTCTAATAAAGAATGTTGCCAGCACAAACACGAATTTGACGATATACCCCTGGGTAAAGCTCGGTTGTTTGCACGATGGATAATTATGTCTGCTATTTATTTGGCTTGTAACTCCACGAGGCCTCGCCCTTTTAGATATAATACAATGTTAAAATTATTTACTTATCTATGACAGAACATGGTACTTACGCTACGCAGAGGGATTCAATGATTTATTAAAAGAGGATAAGATAAATTACATAATTAGTGGAGTTCCCAGAGCGTAAAAATCGTGCAAACCTCCGATTTTTGCAATAGTGGATGAAAATTGAAAAGAAAAAAAGGAATGTGTAGCTGATAACATAAATAATAAAGTTTACCTATTGAAAAGTTGTGCTTTTGATTTTTAAATTATTCTCTTCCACTTCAAGTAAACTCATAAACTGTAAAATTTTGAAGACAATTTTCATATTTCTTTCTTTTAAATATACAGCAAAATAATAAAATATTTCATTATTTTTTTATTTGTATCGTTGCTTATATTCCAAAGAAAGAAAATAAGTTGAAAAAAATAAATAATTTATATTTAAAATTAATATTTTTGTATGTAATAAAAATACATATTTTTATTACATACAAATATGTATTTTTATTACATTTGGAAGTACATTTTAGCACATTTGGAGGTATTGAGCATACCTCCAAATGTGCTTGTTGTGTGCCTCGCCAGGTAAATGGCGTTGCAATTTTTCTTTGGTTTTAAATAGGAAGTTTAAAATTATTTTTTAGGCTTAACAAAGCCTTCTATTTCTTAATGTGTATAACTATTTAGCTCTTACTTTATTAAATTTTCTGAAAATGTATCACAAAGTTTTCACGGATATTTCGAAGAAAATTTGTATTTTATTTCTTTTGGTTAGGTTTTTACAGAATAAAATTATTTTTTTTTTATTTTTTTTCATTAATTATATATGCTAAAACATACTTAAAGGAAAAAAAATACAAATTAGGTTAAGAACTGATATTTTTGCATTCAGGTAAGCATTTTCCTAACATAGGTGGCAGCATGCGTCTTTAGTATGTACGTGAGATTTGTAGCACCCAATTTTTTTCTGGATTTAAGCAGGAAGCTTAAATATATTTCAAAGACTAGAAAAAGTCTTTAATTTGTCGATGCATTTAATGTTTTAGCTCTCACTTAAATAAATTCTCAACAAATATAGAAAAATATTTACGGTCTATTTTACACATTTTTGGAGATATTTAAACGTTTTTAAGTACTTAAAAGTTATCATTTCTCTAAAAATTAAATACGCACAACAAGTAAGTTTAACACACTTTTCGTTACAACCCTTAAATCTACCCAAACCCTTTTATATTGGTTACGACGAGCGTTAATCTCTAAAAACTTTGCAAAAACCTTATAGTTGTATTTAGCTTAGCAAAGCAAACTTTTTTTTTTAATTGTGTATTTGGTTAATTTTCAACGTAAACAATCGGATAAGAGTCATTAAATAACAGGAACAAAAAAAAATGTTTTTCGGGACCGGTTTTATAATATAACCATAATATGGTGAAATATTAATTTTTAATCAAGTAACTAAAAAATTAAAAGCACAAAAAATTTTTGGTAAACTTTGCAAGTTATAGTGTAAAAAAGAAAATGACACCTCAAAAACAAAAATCCATTCACTATTACAATTTTCGGAGGTTAAAACCTCTGGCGACTGCAGTAAATATATTTTCTGTTTAATTCAATAAATCGTTAAACATCTCTAAGTGCGGCCGTTAGACAATTGCATTCGATATTTTTTCTTGACTTACAAAATTATTTATCGAATTCATGTTGTCTAAGTACTTTGTTGATTTAAGCAAATTGTAAGGTTATAATTTAATTTTATCAGTTAGATGAAATAGTTTATTTTATTAGTGAAAAACGTTTGAGTTTACAAAATTGTTTTTAGCTATGTAGAAAAGTTGTAACTGGCATATGCCGTATATAGTTAATAATATAGTACAGTGTTTCCCAAACTTGTCGGGACCGCGACCCATCTACAAGAAAGTTTAAAAGTTCTCGGCCCACTTTGTGTAATGAAGACATAAAAGCAGCGGTATGTTGCTGCCGCAGCATTTACCCGTTAATTCTTATCGTAGTTCACCACCATATCATCATCGTCAGCCTAACTTAGGTACTTGCAATTACGTTTGCTTTCGAATGTCCCGCCCCCGTCCCGCACGCACCCAAGACGACGAACGAACGAGTAAAATGACAATCGAACGAGTACGACAATCGTCCTATAGTTTCAGGGCCCACCCAAAATCTATCCGCGACCCACCAGTGGGTCGCGACCCACACTTTGGGAAATACTGATATAGTATACTTCGAGAAAATGAAGTTTGTATGGATATATGTCTGACATAGCTTCTCAGCAATTAATTAAATTAATTGTGTGTTAAGGATAAATTACATTAAAAGTTCAAATCTAAAGTTTACTGAATTGTTAATTTTTGTATGCTAATACTTAATTTAGAATTGGACTTACAAGTTTGGTATGTGAGAGACATTATAAAAATAAGAAGGAAGACAAACAAAATTACACGTTAAATTAAGGACTAATAATGTGCGCAATTGTAAAATTTGAAATATTTCCTACACTTTTTCTAATTTATGTTGGACGTCACAAAAACGACTTTGTTGTTTTTTTTTTTGTAAGAACCTTTTAGCGCGTAATAACGGGCTTACATTATTGTAATCCAGTGATCCAATCCCAAACCTACTCTGGAATGGAGACCAAGGCTGGGAAATCAGGGTGTAGGTCGACCTCCAACTAGGTGGGACGACGATCTCCGTTTAGTTGCGGGTCCATGTTGCATGCGAGTAGCAGGAGATCGGTCATCTTGGCGTTCATTGAGAGAGGCCTATGTCCAGCAGTGGATGAATATAGGCTGATATGATGATGATGATCCAATCAAAGTAGCAATCCAGTACATGGGCTTAATCGCTACTGGGATAATGTAAAGAAGTACTGGAATGCACTAGAGAGCACTGAATTGAAATCCAGTATATTTCAGTGTTTCAATTTCAGTAGCCATAAAAGTTTTTGGACCAGTTGGACAGTGAACATGTTCAGTTTGATTGCCTCAACTAAAGTAACATTATATTGCTCTCGTAACTCAGCTGCTTAATTTCGTGTCCCTGCAGAGTCGTATGGAGCTCGAATCGTGTCCCTCTTAAGAAAATGCTTACATTTCAATCCATATAATTGGCGTTCACTGTCCAGACAGTGTAAAGATGATATTCCATTCATCGCGGCACGCAAACGTGACCGACACAAATAAAAAGACGGTTGGAGAGTAGTGTTTTGTGTCGAACTCGAACTCGAACTCGACTTGAACTCGAACTCGACTTGAACTCGAACTCGACTCGAACTCGACTCGAACTCGACTCGAACTCGGTTGTCTGTAAAGTCGGTTTACTGACGATAGTTGAAAGTGACAACGTCATAGCCTTAAATGGAACGCCTCAGAGCGAGGTAACGCCGCATATTGCGTCATGTTTTTTCGTGCGCGCAGCCCATATCGAATTATAAGACGTTGTCACGTCAAAAAAAATACTAACTAGATTTGTAGTGGCGTAGAGCAAAATATTAAAATATAGCAGGTTCCATTTTGCTCTACGCCACTACAAAGCATCGGTCGCTAGGCTAATGTTGTTAGAAAATGATACCTATAGCAGCTAGTTCATAAAGTGGCATTTTATTCAAATTTTAGTCCGTCGCGTCGCTTGCCGCGAGGATTGGAAAGTAACCTTAATATAATATTTTGGTTTGCTGAGGCATGACGTTGCTAAGGTTGACTAAGGTCTATCATAAATACATTTTATCTTTACACACGTTGACTTAACTAAATTCATACCCTATTAGTAGCCTATTAGTGTGACATTGTGTGTTGATTCCTTCAATAGAGGTTCAATGGCGCGTACACCCTTTGAAGGTAATTGTAGGGTAAATAAGAAATTTAATATTTTGAACTTGGAACGTCACGTCGTTACAGTTAAGCCACATTGCTCCGTTGTGTCGCCGCAGCGACGGTCCAACGTTTGATATACACAAACCTTACTAATAACGATATTCATGCGTGTAACAATACAAAGTATATTGTCTATGTCTGTTACCGCAGCGACGACTTCAGCTTCAATTTTTCACTTAGTGTGCATACATAACTCCCAAATAACATCGATGACTAGATGAATTGGGATAACATGACGTGCTGCGCGGTCACACACTTGTGTTATGTTGTCACGCGTGATTTCAACGTAGATGTGGCATAGCATTAGCTTTGTCCACATTGTGCCTTTTTCTTTCTGTTCGTCAAGGGAAGAAAAAACGCACCAAATCTTAAAATGAATAATAACTCTTCATAAACATCAGAAAAAAAGTAATTTAAATTATTAAAAACAATATTAATATTCATAAAAATGTAATTACAACTTTAGATATTATGCTTTAGAATTTAGATACTTTAAATTGGATCAAACTCGTCAAAATAGGCGACATCTTGTAGAATTTGCAACTCCGTTAAAATTCAAATCCTCTCTCAATTAATTTAAAAAGACATTTCAAAGTTTGAAATGAATTTTAGTTATTAATTAAATGTGTCAATAGTTTAAATCCGTTCGTTTTGCGAAAGTAAAATTGCTTTATAGTCTGTTTAAAGAAATTATTTTATGTTTTAAATAATTATAAATATTATGTATTATAACAAACTAATGAATTAATATTAATACCATGTCAGGACAATTTAAAGTGGCACCAGCGGTCATTGACCTTTCTAGTCTAGGAGCTATGTAAAAACTACTCGCACTGTATTCTGTTAAGAGCGAGCTGTCAAATTTTGCTGTGTTTTCTAATAAGTCTTACGATCCCGGAAGACGATTGACTTAAATGAAATTTAGATTTATTTTCATCATTGTATATTTATCTGATACTAACCTAACGGAAAACACGATTCACTTATTTTGACTTGATAGTTTTATTTTTCGAAATTATAAATATTTCTGGGCTTTTCAACAAATATCTGTTACATTTATTCAGTTACTATCATTAAATAACTTGCACTACTACAATCATGCACTTTGTAAAATCATAGCTAAAGGAAATATTAGTATTGTATTTAGTTTTTAAGTAATTTTTTTATTAACTTTACTTTCGTGCTATAATGCGGGAACCCCTGTTACGCGATGTTGTTCACTACTAGCTGCGACTCAAAATACAATTCATGCAGATACGATTCATGGAATCATTACATCACGATTGGAGGATAGACGAGTATGTAGGCAAGGCTAGCGTGTTTTGATATTTTTGGCAGCTCGGTCTTAACATAAGAATAAAACTGAAGTGTTGTAAAGAAACATACTATTAGTTTTATTGGAAAATGTCTTGGTTTAAACATATTATTATAGTTTCATCGGAAAAAGTCTTGGTTACCTCTTCGTACTCGTACTATGATCTCCAACCATTTTAAATGAGTTTGAACTTTGAAGTGATATTATTCATACTGTGTTCACATCGTGTATGCAAAATACGTTAGCACTCTTAGACTAGAAACATATTATTTTGTCACTTCATTGTCAATCGCGGTATGTAAAGAAAATTACAAGTTTTTTGACAGGGAGTCAATGACCGCTACAGACAGAATTCCGCGATTTTAGAGTAGTATTAGAAAAACTGTCCTACTTTTTGTAAATTATATCCATAGAATATGCACATATAACACATAACACATAATGCACATATAATGCAATATATAACTCAAATCTAGTTTAATACGTATAATTCATGAAGAATCAAAGAAAAATTTACTATGTCTCTCACATACTAACAAAAACAATTTGCGATTGATTGAATATGTCGAGATAAAATAGTTCGTTAGTCTATATGAAATATTGTACATACATTTAGACTAGCGTTTGTTTTTACGAAATAAATCTATAAATTAAAATCTATGTAAATATAATAGGTTGTATATAAAGAGTGTACGAAACTTATAATAATTCAAAATTAGAATATAATGTAAGCTAAAACGCAATCATCATAATCACAATTATAATTTTCTTAGATTACAAAATGTATAGGAAAATCCTACGAACAATAAAAACTAAGGAAAAGTAACTCCGTTAAAAACATGTTCCACATTATAACTTGCCTCAGGTACGGGAGCCCTAGAACAATTTTTTTTGTGATTACTAACAAGCAAATTTTTTGTGAGTAGCTATGTCGCAGGCGGATTGTATATTTAGCCGTATTACATTACGGCTAGCCGTTTTAAAAAACGGCGCCGTTTTGTAATGCGGCGCGCGGCGTGTCGACGTTTAGCCGGATTGAATGCGGCTGAATAAAAAACCGCCGGAATGTATTCGGCGCTATACGTCATTCAATACGGCTAGCCGTAATGTAATAAGGCTAGAGACTAGTCGCCTTTTTGACAGTTTTAGTTTCGTTTCTTTACACTCGTGGCGCTGCCCGTGTCACAGATTAATATAATAAGTATAGGTCTACCAGAATCTGATGGCAATTTTTGACAGCAAATTTTCAAAAAATATCCTAAATCATTGGATAAATTTTTATATTTGCATGTTTAATACACAGATTAGCTGCTAAAAGAAAAGGATCAAAATGTTTTATTTCAATTACCCCGGCATTGCTAGAGACTAGAGTCAATTTATTTTCTCACTTTTTGCCATCAGATTCTGGTACACCTATTATAGCAACAAGCAAGCTGGCCCGTGTCATAACAAAAACAATGGCATTGGATACGGAATGTGTGGTACTAAATTGCGAAGTTTTAAGTGAATCAAACAAAGAAAACAGTGAATTTAAAAACAAATTTCAGTTGCAATTAAATAATTTACTTACGTATATTAGGCAGTACCTTGTGAATTGTGATTTATAATATTGAGCATAAAAATGTCTAATGCCAAATATTTTATTTAGCTAGTAAGTAACTATCATAATTATATTTGATTGGTAAGGAATATCGTGAAAACAATCAAGAAATATCTATTAGATTTTTCTAATTAGTAAAATTGATTTTCATTTTCAACATTGTTTTATTTTGCAATCATGAATCATGGTCACCCTATAACTTAAGTAGGAGTACGATGCGGCTAAACGTGGACCGCCTTATTGAAGAACGTATCGCAATTACAATCTGGCTAAACGTCGACACGCCGCATTACAAAACGGCGCCGTTTTTTAAAACGGCTAGCCGTAATGTAATACGGCTAAATATACAATCTGCCTGCGACAGCTACATTTTGATAAGACGAACAACATGTTTAGTTTCGAAAAATCTCGAAAGTGGTAGCTAACAGAGATAGAAAGGATTTCATACTTTGACTTGATGGTCCTAAAATATGGATTGTTTTATTTGTAGTACAAGGCAGGGCTTCATAACATTATCGAATAACAGAAAAAATATCGTTACGTACCGTTATTTTCATAATGGTAGCCAGATAACGTTATTGAAGTTATACTTCTTTAGGCGCGTTATGAAAAAATGATGAGAGTGAAATTTTTAGATGCGCGCGCACCTGTGACACAAAATTAACAGTATGAAGCCGTCTGCTTAACCGCTCATTAAGTCTCGAAAAAAAAGCTACCAACAAAATAGGAATTGAACCTCGATATTAGTCGCGCATGTTAGTACGCTCGTCACCTCTGATCACTGTTTTCATATTTATAATATTTATCAACATGTCTCTAGTTTATACATTCACAACACGTGTTTGAGTTTCATACAAGTGCGAATTATATATGTGCTAATAAATTATATTCAGTAGTGATTTAAATTGAATATTTTGATTGATATTACTTACTATTTGTGAATATTAGTGAAAAAAATTGTGCTTATATACTTTTTCAAGTGCTCCAATATAATTGAGGTTAACTATCCGTATGTATTATTTATTGATATAAATTAAAATACTTTTATTTAATATAATTAACACTAAATATTATTAAATTATTAATGTTAAATACTTATTATTGGTTATTTAATATTCACAAAATAAAGAAATAAATTTAATAAAACATTTAATAAAAAGTTTGTGATAAAAATTAAAATTGAACATCAAATTATAATATTAATTTTTAATATTTGCTATTTAATGATGCCAAAAAAAGTATAACTTCTCACGCGCGTACATAAGTACACGCACCCATTTTTTATTTTTTTTTAACGATATCTAGTAAAATAACGTTATATTTACCGTTATTATTATAACGAAATTTTTTCGTTATGTAAATAATAACGGTAAATATAACGTTATTTTCTGGTATCAGGTATGTGATCGTGCACGGTGCACTAAATCTCACTCGCAGGCCGCAGCCCACTTTTTTGCGAGATTTGTGCTTACCTACTTTTAGGAGTATAATACATAGAGAAATAATAAAAATAATAGTTATTGTTTTGGACTAAAAATGGGCCGTAAAAAGCAAAACACTGTATACAGGGTATAATAAGACCACTTCCGATAACTTTGGGGTATGATTATACTACATTTTCTGATTACGAAAATGTATTTTTTATTTTTTTTTTTAATTTTAATTTTTGATTTTTATAATAAATACCTTTTAAACATAATAATAAACCGCATAGAAAAATAATTTAAAATATTTTTTAAAATTTTATTATTTTTACTCCAAATAAGCAATAAGAAGCGTGCCGCGCGCGGTCAACGATCTCGTGTTCGTACTACGTTCGTACAATCAGCTGTTAGCTACGGCCTACGCACGCTGTCGAAAGGTCGTATGCGACGAGTGACGACACACTACGACAGAACACACAGAAACCCTAATGTATGTGGTTCAATTTTAAACGATAGCACAAAGGGAATCCTATAATATGGCGTGCCGCAGACGTCACACTTTTTGTGTGATCGAGTCTGCGGCTTACATACAGTCTGCATGGCGCGCGCCATGCGGACTGTATGTAAGCCGCAGACTCGATCACACAAAAAGTGTGACGTCTGCGGCGCGCCTTAGTATTACCAACGCACACCAAGGGCAAAAAGACCGCGCCGCAGGTCCCCGGCGGGCTCTGGCGGCGCGGCATGTCCGCGGCTACCCACCGTGGATCACACACACAAACCAGTTTACATGCGTATAGTATACGTGGGAGAGCCATGCTTCGGCACGAAATGGGCCGGCTCGACCGGAGAAATACCACGTTCTCAAAGAAAATCGGCGTGAAACAGCGCTTGCGCTGTGTTTCGCCGAGTGAGTGAGTTTACCGGATGCCCAATCCCCTACCCTATTCCCTTCCCTACCCTCCCCTATTCCATTCCCTTCCCTACCCTCCCTTGTTACCCTATTCCCTCTTAAAAGGTTGGCAACGCACTTGCAGCTCTTCTGATGCTGCGAGTGTCCATGGGCGACGGAAGTTGCTTTCCATCAGGTGACCCGTTTGCTCGTTTGCCCCCTAATTTCATAAAAAAAATGCAGTAACGCAGACGGCGCGGCGGCGCGGGGCGGCAGCTAGCTCTATTCTCTCTATTTCCACTAGAATGAACGTCCTGAACTGACTGCCTCCACCCGTCGTGTGCTTTGAGTACCTACGCGGCGAGGGCAGCTGCAGACATCGACGGGAGACGCGATCTTTATTCCTTCGTGGACAAAAAGTCCGCCCCGCCCCGTCGTCTGCAAAACAACAGAGTCCGCCCGGCAGCCAGCGCACGGCGCACGTGCTGGCAATACAATAATTTACTCTACAAACCATAAATTAGTAATATTTGAACAAAGATACTGAGTACTGAACTACTGACCGTGTCATTTTCATCAGACGTCATTTTTCCTATAATATATAATATACACCTACTGGTCACCAGACATGTCTAGACTCTAGTTTAATTTTGTGCATACTTAACTTGACCATTAATTTTTTTTGTCAGAGCGGGACAAATACAGAATCCCCGCCTCTCCCCCCCCCCCCCACCGAAATACATGAATAATTATTATCAAAGTGCCTATACATTATTATTTACTTTACTATCTATACATATTATAAAACAAAGTTGTTTTTTTTTTCCCTCATATCCCTTTGTTTCCTTTAATCTTTAAAACTACGCAACGGATTTTGATGAAGAAATAGAGGAAAATGTGGATAAAACGGGGAAAAATATTTGAAAGGGCTAACTTGAACGCGCTAATCTCAGGAACTACTGGTCCGATTTGAAAAATTCTTTCAGTCTTAGATAGCCCATTTATTGACAAAGGCTATAGGCTATATTTTATCACGCTAAGACTAACAGGAGAATGTGGAAAAAAACGGGGGAAATTATTTGAAAGGGCTTATCTCGCGAACTACGGGATCAATTTTTATGTTATTTGGCACAGATAAGAAGTAGACCACGTGGAGGATCATAGGCTATCGATTTTAATCATTTTTTCAGTGGCTAGGTATATATTTTATACCCACGCGACGCCAGGGCGGGTTGCTAGTAATATTATAAAGCGGAAGAGTTTGATTGTTTGTATGAACACGTTAATCTCAGGAACTACTGGTCTCATTTGAAAAATTATGTCAGTTCTGGATTTATCCAGGAAGGCTTTAGGCTATATTTTATCAAGCTAAGACTAATAGGAGCGAAAAAACAGAAAAATGAGGAAAAAGCGGAAAAATTTATTTGAATGGGCTTTTCTCACGAATTACTGGAGCAATTTCTATGTTATTTGACACAATATAGCAGAATAATCACGTTTGTTGTAAAACGCAAACGCAAAAATACTTTTAAATTATTGTCGTTTGGTCTGTTTGCAAAAGCGGGACAATTTCGGCCTCACGGGGGACAGCGGGACAGACTGCCTGAAAGCGGGACTGTCCCGCCCAAAGCGGGATGTAGTAACTTGCGTGTGACGAGGATGTAAATAACTCACGTACGGTTAATAATCCTTTTTATTGTCCACAACACCACTAAACGTCACAATATTGTTAATATGCACAGAAGGATACGGATCACAAGCACAAGCAGAATAGATAGAAGAAAGTCAGTGAAGTAGCAGTATAGAAAGAAACAATAACGATTAATACAAGCGTTTTGATTGAGCTAAGAACTAGATAGCATGTATAGCATCCACGTCGCGAAAGCGTATTAAACGGACTGGCGGTCAAGCGAGTGGGGGCGGCCGGCGGCGTGCGTCGGCGCAGCGACTAGCCGGTTCTCGGACACGCTCCTCGCACTCGTATGCTCCGTCTCATTGATGTCACCGCGGTCACTTGTCGTGCGCGGTTCCATACTACAATTTTCTACAAGCAACGGCACGGCACGTACTCGTAATCCGAATGGTTTTAATTAATTATGTTATTAGTGTAAGTATTATATTATTTAATTAGGATAAGGTTTTATGTTACTAATATAATTTTAGTGTTATAAATATAATTTTGTATACATAATGTAAATATGTAAATAATAATTTATTAAGTGTATATATACAGGGTGACCGGTAATAGGTCTGTTTCCTTTTAACATGTAAAAATACATCACTTTTGCAGCCTAAAAAGCTATATCATACCCTGTCCAAAAGCTAACGGTTACCGAGATATTCAAGATTTTGTATTTTTTTCAAAAACACCCGATTTCAAAGGAAAACTTTAAATAAAAAAAAATCTACCTATTAATTTCTTAATCTTTAACATAATTTTAGTTCTTAGGTAGATAAACTACAAATACAAAAGTTATTTATCCATCTAAACAGGAAACAAAAATTAGCAGAGTGTTTCAAAAGTCTTAACAAAAAAAAATGAAAATGATTTTCCCTCATTTCACCCCTTATTGTTTAAAAAATCAATAAGACATTAGTCGTACAAATTACTTAATTAAATTCCTTATTTATTAAGCTATCCAAAAAGGTATAATTTGTGTGCAAAAAATTCACAAACATCTGGTAAGGTAAGATAATAACTCTCAGCATAATTTTTTTGGCTTACAATTTGTTCAGGGTTAGGTTGCCAGGTAGTCAAATTCTTTTGTTATCGGAGGAAGAAGCGATCTATTATTGGTCGGTTTAAAAAAATCCGTTTTCTTCGTAACTGTTCGCGTCGGTTCGTAACAGTTCGGGTCTGTCTAAAGAGCAATATCAACTATGTTACTTATAAACCGAGTATAAAAGTAATACTCAGTATAAACTTGGAATAAGCAAAATCGCGACTCATGAACCAGGTATAACTTATACCTAGTATAAGGTTGGTGTAACTCCCATACAAACGATATACCAACGTTATTCCAACCCTCGCCCTAGTTTAACGTCGATATAACTTGGGTTGACAGTTCACATTTCGTAACATAGCCTTACACAGTATTTCATAAATAAAACTTTTATAATAATTTGTGATTCGAAAGGATTTCGTTTAAAATATCTCTTTTCTAAACATGGTGTCCTGTTTTTAAATCGACTATTTGATGGCGCAATATCAATGTACTTACAAGTTACAACGTATTTGAAAAAGTTATGGAAACACTTCCAAAATATGTTGATTTTTTTTCTTATCCTTCGATCGCGGATTCTTGGAAATCTATTGTTATTCTATTGTTGTCGTGATCACCGGTGCTGTTATGTGGCATGATTGGTTAAGGCACTATGGCTAATAAAATAAGGCCAGTGTCGAGTAAATAGCGGGAAAACTATATTCTTGTTACTTGTGCATGATTATGATTTATGAATATCTAATGATATCTAATAATTATTTCACCAATATTACACATTAAAAACAATACACAAACTATCATAAACACAACAGCACTCTTTCACATTCCCGGCAAAACTCCCATCTGTTGATTTATAGTTAACAGCTGTTAACAGAATTCACAGTCAAAAACCGACTTTTTACCTTTTTTTATTCAATACTATTGTCTATTTGCGGCGTTGCCGTCTCGTGCATCGGGAATAGCGGTGGTATAGTTATGACAACCCTTTACCGAGTTTATGAGTTAGAAAATAATCTAAGGTTATTCCAAATTTATACCGAGTATAACTATTCCTAGTATAAGCTTGGAATATCCTAAGGATACTCAATTTTTATAAGTAACACCGGTAGAGTTTTTGTTTAGTTAACGCTTCTCGTCCTGAGCGCGCTGACGTTTTATTTGCGATTCCTTTTGATCAAGTTTGTTTATCAAAAATGGCATCTTTTAGCAATGAAGAGTACGCTGACATACTGTACTGCTACGGTTTTTGTGATGGCAACGCAGCCGCTGCACGGGAAGAGTACCGGCGTCGTTTTCCCCGTCGAATTAATGTACCAAGTGCTGGAGTTTTTTCCGCGGCGTACCAACGCGTGCGGGAAAGTGGCTCTGTTCATCAAAGGCGACGTGATGCAGGAAGACCTGCTCGTTATGTTGCAGAAGACGAAGAGAGAATATTGGAACGTTTTGCAAGAGATCCGACCACCTCTACAAGAATTGTAGCGAAGCAACTGGGTTTAACGCAGTGGAAAGTGTGGTTCACCGTACATAGCGCTCGGTTATACCCTTTTCACTACACACCAGTACAAGCATTAGAAGAAGGAGACCCTGCAAGGAAGCTCGATTTCTGCCGCTTTATGCTGCACTCCGATGAAAACGATTATAACTTCTTAAGAAAGATTTTATGGACCGACGAGTCGAAGTTTGAGCGTGACGGCATAACAAACTACCACAACATGCACTTTTGGGCTCCCCAGGGTGGAAACCCCCACTTGGCAAAAGAAGGTGCTCATCAAAGGAGGTTTTCCCTGAATGTTTGGATGGGAATTTTGCATAATCATTGCATTGGGCCGTTTTTTCTACCGGACAATTTAAACGGGGAGTCGTATGAAAATTTCCTGAGAAATAATCTTCACGAGCTCATGCAAGATATACCAGTTGAAACCCGAAGAGGTATGATATACCAACATGATGGATGCCCGGCACACTACAGAGTGACAGTTAGGCAATGGCTGGATCAAAATTTCCCGCAGCGTTGGATTGGCCGCGGCGGTCCAATACCTTGGCCCGCAAGGTCTCCAGATTTGACTCCTTGCGATTATTATTTATGGGGCCACATGAAGCCTTTAGTATACGCAACACCTATTAGCGATGTACATGAACTGAGGAGAAGAATAATTTATGCAGCAAACGAAATCCGAGAAACTTTAACAAGTAGAGTAACGCGATCTAATTTTCGCTTAAGATTACGCAAGTGCATCAGAAATCGAGGACGACAATTCGAACAGGATTTACCGTAATAATTATCAACTTATTATGTAAATAAAATATTAATTTTTATTCAAAGACTTTTATTTAACTTAACCTGACGTAGCAAATGTTTATTTAGACTTTTCCAATTTGCTAATTAGAATTTTACTACCTGCTAGTTCAGGTAGTTAGCAGGTTCTTCATTTGAACAAATCGGCGTAGGGTCCTTAATATTCCCTAAGTAAGATGTTATTTAGATTTTTGCATTACAAATTATACCTTTTTGGATAGCTTAATAAATAAGGAATTTAATTAAGTAATTTGTACGACTAATGTCTTATTGATTTTTTAAACAATAAGGGGTGAAATGAGGGAAAATCATTTTCATTTTTTTTTGTTAAGACTTTTGAAACACTCTGCTAATTTTTGTTTCCTGTTTAGATGGATAAATAACTTTTGTATTTGTAGTTTATCTACCTAAGAACTAAAATTATGTTAAAGATTAAGAAATTAATAGGTAGATTTTTTTTTATTTAAAGTTTTCCTTTGAAATCGGGTGTTTTTGAAAAAAATACAAAATCTTGAATATCTCGGTAACCGTTAGCTTTTGGACAGGGTATGATATAGCTTTTTAGGCTGCAAAAGTGATGTATTTTTACATGTTAAAAGGAAACAGACCTATTACCGGTCACCCTGTATATATAAGTTTTATTGTAAATAATAAACATAATAAATATTAGGAGGATCCCTACATCACTCCCCTCCAGAGACCGTCACTACGGGCGATAATAATCCGGGAATCTAACTTGTCTTCCGGAACGAGTTGTCTTTCGCACAAAGTGATCGCTCTGTGGTGACTGTGGTGGTTCTTCTGAAATGTCAGTTTGTGGTGTATATGTATCGGACAGTAGATAGGCTGGTTTGATTCGGTCTATACTTACTGTCACGGGTTTACCCTTAACTAATATTTTAAACACTTTATCCCCTCTCTCCACAACTTCATAAGGGCCAGTGTATGCAGGATATAGTGCTCCTTTATTAATTTCTTCCCTTAAAAATATGTGACTGGAGGAATTGAGGTCTTTGAATACAAAGTATTTATCGCGGTTATGTCGCGATGCAGGTACGGGTTGTAATTTATTAACAATGGAACGTAAACGGGCAGTGAAATCGGTTATGTCCGTCGTGCCGTTCACATTGCTGTGGAAGAATTCGCCTGGGAGTCGCAATGGCTCGCCGTAGACGAGTTCTGCCGAGGAAGATTGCAGATCTTCCTTGAAAGCGCTTCTAATGCCTAGGAGAACGATGGGTAACGATTCCGTCCAATTATGGTCAGCGTGACACTTTATAGCCGTCTTAAGCTGCCGGTGGAATCGTTCCACAAGACCGTTGGAGGCTGGGTGGTAAGCAGTGGTTCGACGATGTTTGAAACCAGCCACCTTGCCTAAGAATTGGAACAGTGACGATTCAAATTGGCGTCCTCGATCAGACACTATATCGAGAGGGCAACCAAATCTGGCGATCCACATTGACAAAAGTGCCTTACCAACTGTCTCCGCTGTGATGTCCGCTATAGGTACGGCCTCAGGCCACCTGGTAAAGCGGTCTGTTAGACAGTAGCGGAAGCCATTAGATAGTGGAAGGGGTCCAATAATGTCAATGTGGACGTGCTTGAACCGTTCACGAGGCAACGTAAAAGTTCCGATTGGCGCTGAAACATGTCGCGTGATTTTTGTGCGTTGGCATGGTAAACAAGTTTTGGCCCAATTTCGGCAGTCCTTTCTTACACCGGGCCAAACGTAACGCTGAGCCACTAATTTAGCTGAAGCATTGGCGCCGGGGTGAGACATGCTATGCAGGCTGTCGAAAACTTGTTTCCGCAAGACTTTGGGAACATAAGGTCTTGCTGAGCCAGTGCTGACGTCGCAGTATACCTCAGTGTTGTAGCCGGGTTGTTGCATCTTTTGCAGACGAAGGGATGTCTCGTCGCGTAGAAGCTGTGACAACTCTGGGTCAACATCTTGGGCTTTTGCGAGCTCTTTGAGATCGACTGGACTTTGTAACTCGTCAATTCGCGACAATGTGTCAGCAACAACATTATCCTTGCCGGAAATATGCTTGATGTTGGTCGTGAATTGCGAGATAAAGTCCAGATGCCTGTACTGACGTGGGGAACAATTATGTTTCCTCTCGTGGAAAGCGTAGCACAGGGGTTTGTGGTCTGTATAGACGGTGAAATATCGGGCTTCCAGCATGTGGCGGAAGTGCTTTATTGCCTCATAAATGGCCAGCAGCTCGCGATCATAAGGCGAGTATTTCTGCTGGGCCGGGCTGAGCTTTCTTGACCAAAATGCTAGGGGTTGCCATACTTGGTCTTTTTGTTGCTGTAACACGGCACCCATTGCTGAGTCAGATGCATCTCTGGTGAGAGCAAGTTTGGCTTCGCAATCTGGGTGTGCTAGCAACGTCGCGTTACAGAGGCTCTCTTTGGCAGTTTCAAAGGCTTCCAGCGATTCACCTGCGAGGTAAATTGGTTGAGAGCCTTTGACTGAGCCAGTCAACAAAGCGTTTAGTGGTCCCTGAATTTGTGCAGCATTGGGCAAAAATCGCCTATAAAAGTTCAGCATGCCTAAAAATCGCCTAAGTTGCCTGACTGTTTTGGGCTGAGGGAAATCCTTTATAGCCTGAACTTTAGAAGCAAGCGGCTTAGTGCCTGCGGCTGAGATAAGGTAACCCAGAAATTGCACTTCGGATGCGCCAAAAACGCACTTCGAAGTGTTGATAACTATGCCGTACTTCTTCATACGCTCGAAGAGAAGATGGAGATGCTGTTCATGCTCTTCCTCTGATCTAGAGAACACCAGGAAGTCATCAAGATAGCAGTAACAAAAGTCTAGCCCTCGAGTCATCTCATCCACGAACCTTTGGAACGTTTGACCTGTGTTTCGTAGTCCAAAGGTCATGAATGGGAACTCGAATAGGCCAAAAGGCGTTGTTATTGCTGTCTTCTGAATATCCTCGGTACTTACTGGGATTTGATTGTAGGCCTTGACGAGGTCTATTGTAGAGAAGACTGTACAACCTGAGATGCTGTGAGCAAAATCCTGGATATGTTTGATGGGGTACCTGTCCGGGATAGTTCGAGAGTTGAGAAGTCGATAGTCTCCGCAGGGGCGCCAACCATTATCTTTTTTGGGCGCTAGGTGGAGTGGAGACGACCAGGGACTCTCGGATGGACGTGCAGTGCCGCTGCTCAGCATCAGTTCGAACTCTTGCTTAGCAATTCTAAGCTTGTCCGGGGCTAACCTTCTAGGGGAACAAGAAATAGGTGGTCCGGGTGTTGTTCTTATGTGGTGAACTGTGCTGTGTGTTACGGAACGTGTCGTGCCTGCTGGTTTTAGAATATCAGGAAATTTAGAAAGTAACGCGTGATATCTAGTGTTGCCAGACGGAATTTTGACGGAACATACGTCGCTAGGCATATTGGCAATATAAGCTACAGATGAAAGTGATGTAGTATTATCTATTAAGCGTTTGTTATGTACGTCTACAATTAATTTATAATGATTAAGAAAATCTACGCCTATAATAGCTTTTACAACATCAGCGACAATAAATTTCCATGGAAAACTGCGCCTTAAGCTAAGATCTAACTTAAGTTCTATAACACCATAGGTCTCGATGATGCTTCCGTTGGCTGCAGAAAGTTGGAAGGTGGTCTTGGCTCGTCGTTCACGCAGCGCAGATCGGGGGAAAACGCAAACGTCGCTTCCTGTGTCCACTAAGAATTGGACTTTCGAGCTGCGGTCTGTGACGAAGAGGCGACCAGTGGATGGTAGGCAGTCGTCAGTCGCCATTATCGACCGCCTTGCGCGTTTCCCGAGGTCTTGAAGTCGCACGGTTTGATACATTTGTGCGCCTTCGCACCATACTTGCTGTGGTACCAGCACAGGGGGTACTTGCGGTAATTTGAGTTCGACCTGCTTGAGGACCTGTGCCGGCTACGGTCTCTTGGACGATGTTGGTTGCGAGGACGACGCTCCAGCTGCATGGTCAGGTTCTTGACGGCCTCCTTCAGTTCAGCTATCTCAAAGGCCATGGCCTGGGTACTTGGGCCTAGAACGCTTGCTGCTGCGGTTTGGAGGGTAGGCGACACGATGTCCTGGACTCTGTCTGCTAGGTCTGCGAGGACTTCCAGTGAGCTCGCTGGTTGTGAAGCCAACAACGTTTGAATGTTGCTCGGCAGACGGCTGCTCCAGATGGTTTGCAGGAAATCGTTTTGCACCGATGGTCCAGCCAAACTTTGTAGGTGGCGCAAAAACTGGGATGGTTTTCTATTCCCGAGTTCTTCGTGCATGAGAAGTTGATGCAGCTTCTTCTCACGGGATGCAGAAAGACGCTTAATCAGCTCTTGCTTCAGCTTTTCGTATTTATTCGAAGACGGTGGGTTCGTTATAACGTCCTTAACTTCCTTTGAAAATTGCGTTTCTAAATTACTTATGACGTAATAAAATTTCGTCGTGTCGGGACGTATGGTCACCTTATGCATACTGCATACTGAACTGACTGATTAAACAGGCGGGAATTTTTTTAAATGAAATAAAAAATATGAGAACTTTATTAATTCGAGATAAAAATGTGCAAGGTGACAATATTTAAAATGTAATAAGGGTTCTCTGTGAAAATACAAAGAAAAAAATACACCTTAAAAGCGTGATTACGTTTAGAAAATTTTCCCGCCTGTCATGACTTTCTTGACGGACTATAACGTTATCAAAGAACACATATTTACCGTTATAAATCCTATATAACGTTATAATATTAACCGTTATTAATATCAATTTTTAACGTTATTTTTAATATCGGGTAAATTTTCATAACGTTATCTATGCCCTTGAAGCAGTAACGTTATGAAAAAATAACGTTATTTGAAGCCCTGGGACAAGGTTACTATTAAACTACGAATAATAAAAACTAAGGAAACGTAACTCCCATACTATTACCGTTTTAAATTTGGTTCCATTCGAACTGTCATGTAACGTCATACCGCTCAAGGCCACCTAATGTATTGAAAAGTGTACCTAAGGTTCACTTTTTTGACAAGTATTTTGGAGCATGTTTTTTGACGGAGTCTTCCTTAGTTTTTATTATTTGTAGCTATTAAATTATATATATATATATATGATATAATATTTTAACGTTGATACGATTATAATATTATAATGTTGGTTGGTTATTTTAGGACCATCAAGTCAAAGTTTGAAATCCTTTCTATCTCTGTTAGCTACCACGCTCGAGATTTTTCGAAAATAAAAATATTGTTCGTCTTATCAAAATTTAGCTACTCACAAAAAATTAGCTTGTTAGCAATCACAAAAAAATTGCTATAGGGCTCTCTCACAATGCACATTTCAATACATTTGCAATATTTAGGTGGCCTTGTTGAGCGTACGACATGACAGTTCGAAAGTAACCAATTAATTTCAAACGGTAATAGTATGGGAGTTACGTTTCCTTAGTTTTTATTATTTGTAGGGAAGACTACGCAGCGAAGGTGCTGCGAAACCAATCTGAAACTTATAATATGGTCCCTATATTTTGGTATAAACTAAAATTTGGGATCGCCTTGAGTAAGTTTGGCTGCCAAACAATTGTAACGGTTTTGTATATAGCGAGCGACAGGGTTGCCAACCGTACGAGGTTGAAGGTTCCTCGTACAAATACGAGATTTGTGGTCTTCCGTACGAGGCACGAGGACACTGTCAGCCTCGTACAATTTTGTACGAGATTTTGACATTAGGGAAGGATACCATAATAATATTTTGCATAACCATTATTAGTGATAGGTATCCTACGAATAATAAAAACTATAGGTATCTAATGCCAATTGCCATCTATCTAAACTTGTAAATTAGGAATACACCAATAAAAATTGTGTGCATTTAAGTTTAGACTGAACGTATCCTTAACGCGCAATGAAACGCTCCGTTTCCTGACATCATAATATTTGAATTTGAAATATAGGCTTAGGCAAAATGAAATGGATCGATTTGTGACTAAATATATTTTTTAATACCTACAAATGATGTTTTATTTAGTAGATTAAACTTGAAACAGTATATTAATTCATTGTTTAAAATGTCCTAAATTAAAATCATTTCGGTTTTGCAACCTTTTAATGAATGTACGAGGTTTGAAAACCAAAATGCGAGATTTTGAGCAGCTCGTGTACGAGGAAAAAAATTCTAAGGTTGGCAACCCTTGAGCGACGCAACGACGCAATGCAACGCATTGTGATCTCAGAAATAGCTTTAGCAAAAGCAGTATGTAACCAAAGGTTATCATAATTTACTATAGTGCAGAGGTTCCCAAACTTATTTTGTCAACTGCCCACTTTGAGAACAAATTATGTTATAGCGCCCCCCACTGTTTCTATTTGAAATGCATCCAGATGAAATGAAATTACAAATCACCCCCCAAGCCTCTACACAACGCCCCCTTTTTTTGGGTCCGACACCGCCCCCTCCCCACAGTAGGTACACTTAGAAAAGTGTACCTACCTACAATATGTTATAATAGGTACATAGGTTTGGTACTGTTTCAATGTATGTTTCTAGTTTTAAGTACCAAATCATTGTTTTTTTTTTAAATACTTTGTCATTGAATTTTTATCTTGTTTCAGTAATGTCAGTTAATTTTTAATTAATATTGGATTTATCCATGCAGGCGGATTTTGGTTTTTTCTTATTTTATTACTAGCGGTCGGTCGCGGCTCCGCCCGCGTGGATGTCGGTGAGCTCTGCAAAAAGCATACCCAGGAAAGACTCGGTCAGCAAAATGATTCCCAGGTCAATTCACAGACTCCGACACTAACATCGACGACGCAGTCATAATACGCAGGCTGCACCCTGCAATTATTGTCTTCCTCCCGCACGCGCACGTCCGTCTTGGTGACGCCAAATATCGTAATATTTTAATTTCGCCATAATTTCAAAACCAAATGTCAAATTTTATTCATTCAAAGACCAAATATTATCTACATAAACTGTACTTAGTAACAAAATAATTTATTTTGATAAGGATTAAAAGAATGAGTAAAATAAACGCGTTTAAATGTAGTCCAAAAAAATTTCAAGATTTTTGAATAAAAAAATGGTTATTGTGCCTCACTCGACATAGATAGGTATAGTGTGTCGCAGACTTTTTTGTAGATATTTGTAAGTTCTACAATTACTTAGAATTTTATGGTTCTATCTTTTATAGTTTAGGCAGCGTACGTAAAATAAGTAACTTTTCTGGTTGATTTTTTACACCTTGCGTCCGAAGAACCCAAATATCTTACGGTACCCTATTTTTTTCCAAAATAAAATTCAGCCTATGTTCAGCAAAAATAATGTAGAATTCCAATGGTAAAAGAATTTTTCAAATCAGTCCAGTAGTTTCGGAGCCAAACAAACAAAAAATAAAATCTTTCCTCTTTATAATATTAGTGTAGATTTATTGTTCTATTTAATATTAAAACTGTAAGTTATATACATACCTATTTAGAATCAGTGTTTAAAATCCTTTATTTTGATACCCCACTCGATATGCTTGGTAAATTTTTATTTTTGTTTACCTCACGATATGGCGTCAAACATCCGCCATTTTGGTTTTTTCTTAAAGTCACCTATCTAAGAACACTCGGGCTATTAAGACAAATTTAACGATACCTCAAATGTGAAAATCCGTTTAGCCGTTCTGAGGTAATAAAGAATATTACATACATAGAAGATACGCGCTAAACACATAACCCTCCTGGCAGTCGGGTAAAAAGACTAGAAACATCTTGTGTCACTTAATTTTTTATAGAAGTAGTTATAGAAAACAATGAAATATGACAAGTTTTTTGCCAGGGGGTCAATGACCGCTACAGACAGAATTCAGCAATTTGACAATAGCGATGGCAACCAAATACCAATGTAGCAACAGCCCTATAAAAAGTTAAGTAACATTATAAGTTATAAAGCTGGTTTCAGAATATGCTATATTATAACAGTGTAATATAGTATTTTATAGCTCACAGCACAATATTATCGCGCACCATACATGTACAGTACAGTGGACACCATCCATAACAATGTATGGTGCGCGATATTCTTGTGCTATGAGCTATATTATACTATATATGCTTTTATATTGTAGCGTAGACTGAAACCAGCTTAAAAGCGCGGATCCACCGCGGCGCACGCTGTGCACGGCCACGCGGTGCACGAATTTATTTCTTTGACTACGTGGATCAACGTTTCCACTGCAGCACACGCATACAAACACGTTACTTACGACTATGTACACGCTTCCGTGTATCCCGTGCACAGCATGCGTAGCGTGGCCAGCGTTGAGCTACGTGTGCACCATATTCGAGCAAGCTACGTGAGTCAATTCGTGCGTAGCGTGTCCGTGTGGGTTGCAGTGGACACAGTCATATTATTATATTTTCTTACAAAGCAAAGCTTAGCTTGACGAACGTGCGTAGTCTCTCCGTGCGCTGCGGTGGATTGGCGCCTTTGTATACATTAGGGGCCAAACGAGCAAACGGGTTACCTGATGGAAAGCAACTACCATCGCCTATTGACACTCGCAACATCACAAGAGTTGCAAGTGCGTTACGAGCATTTTGATTCTAGATTAAACCAACACCATGCCATTGCATGTATCCTGTAGGTAATCACCTCAGATTGTTAATTTTTGGTATATTAACGACCAGAAGGTTTTCGGGAATAAAAATCACGAATTCCTTGCTCTTCACTTTTATTTTCATAAATTATATTCATCTCTACTATTACAAGTTACTGCTTCAAGTTATGATCAACGATTAACGACTGAACTGCCAAAATGGCGACACTGAACTTTTATAACTAGTCAGTGGCGCCATTTCTACCAGAAGTTCCCCCAAAATAATAATATAAATAATGAACATTAATAAAATATGAACTAAATGATTATTCAATTGGTTAATAAATTTACCAATTCATGAATAAATTATTCTAGCTAAAAATTATTAATTAATATTAAATAATAATCACCGGATGTACCGGATGTATCCTTAAAATTAAATACAACGGAAGTATTAAAAATAAACAATTTCTAACAGGTGTAATGAAGACTATCCATTATTTTATATTTTAGATTTTTTGGAACGAAGTTCCTTATCGTGCGTTGCGAAACTGAAAATATTATGTCGGCACTACAAATAGGCGAACGCGTTGGCCGACGCGTTGGCCAACGCGTTGGCTCAATGTGTAGAACAGGCGTTCGCGCGTTCGCGGTAGGTATTTAGACGTTGGCCGACGCGTTTGCGAGCTTGCCGCGCGGTGTCGGAATGATCAAATGCTGCCTCCCCATTTAGACAGAAAATATTAAGACGAAAAGTTGTAACGACACAAAAGTGTAGTTGGCTAATGCTGCCTCCCCATATAGACGAACGCACTGCCAACGCGTTGGCCCACGCGTTGGCGGTGGGCTTACAACGATGTTGAGTCGCTAACAGCTGCAGCTGTATATTTATCCACAGCTTATAATTACTTTATAAATGTGGACAACAAAAAGTTTTTAAAGGGTATTCTCGAAATAAATAAGTAAAAAGCGAGAAAACGTAACAAACAAAGAAATAAACTCTTACATATTTTATAATATTAAAATAATATAATTATTTTTTTACTTATTTTTTTATATATATAATAATTATTACCTTATAATTATAATTATTATCATGATTAATAATATATATTTACTATTTATTAAATATTTAATTTATTTTGTTTTTAGTATATTTATTGTTAACTAGATGCTGCCCGCATCTTCGTTGCGCCAAAATTAGTTTATCGCGCGGGAACCGTACATTTTTCCGGGACAAAAACTATCCTATGTCCTTTCTCGGGACTCAAAAAATCTCCATGCCAAATTTCAGCAAAATCGGTTCGGCGGTTCGAGCGTGAGAGGTAACAGACAGACAGACGGACGGACGGACGGACGGACGGACGGACGGACAGACAGACAGACAGACAGACAGACAGACAGACAGACAGACAGACAGACACACTTTCGCATTTATAATATTAGTATGGATAGCGACAACAGATAGTACACAATCTGTGAAAATTTCAGAAATCTAGCTATAGCGGTTCTTGAGATACAGCCTGGAGACAGACAGACAGACAGATAGACACAGACAGACAGACAGACGGACGGACAAAAAAGCAGACAGAAAGGCAGACAGACATTGAAGTCTTAGTGATAGGGTCCCGTTTTTACCCTTTGGGTACGGAACCCTAAAAACATCGTGAGGTATTTTCCTCACGATGTTTTTAGGGTTCATGTACAAGAATCTTATTTTTTAGCACTTTTGATATGATTTTTTTGTTCCACAGGCAGATTTACTCTGATAGTTAACTCAATAAATTTAAATGTTTACTCGATACTTATATTGTTCGCTATTTCGTCAAGGACGTTAATTCGCCACATGAAGGAAACGTGCACTCTTCAGCGCTGCTCCGGGCGAACTGATCGCGCGGCCTATGTGTGGATGGAACGCAAGCCTTGCGACAAATTTCCTTTGATCATTCCGACACCGCGCGGCAAGCTCGCAAACGCGTCGGCCAACGTCTAAATACCTACCGCGAGCGCGCGAACGCCTGTTCTACATATTGGGCCAACGCGTTGGCCAACGCGTCGGCCAACGCGTTCGCCTATTTGTAGTGCCGACATTACAAGTTACAACTAAGACCGCATGGCTTACAAGTTACAACTAAGTCTTAAGAGGCCGGGTACCCTTGGAATTTCTCATACAAACGTAATTCCAAAATCATTTTCTCATACAAAAATATTTAACATGTTTGAGTTATTTTTCAGTTTAAGATAGTAATTACCTAGGTTCCTACACAAAAATTTACTTCAAAATATTTAAACAAAAATTTTTTTTTTGTTTTAAATTTTTTTAGTAAATTTACTACTTAATATTTAAACACTAAAAAATAGAGTAAAACACAAAAAAAATATATAAATGAATAGTAAATTTACTACAAAATATTTAAACTAAAAAAATATTTTTTAGTATTTACGGCTTAAGGGGCCGGGTAGGTACCCGGCCCCTTAAGCCGTGCGGTTTCTCTCTCTCCCTCGCATTGAACAGTGTAGCAACGATTTTTATTTTGAGTGTATATGTCACCGTAAGATTGTAATCACCGCGAGATTGTAATATAACGGTCATTTTTTTAATATTTCAGCCTCCACCAAGCCATATCAGACTGCAACAAGGCTCTGAAACTTGATCCCAACTACGTTAAAGCATATCAGCGGAGGGCATCAGCTAGTGAGAAGCTGGGGTCACTCCGAGCCGCCTCACAGGACCTACAAGAGGTTATCAGACTGGAACCCCACAATAATACTGCTAGGAAACAGCTGGATGACATAAAGAAACGTATGGGAACTAAGGGAGTGAGTATTCTTGTGGTTTTATCGTAGGCTGGATTTATATTATGTACGACGGCGGTTTGACGCGAGAGAGACAAACAATAATTTAGCTGGGAACAAATTATCGGACGAACGTCCGCGGACATTTTCATCATCATCGGATGCGGCTTGTTTCTATCTGATTAATACAAAATACACTAAACTGTGCAAATTGTCTGACATAAGTCGCGGACGCGACCTTGAGCATTCGGACGTCCGATCAGAATCTGGCTGGCCGGATGTTTTTGCATCCGCGGACGTCTGCCATTGTCATATAGGTTAGGTCTTTGACGTCCGCGGATGAACCGTGCACATTGTTAAGCCGCATCCATCAGCCGCGAATTATGGATACGTCCGATAATTTGTTTCTAGCTTTAGGCTGTGTTCCACCAGAGATATGTTGCGAGTATGGAGGGTAGATGGAGGAGAACTATCTTATATGGGGGATATTTGAAAAGAACTATCTTATATGGGGGATATTTGAAAAAGTGTCCAGCTGTACGCAGTAAATAACAGTTGAAAGTGGCGCTAGCTGCAGCAAAGGGTATGGAATGAATGTAGCCGTTGGTGACAAAATACTAAATAAATAATTAATAAATAAAATAAATAACAAAATAAATAATACCAATATATTTTGAAAAATATAACCTAAAATAGCTGAAATAAAAGCTGCTAAATGATTTAAAATTTACCCTGTTGCAAATGTAGCGCCTCCCTAATTTAACCCTAATTTAACGCATTTCAGCGGACACTTTTTACATACAGAGATAGTTCTCCTCCATCTACACTCCATAGTTGCGAGGAATGTATGTTGAAAGGATTTCCTTTCAACAACGCACCTAACGCCATCTAGTATTGAGTAGGGGATTTATGTTGTCTGTGTCTCTTCGATAAGTTGCGCAGGTTTGACGCTAGATGTCCGTAACAATCAAATGATTAATAGGGCCGATTCACACCGGAATGGCAGAGGCCGGCAGCGGTCGGCAGAGCCGCGGCGAGGCCGGCAGAGGCGGCTCGCGTCGCCGCGGGCGGACGCTCGCGGCCGCTTGTGGACGCTCGTGGCCGCTTGTGGACGCTCGTGGCCGCTGGCGGCCGCGCGCCACCTCCAGAGCATGCGTGCCTTTCAGCTAGATTCTAAATTCGGCAAGAAAACTCGTGTTTGGCATTATTCTTAGCGTGCGTGCTTATCACTATAATATTTCGACTTTGTGACACAACGTCGTATCCTGTCGCTAGAACACAGAAAACTAGCGCGTGCGGCGGGGGGAGCCAACGCAAGGAGCGCGCGGCACCTCGCGGCGCCTCGAGGCGCCTTGCGGCGACGCGCGGCGTCTCGAGCCCTTTTTGAAGTTTTCAAGCGATACTAGTAGTTATAAGTATGTAAATAAAGTTTAAAATTATTTCACACTAAAAGTGCTCTTCGCGCCGCTGCCGGCCGCTGCCATTCCGGTGTGATCGGCCCTTACGGACATCTAGCGATATATAATTGTGTTTCTTCGATATGCTAGCGATATCTAGCATATCGAAGAAACACAGACAACATAATTATCCCCTACTATCGGGATGCTACCTGTAGAGTTAACACTACAACAACATGAAATGTCGATGCTACTGCCACAAAGTTGCAGCACACAAACAGCCTACAATACTAAATGTTTTTTCTACTTTCACTCATTTGAAAATTTAAACACTTTCAGATGAAATCAAAGTCGTCACCTCAGTCGACACCAATATCGGAGTCCAAATCGTTCATACCACCTAATGATTATAAACCAAAAATCATAGAATTGCCCGATGAACCGAATAAAGAGAGAGAATTGGAAAAGTGGAAAGATGGTGTTGGAGAGGATATAAATGTTATCAAACCTGTGAAGAAACCACCGCATTTGAGGTCCAAGGTAATATGGTTGTTGCCTACAAATATTGTATTTTACAAAACACCCTTCAAAGGGGATACTCAGAGAAATCAAGAATTATTATTACTCGACCAAGCCAACTAGACGAATGTCAAACCATGCTCTCTCAAGAGCAAGCTTTGACATTCGTCTAGTTGGTTTGGTCGAGTAGTAACATAATTAATTATTGTTTCAAACTAAAAATTGTAAACCAACTTCCACCTCACAAAAAAGTATTAAAATATAATTATTGTTATTATTTCAATAGTGCCTTTTTTATTTAGAACTTTCATTAAATTCAACAATTTCCTTCACACTCTTGAAGGTGGTGCCAGCCAACTTAAATGCGAATCAAAATATTTAAATTTGAGGCTGGTAATAGTTCATCTCTATTCCACAAAACGGTATGGAATGTCACAATATGGTTTTACATTGTTTATTATCATTATAGAAAAAATAATCGGCCAAGTGCGAGTCGGACTCGCGCACGAAGCCAAAATTAAGCCAAAAATTGTGTTTTTTTTTGTATGGGAGCCCCCCTTAATTTTTTATTTTATTTTAATATTGTTATTAAATATTAAAGCACACATATAACTAAAGACTTTGAGAAAAATTTAAGTAAGTAGGTACCTACCTGTTGCCATTATTGATATAGAGCAAAAAAGGCCAAAAAAATGACATTTGTTGTATGGGAGCCCTCCTCAAATATAATTTTTATTTTGTTTTTAGTATTTGTTGTTATAGCGGCAACAGATATACTTACATAATCTGTGAAAATTTCAATTCTCTAGCTATTACCGTTCTTGAGTTACAGCCTGGTGACAGGCAGACGGACAGACGGACAGACAACGAAGTCTTAGTAATAGGGTCCCGTTTTTACCCTTTGGGTACGGAACCCTAAAAACAATGTGCTCACAATGTGAAAGATTTCTCGATGAGTCTAGAATTTGTAGCTTTACATGTATTGTAAATATACAGTTTATTTTTACACAACATCACCTGTACACAGTTTAAAATTATTAAATCCCTCAAGCCCCAAGCGGTCGCATGCGACCGCGATAACAATAGAAAGGCTATTGTGTCTCGTTTTTCCACGATCGAGGGATGAAGTGTCTACATGACTCTTTTACTCAATCAATCATTACTTGCTCTAAAATCATAAAATTAATCATTTATATTTTACTTTTCAGAGAGCGCTAAAGAATGTGCCAATACAAGAGATACCTCTAAGCATAATTGACAAAGATACAACCGAGACTGACAAAACTGTGGAGGAAATCAACTCAAAACTGACAGAACTTTGCAAACCTGACCCACCGGAGACAAACAAACTGCTGTCAGATGTTCTGACCACGGAGAAAGTGGATAATCTGACTGCCCCCCACAATAGCGTCCAGTTCACGTCAGAATGGAAGTACTTAAAGAATAAGATAGGCGCCAGAGGAGATTATTTAAGTGTTAGTGCCTTATTTCATTAATAGTATCTATTAACCAAACCGATGGTAGGCACAACGGCACAAGTAGTAATGACGTTCTGAAAATATTTTATTTAAATTTATTCAGAAATAAAACATAGAGGGACTTCACTATTATCAGGATAGGTCTTCATCGTAAAATGCTGGTATAAGATAGTGGCGTGGGAAGACGAGCGAGAGAATAGTACGAAATAATACCACCTTATAATCTCTCTATTATAATAGTCCATCATTCATCAAAAGCCGCGTACTGACCAAGCGAGCCGCCTCGCGCAGCAGTTGCTCGGTCGGTCAGTACGTGTTAGTGCGCGGCAAACGTACCGAGGCGCCTTTGAGCATCGACAAAAACCGACAACGCTCGGCTCGGGCCGCGGCACGCTCGGGCGAGGCAGCGCGTGCGTTTATCTCGGGCGAGGCACGTCCTGACCGACCGAGCAACTGCCTCGCGAGGCGGCTCGCTTGGTTAGTATGCGGCTAATCACTTTCACAATGAAACTTCACAGGAACACTTTATACTTTCACTAAATACTTCGCAACACACTTTAACCACTTCACTCAGCACAAATAGCGCTTAAAAAGAAACTAGGGACAGTTCCGGAACGTGTTGGCTAGTTGGAGGCCTAAACGAGACTGATCTCATTTTCTGGCGACTGCCCAGGAGGGGACGTTTCCCTCTCCATCTCTCCCACTCTGACACGCCCCGACTCTGTCAAAGCACGCTACTAGTTTCATAAAGATGGCGCGCTTGAGTTCCGTTTCCGTTTTTGACCGGATGCGACAAACAATTTTTATTTGGGAGTGCCTCCGCTGCCGGCGCCGGTTGCCGAAATGTTGCTGAAATGGCTGCCGGCGCTGTTTTCCGAACTCCGAAGTTTCCCGAAGTCGCGCGATGTTTGCCGAATAGGCTGCCGGCGTCAAAATTGTTTAAGTTAAAACGAGCTTATGTATCAGTATGCGAATAAAGCATCCAATAAACAATAAAATACCTAATCTTTAGGAGGTGTTTAAAAAAAAAACATTAATCAGACAAATGAAACTGTTTGAAATACTCCTGCGGACATAATGCCACTTTGCATTTTTAAAGGCATTATCTAAAACAATTGATAGTAAAAATTTAAAATAAACTAAAATAATTGACAAATCTTAAAAGTTGACAAAAATAAATCCCCATTTTTTATAAAATATAGTGACGCTTATTGCAGTTGCTAATGGACAATGAGAACTATTTCCCCACTTGCAAGTATGTATTTCAAATGAATCAAAACCACATAAACACTACGTTTTTGCACTGAAAATCATAACAAAGCTACAAAGAATATAATAAATAAGTACATAACAAATTAAATATCTACTTATAAGAATCTTTTTTGAAGAAACTTTGCAGATTTATGTCTCCACTATGTGAAAATTGCGCAATTTTTTCAAAACTCACTATTATTTGATTCTTACATTGACATTAGACACTTGAAAGGCCTGGGTTGCTAGTAAGATAATGTTGAACTTATCTTAGATTCTATTTGTGAAAAGAAAAAACCATAAAAGGTTGCCATTTCAAAGATATTCGGAGTTTTAGATAGATTGAGAAATGAGAGGGTGGGAAAATACTTCCCTGTACCCGATTAAGGGTTAAGAACTGAAACTTGTTAAACGTTCTTAATTTTGTCACTTACTGTCTGACTGACTGACTGATTTCTGTCCAGTTTTCGAGATACACTTAACATCGTGTCTAAATTTGTAATCCCATACAAATGTAGATTATAAAGTTACATATTTTGCAGATTATGATTAAGAATCATTGTACCCGTATCATCGATATCTCCGCTATACCATCGGTAGACAGATATCTAGCTGTTAGTGCTTTGGGTCTTAATCACGGGAAAACCTCAACATTTTATAATAATTTCTGTCCAGTTTTCTAGATACACTAACTTCGTGAATAACTTTGTGATCCCATATAAATGTATAGGATTACAAAGTTACATTTGCAGTTTATGAATCATTGTTGATTGTACCCGTACCATCGATATCTCGGGTATATCATCGGTGGATAGATATCTAGTTAGTGCTTAGTGTCTTAAGAGCGGGCTGTGCAATTTTGCTGTATTTTCTAATAAGTATTACGATCTCGGAAGACGATTGACTCAAATGAAATTGAGATTTATTTAATCATTGTATATTTATCTGATATTTAGCTAACGGAAAACACGATTCACTTATTTTGACTCGATACTCAATAGTTTTATTTTTCGAAATTATGAATCTTTTTGGGCTTTTCAACAAATTATTAGGAACATACATAAACTGAGTAGTAAAAATAGAATTTATGTTACTTAAATTTGTCAAATTAAGACAATATTTTTAAAAAAGATATTAATGTACTTTCTTAAAGTATTGGAAAAATCGGTTGTCTGTAAAGTCGGTTTACTGACGATAGTTGAACGTGACAACGTCATAGCCTTAACCCCTCAGTTCTGGGAAAAATCTATGCAAAAAAGTTGGCAGGTCAATGTGCAAAAAAAAATGACGCCCGGCCTACCCTCTTTGTAAAATTATTGTTAAATGAAATATCCTTACATACAATCCATATTTTATGTTTGTGTGAACTACATTATAATATATTATGTTAAATTTTCTATCTATCAAGCCATCATTATATAGTATTTAGTCCGATGTGATATTAGTTTCTCAATTATAAACTTTCGAAACTATAATTAGTGACTTGTTCAGAAGAAATAAACGAATACTTTATTCTTATCTCAATGATAAACTCCTATACTAACTATTTTTGTAAACAAATCGACGAATGATGTTGAGATGTATAAAAACAAACTACTTGAAATAGGACACTCCTCTGCAAAGAAAAAATAGTCCGCAAGCAAACATCGACCTTAGTGCTATACAAATAAATTTCAAAATGGCCGCGGCCGGCAGAAAGCCCTTAAACATATTGTATATACACAACGCTACTTGTAATACAAAACGCTACATACATTCGTGAAATCCAGTAAAATCTTCGAACAAAGCACAAGTCATATCTTGACACGTAGGAAATAGAGCACAATTTTGAATAGCCGAAATAATACTAATAGCTCACAGATTGTTTATTTATTTTTCATTCAGAGTGTGGTCAATGTATCAAAGGTCATAACTAACCAAACTTCTTCATACAAAAGTATTCTCTAAGTCATCGAAATACGTAATATAATTTTATGAAGTTTTGCAAATTAGTTTTTGCTATTTTATAAATTTAGGCGTTTTAAGTGTATTCATTTTTTACTTTATATAATAACTAACGTCATCTAAAACGTGCGAAAGTTAAATTAAAATATGTGTATAGCAAGTATTTATCATTAGGTAAGCAGTGCTTTTATGCCTTCATGGTACGCACGCCCATGGCCGGTGCCTATTCGGAAAACATCGCTTGTCAAATGACAGAATAATGATCAAAAACATCAGCCTTGAGCTAAAGGACTATGAAAAGTACAAATACAAAGGTCATAAATAGTCATATTGTAAGGATGCATATTTGAATCCTTCGATCGGGGATTCTTGGAAATGCTATTGTAGTCTATTGTTGACGCGATCACCGGTGCTCGTATGGGGCTTGAATCTTGATGGGTTAATGGTGGTATTGATGATGCTGATAAATGTGATCTGCATAGTAGCATAATACAATATCTTACAACGCTGAAACTCTCTAAAGTCTAACATCTATACTTATAAAATTACATGTCCTGACTGACTGACTGACTGACTGACTGATTCATCATCGCTGAGCAAAAACTGTTAAAGTTACAGCCACGAAATTTGGTGAGTAGGATTGTTTTATTGAGTAGACACCCACTAAGGAAGGAATTTTGAAAATTTTACCCCGAAGGGGGTGAAATAGGGGTTGAAAGTTTGAATGAATGTCCGTCATTTCCACGGTCATTTCTTGAGTTAGAAACATGAAACTTTATTTTTGGGTTACTGATTTAATATGAATGGATACGTGTTTAAGCGTTTTTGGAAATTCTACCCCCAAGGGGGTGAAATAGGGGTTGAAACTTTGAAAGTTTAAATGAAAGTCCGTCATTTCTTAAGTTAGAAACATAAAAGTTTATTTTTGGTCTGCTGATTAAAAATGAATGGATAGGTATTTAAGCGTTTTTGGTAATTCTACCCCCAAGGGGGTGAAATTGGGGTAGAAAGTTTCAATAAAAGTCCGTAATTTTTTGAGTTAGAAACATGAAAGTTTATGGACGTTTGCGTTTGACATTTGCTTAAATAGGGTCCCGTTTTTACCCTTTGTATAAGGAACCACAAAAAGGGGAAAACTATCCATCTTTGTTATTATAAAGCGGACGAAGACGCGGGCAACAGCTAGTGTTACATAAGGAATCTGAAGTTCTGTTCAGTACCTTCGGAAGTATACGGGGCTTAAAACTGTATCTGTGGTGCAAAATCTTACTTTTTGGTAGCTGAAAAAAGGTAGCTAAGGTAAAGCTAAGCAAAGAATGCATCACAAAAAACTAAAATATCCACAGCCGAACAAATAGGTACCTACTTAACTAACTTTTACCTTTGGAAGTCGGTAAAGTCGAATATTATATTATTTGAGATTAAAATTATTTATTTTTAAAATTTGTGTATCGGGACTGGAATCTAGCGCTTTACGCATTATCACCGGCTCCCATTTTGAGTGCCAGCGCCGGCAGCCGTTGTTTTATATCTCGGCTGCCGGCAGTATACTTACCGCCGGCTCCCATTACTGATATTTTTGGGAGCCGGCGCCGGCAGCGGAGGCACTCCCTTTTTATTTTATTTATTTACTAGCTGTTGCCCGCGACTTCGTCCGCGTGGACTTCAGTTTATAGCGCGCGGTGTCAACAAAATTGGTGTCAAATTTAAAAGCCTTTTTAAAACCCTGGTACCCCTTAAATCAAAAACAGCTGTGCAGTGTGCACATAATATTTCATTTTTTAAATTAAGTAAACTTTATTTATACCAAATTTAAAGCTTATTTAGCCCCCCATTACACAACTTTAGCTTTACCCATAAACTATTTATCATTAGTAGGTTTAAGGTTACGTCACTGCATAGAAAAAGTACTGAGTAGTGAGTTATTTAATAACGTGTAAAACAATCGAAAGAATCGGAAAACCTAACTCAATATGGTGCCACCTCTTATAGAAAGACTTATGAGCAAGCGATAGCGAGATGTAGGCGACTCTTAGTGCCATCTGTTATGAATTTTTGGAACTAACTCAATTTGAACAAATTTACGCATTTTCACCCCTTTGCAACCCCTTTTTCCAGTTAAAAAGTAGCCTATGTCCTTTATCAGGCTTTAGACTATCAGTGTACAAAATTTCATTACAATCGGTTCAGTAGTTTTGGCGGGAAAGCGAGACAGACAGACAGACAGACAGACAGACAGATAGACAGACAGACAGAGATACTTTCGCATTTATAACATTATTAGTATATTAGTATTAGTATAGTTTATATAAGTATATAATTAGTATATTAGTATTAGTATATTAGTATACTAGCTGTCCCGGCAAACGTTGTTTTGCCATTTAAAGTATTTCTACTTCATCAGTTGATACAAAATCTTACCCCCTCTTTTGTCCCCTAAGAGGGGTGGGGGGAAAATTTTATACACCAGATGTTAAGTTGAAAAACACAGTTAATAATAATAATTAATAATATGAAGTAAGTCCATTAAAGAAAAAGTTTGATACAAAATCTGACCCCCTCTTGGTCCCCTTAGAGGGGTGAAGGGGGGATTTTTATACACCAGATGTTGAGTTGGAAGGAGACTAATATATCTGCGAAAACCGTATGCAAAACGGATCGGTAGTTTTCGTGTTAAAGAAAAAAGTTTGATACAAAATCTGACCCCTCTTTTGTCCCATTGGAGTGGTGGGGGGATAATTTTTTATACACCAGATGTTAAGTTGGAAGAGGACAAACATATCTGCGAAAACCGCATTCAAATCGGATCAGTAGTTTTCGTGTGATAGTGGAACAAACATACAGACAGACAGACAGACAGACTGACAGACAGACAGACAGACAAAAAAACTAAGCACATTTTTGGCTTCTATAGCGATGTAGTGACACCCCCCGCTTATTATTATTTGAATATCTTTAATGTACAGAATTCTCATTTCTACAGTTTTATTATATGTATAGATATTAGTATAATAGTATTAGTATAATTAGTATATTAGTATAGAATATAGATTAACCAACCACAACAATACATAGAACAAAATTACAGTCAAGATTCGTGCCTAAATTAAAAGCACAAGTATTATATTAATAATTTGGTACTTTTGTACAATATAATATTATATTATCCCAAACTAGGCAGAGGTTCTTGGTTTTCATGGTTCTTTTATGTCTAAAAGTAAAAAGTAACAGACCGACACACTAATATAAGTTATTCTAGATGTTGTATTTGAACCATAGCTGTGTTACTTATAAACCGAGTATAAAAGTAATACTCAGTATAAACTTGGATTAAGCAAAATCGCGACTCATAAACCAGGTATAACTTATACCTAGTATAAGGTTGGTGTAACTCCCATACAAACGATATACCAACGTTATTCCAACCCCTGCCCTAGTTTAACCTCGATATAACTTGGGTTGACAGTTCACATTTCGTAACATAGCCTTACAGAGTATTTCATAAATAAAACTTTTATAATAATGTGTGATTCGAAAGGATTTCGTTTAAAATATCGCTTTTCTAAACATGGTGTCCTGTTTTTAAATCGACTATTTGATGGCGCAATATCAATGTACTTACAAGTTACAACGTATTTGAAAAAGTTATGAAGACACTTCCAAAATATGTTGAATTTTTTTCCTATCCTTCGACCGCGGATTCTTGTAAATCTATTGTTATTCTATTGTTGTCGCGATCACCGGTGCTGTTATGTGGCTTGATTGGTTAAGGCACTAGGTATGGCTAATAAAATAAGGCCAGTGTCGAGTAAATAGCGGGAAAACTATATTCTTGTTACTTGTGCATGATTATGATTTATGAATATTTAATGATATCTAATAATTATTTCACCAACATTACACATTAAAAACAATACACAAACTATCACAAACACAACAGCACTCTTTCACATTCCCGGCAAAACTCCCATCTGTTGATTTATAGTTAACAGCTGTTAACAGAATTCACAGTCAAAAACCGACTTTTTTTTTTTAATTCAATACCTACTATTGTCTATTTGCGGCGTTGCCGTCTTGTGCTTCGGGAATAGCGGTGGTATAGTTATGACAACCTTTTACCGAGTTTATGAGTTAGAAAGTAATCTAAGGTTATTCCAAATTTATACCGAGTATAACTATTCCTAGTTTATGCTTGGAATATCCTAAGGATTTAGGATAGTCAATTTTTATAAGTAACACCGCTACGGTGTTACTTATAAAAATGTTTAACCTTCAGCTGTGGCGGCCATATTGAAAAAAAATGCGCATCTGTGGGGCTACTTCTGGATGTTCACGCGTGACGCGTTAAAATGACGATAACTCTAAAATTCCTTAAGGGGGATGCATATTATAACTATGTCATTGGAATCTGTATGAATTAAGCTGAGACAATAAAAATAAATTAATCCAATTTTGCTATGTTAAGTTTTATTCATTTTAATTTGAAATCGGAATTACAAAAAAAAACCGTTTTTTGTCCTTTTAATAAAAAAAATGAAAAATTATTTCAAATATTTTTATTAAATTTACATAAATATACGTTATTTAACATTCATAATTAATAAAAAGAACACACTTCTCCATACATTTTTTTCAACCCACAAGCTTTACAAAAAACAAAAATCGTCAAAAAAAACAAATTTTAAGATAAGGGTCAAGTTTGAAACTTCTAGCAATCGTCGTAAGTGTGTTTTAGAGCCATTAGAAGTGACTATAGCCCGTCTTTGTTATATTAAGTACACTCTGTGCAAGTTAGAGCGGTAAAGATATAGTTTACGATATACTGTGGTTAAAATAAAACACGAAGGTGATAATCGAGCTCCAGGGAGAGTGGTCAACAGATGCGCGCATTTTTGACATCGAGCTCCTGGAGCGTGGTCAACATTTGAAGGGTTAACCTCTCGATAGTCGATAGAAAGGATTCACAAGTTTGACGTGTCTGTCTGTCTGTCTGTATTTGTGTGACGTGTCTGTCCGTGGTATCGTAGGATCTAAACGGGTGGACAGATTTTTTCTCTATTTGAAAAGTGACAATATGAATTACTTATTGTAATTATTAGTGATTAGGTGTAATTTGTTGAAAGTTATAATAATATCATAATATAGTGGAAAAAGTGCAGGAAAAATTGTGTTTTATCAACATGAATTTCCACCAAGAACGGACAGTACAATCAATTACATAACTTAATTATGAATTATGATCCAGACTCTAGAATCTAGATCATGTCAGACATTCTGGATTCCAGAGTGTTTTTATCCATAATTCATAATTAAGTATTCATAATCTTCAGCTCCATTTCCGCTAAATTATATTCGCATTTTATTTTTTCAATTTATATTATTTTCTTTACTTACAGATAATAGACCCAGAGAACCTACCGGCGATTTTCGCTAACGCCCTAGAGAGTGACATACTGTCGGAAATACTTCAAACTCTACGCCAAGATGTACAGAAGTTCACTAAAAAGTCCGTGTCAGAATATCTACTAGCTCTCAGTAAAGTGAAGAGGTTTTCAACGCTCACACTGTTCCTAACTAGGGAAGATAAAGAGTTTACTTTGTCATTTTGTAGTAGGGACGATTGTTATGAAATAGTACATTACGCACCTAGGGCAGGAAAATAAGAAATGTCTCAGATCACATGTAACAAACATGACGTGATCTGAGGCTTTCTTATTTACTGCCCATGGCGCCGTATACTATTTTTCTCATCGACGGAGGCGGAAAGCGGCAACATCGGTAAGCGCAGCGAGAAGAAAGTTGACGCTTTCCGTCCGGAGGTGAGAAATAGTAGTATCGTGTGGGAAAACGACTTTTGGAACGAAGTTCTCGAGGCTAGACGGAAAAAGTTGTAACAACACATTTTTATTAGTTCCTGCGCTGTAGGGGCAGAGGGCATTGATAGTATTCCTTGGCGTTAACTAGATGGCGTTTTTGAGAATAAGCAGCGACATCTACCGGATGTTTGATAAATCTTATTACAATTCTACAAAAGTGTCGTTGATAGTATTCCTTGGCGTCAACTAGATGGCGTTTTTGGGAATAAACAGCGACATCTACCGCATGTTTAATAAATCTTATTACAAAATTTCCACAAGTGTCGTTGTTAGTATTCCTAGGCGTCAACTAGATGGCGTTTTTGTATAACTTCGTTCCATCCGGGTGTCCTCCAAGTTTTTTTCGGTATATAAAGTAGCCTGTATTCTAATCCAGAGGCTAAGGGCCAATTCACACCGGATCGGCAGCGGCCGGCAGTGGCCGGCAGCGGCGCGGCGAGGCCGGCAGAGGCGGCTCGCGTCGCCGCGGGCGGACGCTCGCGGCCGCTTGTGGACGCTCGTGGCCGCTTGTGGACGCTCGTGGCCGCTGGCGGCCGCGCGCCACCTCCAGAGCATGCGTGCCTTTCAGTTTAGATTCTACATTCGGCAAGGAAACTCGTGTCGTGTGTTTGCAGCAACATGATGGAATTGGTTATTATTGCACTTATTGCCGAAGAAGAAAAAAAGAAAGAAGAAAAAAAAGAAAGAAAAGAAAAAAATTAAAAGAGATTTATGTGGGTCCATGACATAAGGAAGAAACGACGTCACTTTGAAGAATTTCAAACATTTTGTACAAACTTGCACTCGTACCCAGACATAATATTTACATACTTATAACTACTAGTATCGCTTGAAAACTTCTAAAAGGGCTCCTCGCCTCCTCGCCTCGCGGCGCCGCGCGGCCGCCAGCGGCGCCTCGAGCCCTTCTAGAAGTTTTCAAGCGATACTAGTAGTTATAAATATGTAAATAAAGTTTAAAATTATTTCACACTAAAAGTACTCTTCGCGCCGCTGCCGGCCGCTGCCATTCCGGTGTGAATCGGCCCCAAGCATGCATTTTTATTATCTCTCATAGTCTCTCTAATGTACAAACTTCATCCAAATGAATACAGCGTTACAATCTTGAAGACAATTATAGTAATACAGAATAGTGTATTGTTACTGTCCTTATGCCTAATACAACTGTGACAGACAAGCAGACACGTACTTTCTCATTTATAATAATAGTAGATATAGATTTACGTGTGACTTTATTCGTAAACAATTTTTTTTTTCTTTTTCAGCAATCAGAAAACTATTGGTTCACTGCGAGAAGGAAGAAAAACTGACGACGGGCGAAATAGCGGAACTGATGGAGATGTATGAAGTTTAAATGTAATAGGCCAAGAAATTGTAATATTCTATCAGTCATATTTTGTTTTGCTATTTTCAATGTTCTCTCTGCTATAAGTTACGAATACTAAGAATCAGAGATGTTTAATGATTACTTAAGTTTAGTTTAATGAAGAGTTTGACAGAAAATGTATGAAGTTTATGCCAAAGTCTTCATTAAATTAAAGTTAAGTAATAAATCTCTGATTGCGGATTATAATAATTGATCGAGCAAAGTATCTTACAGTAATAATATGCCATGGAAAATATGTCCAATAATAGTCGAAAGTTAGGTAGATAACACATTGACCCATTTCTACTTGTCTCTTTCGCTTGCCAGATATTTGCTAAATCCCTTTCTTAATAATAATATTTACACAGCATATAATATTTTGGTCGCTGTTTACCATTTGTGTATTAAACCACAATTTTTTTGTTGAATTGTGAATGTAGTCTTGTTCTAAATCATCTAAAGAACATTACTACATTCATAACTCAATGCGTAATTTAACAGCGTCCATTTACAAGGTTCACTTGTCTACCGTATTATATATTGTATACCAGGGGTTCCCAATCTTTTTCAGCCTGCGGCGCACTTACAAGTCAATATTTTGTCACGGTGCCCTAATTTACCTTGCTATTACAAAAAGATACATTTAAAATAAAAACCTTTAATGATTATATTTAGGTTAAGCAAGTAAATAATAAATAATAATAAACAAATATTTAATCATCTGCCTGCTTTGTATTTCTAATTCATATCATAATTTTGTTTTATAATTATGTCAGATATTTGTGGTTATGGATGATGATGGAGTATCGACTCACGGCGCCCCTCTTGCCTTTCCACGGCGCACACTTTGGGAACCCTTGTTGTATACTGTATATTGGTAAAGGCACATGACAAGGATGGCGAATCTTGAATACATACATAATAAGGCTGTGTAACCAACTTTATCAGTTAAAAAGAGATGCATTTATGTGAAATATGTTTTGAGAGTAAAAGAGACAAGCAGCCATTATGATCCGACCGAAATAAACTATAAAGTATTATTACATAGCTGCTAAATAGTTTACAGATTTTTTTAAAGATTGCATTTTGTTTTTGTGTTCAAACTTGTCTGTTGAATATTTCGATTATTAGTGAAGGTGTAACGGCCGTACTTGGAAATATTTTATGATTATTTTAGTTTTAATGTTAATGTCTTTGAATTACTTATCTTTGTTAAATTAAAGTAATTATTAAAATATTTCTCTGAGTGTAGTATGAGTCTTAATAATACTTTGTTATCACACAAATATTCGTAATTATAGTAGGTTACTTTTGTATAATGTTTTGTATAAAAATGTGCAATTTCAAATAACATGTAGCGCCATCTATGTTAATACTCTTCTTGAACAAAATATTTTAGGCAGGTTAGAAGAATTCTGAATTTGTTTTTATTTTAATCTGATAGTTGATACTAGTATTGTAAAGCTAATTAGATGTAACGTACTATTAGAGAAATGGGTTCATAGGCGATGGCGGTCTTATCACGGAGTTTAGTCGGGTTATTGTCAAACATATCAATTGATTTCTCGGGTTGTACTATCAGAGAAGTGGATTCCTAGGCAGCTGGGGGACCTACGTATTTTGGTCGCGTTACCTCAAACCCATCCGACAAATTGACATGATCCGACCAAATGACGTTGGTCTGTCAACTGCCTAGGAATCAATTTCCTCGATGGTACAATCTCAATGTCTTTCGACAATCGTATATCCAAAGTCCAAACTATGGAGGGTAGATCTACACTCCATAATCCAAACGTAGCATGTCAATAGGAATATTGCAAAGGATCATGATTCATGAGTATTAATATGTTGACGTGTAATAAGAAAATAAGCCAACAAGTTGAAGACTTTTGGAATTCATGTTTTTTTCGACTGCGACGCGGTAAAGAACGGTAATGTTAGTTTCAATTATCAGAAGTTTTTGTGGAATACTGGATTGTTTTGTATACTGTGTTTTTTCTATGAATTGGTGCAAGTTTTAGGTTCTGTGATTTAAGTCGAATATAATGTTATTATAACGTATGTTTTATTTACCCCAATAACTCCTTTGAAGAAACCTGGAATATACGCTTGCGTAGAGATACAGCAAATGTTGTCAGGGTTGTCACTTGTCGCACACCTTGGGGTAAATTATTCAACTAATTGTAGACGATTATGGAAAAAATATTGTCTTAGCAACTCGGAATTGAACCTACTGCCTTTTGCAATGCAATTATACTTATTCTTGTAAAATATGTTTGTGCACTATAAAGAACGTGGATTCTAAATGTAAGTGTGATCTTGTAGATCGAAATAAAAAAAAAACAAAGGATATTGTAATTTATAAAAAAACTCCAGCCTCTGGCTTCAAAGTTTTTCAAAATTGATTTATCATCTTAAATATATTGCGGTTATAATACAATTTAAATAATAATTATATTTGTTTTGTGATACCTCAAATCTCAATCTTCGTTTATAATACTTCGTTTTAGTTTTAGTATATGACAACAGATGGAACATGGTGGAAAGGCAAGAGGGGCGCCGTGAGTCGATACTCCATCATCATCCATAACCACAAATATCTGACATAATTATAAAACAAAATTATGATATGAATTAGAAATACAAAGCAGGCAGATGATTAAATATTTGTTTATTATTATTTATTATTTACTTGCTTAACCTAAATATAATCATTAAAGGTTTTTATTTTAAATGTATCTTTTTGTAATAGCAAGGTAAATTAGGGCACCGTGACAAAATATTGACTTGTAAGTGCGCCGCAGGCTGAAAAAGATTGGGAACCCCTGGTATACAATATATAATACGGTAGACAAGTGAACCTTGTAAATGGACGCTGTTAAATTACGCATTGAGTTATGAATGTAGTAATGTTCTTTAGATGATTTAGAACAAGACTACATTCACAATTCAACAAAAAATTGTGGTTTAATACACAAATGGTAAACAGCGACCAAAATATTATATGCTGTGTAAATATTATTATTAAGAAAGGGATTTAGCAAATATCTGGCAAGCGAAAGAGACAAGTAGAAATGGGTCAATGTGTTATCTACCTAACTTTCGACTATTATTGGACATATTTTCCATGGCATATTATTACTGTAAGATACTTTGCTCGATCAATTATTATAATCCGCAATCAGAGATTTATTACTTAACTTTAATTTAATGAAGACTTTGGCATAAACTTCATACATTTTCTGTCAAACTCTTCATTAAACTAAACTTAAGTGATCATTAAACATCTCTGATTCTTAGTATTCGTAACTTATAGCAGAGAGAACATTGAAAATAGCAAAACAAAATATGACTGATAGAATATTACAATTTCTTGGCCTATTACATTTAAACTTCATACATCTCCATCAGTTCCGCTATTTCGCCCGTCGTCAGTTTTTCTTCCTTCTCGCAGTGAACCAATAGTTTTCTGATTGCTGAAAAAGAAAAAAAAATTGTTTACGAATAAAGTCACACGTAAATCTATATCTACTATTATTATAAATGAGAAAGTACGTGTCTGCTTGTCTGTCACAGTTGTATTAGGCATAAGGACAGTAACAATACACTATTCTGTATTACTATAATTGTCTTCAAGATTGTAACGCTGTATTCATTTGGATGAAGTTTGTACATTAGAGAGACTATGAGAGATAATAAAAAAGCATGCTTGGGGCCGATTCACACCGGAATGGCAGCGGCCGGCAGCGGCGCGAAGAGTACTTTTAGTGTGAAATAATTTTAAACTTTATTTACATACTTATAACTACTAGTATCGCTTGAAAACTTCTAGAAGGGCTCGAGGCGCCGCTGGCGGCCGCGCGGCGCCGCGAGGCGAGGAGGCGAGGAGCCCTTTTAGAAGTTTTCAAGCGATACTAGTAGTTATAAGTATGTAAATATTATGTCTGGGTACGAGTGCAAGTTTGTACAAAATGTTTGAAATTCTTCAAAGTGACGTCGTTTCTTCCTTATGTCATGGACCCACATAAATCTCTTTTAATTTTTTTCTTTTCTTTCTTTTTTTTCTTCTTTCTTTTTTTCTTCTTCGGCAATAAGTGCAATAATAACCAATTCCATCATGTTGCTGCAAACACACGACACGAGTTTCCTTGCCGAATGTAGAATCTAAACTGAAAGGCACGCATGCTCTGGAGGTGGCGCGCGGCCGCCAGCGGCCACGAGCGTCCACAAGCGGCCACGAGCGTCCACAAGCGGCCACGAGCGTCCACAAGCGGCCACGAGCGTCCACAAGCGGCCGCGAGCGTCCGCCCGCGGCGACGCGAGCCGCCTCTGCCGGCCTCGCCGCGCCGCTGCCGGCCACTGCCGGCCGCTGCCGATCCGGTGTGAATTGGCCCTTAGCCTCTGGATTAGAATACAGGCTACTTTATATACCGAAAAAAACTTGGAGGACACCCGGATGGAACGAAGTTATACAAAAACGCCATCTAGTTGACGCCTAGGAATACTAACAACGACATTTGTGGAAATTTTGTAATAAGATTTATTAAACATGCGGTAGATGTCGCTGTTTATTCTCAAAAACGCCATCTAGTTGACGCCAAGGAATACTATCAACGACACTTTTGTAGAATTGTAATAAGATTTATTAAACATCCGGTAGATGTCGCTGCTTATTCTCAAAAACGCCATCTAGTTAACGCCAAGGAATACTATGAATGCCCTCTGCCCTTACAGCACAGGAACTAATAAAAATGTGTTTTACAACTTTTTCCGTCTAGCCTCGAGAACTTCGTTCCAAAAGTCGTTTTCCCACACGATACTACTATTTCTCACCTCCGGACGGAAAGCGTCAACTTTCTTCCCGCTGCGCTTACCGATGTTGCCGCTTTCCGCCTCCGTCGATGAGAACAATAGTATATGGCGCCATGGGCAGTAAATAACAAAGCCTCAGATCACGTCATGTTTGTTACATGTGATCTGAGACATTTCTTATTTTCCTGCCCTAGGTGCGTAATGTACTATTTCATAACAATCGTCCCTACTACAAAATGACAAAGTAAACTCTTTATCTTCCCTAGTTAGGAACAGTGTGAGCGTTGAAAACCTCTTCACTTTACTGAGAGCTAGTAGATATTCTGACACGGACTTTTTAGTGAACTTCTGTACATCTTGGCGTAGAGTTTGAAGTATTTCCGACAGTATGTCACTCTCTAGGGCGTTAGCGAAAATCGCCGGTAGCTTCTCTGGGGCTATTATCTGTAAGTAAAGAAAATAATATAAATTGAAAAAATAAAATGCGAATATAATTTAGCGGAAATGGAGCTGAAGATTATGAATACTTAATTATGAATTATGGATAAAAACACTCTGGAATCCAGAATGTCTGACATGATCTAGATTCTAGAGTCTGGATCATAATTCATAATTAAGTTATGTAATTGATTGTACTGTCCGTTCTTGGTGGAAATTCATGTTGATAAAACACAATTTTTCCTGCACTTTTTCCACTATATTATGATATTATTATAACTTTCAACAAATTACACCTAATCACTAATAATTACAATAAGTAATTCATATTGTCACTTTTCAAATAGAGAAAAAATCTGTCCACCCGTTTAGATCCTACGATACCACGGACAGACACGTCACACAAATACAGACAGACAGACAGACACGTCAAACTTGTGAAACCTTTCTATCGACTATCGAGAGGTTAACCCTTCAAATGTTGACCACGCTCTAGGAGCTCGATGTCAAAAATGCGCGCATCTGTTGACCACTCTCCCTGGAGCTCGATTATCACCTTCGTGTTTTATTTTAACCACAGTATATCGTAAACTATATCTTTACCGCTCTAACTTGCACAGAGTGTACTTAATATAACAAAGACGGGCTATAGTCACTTCTAATGGCTCTAAAACACACTTACGACGATTGCTAGAAGTTTCAAACTTGACCCTTATTTTAAAATTTGTTTTTTTTTTGACGATTTTTTTTTTGTAAAGCTTGTGGGTTGAAAAAAATGTATGGAGAAGTGTGTTTTTTTACTAATTATGAATGTTATATAACGTATATTTATGTAAATTTAATAAAAATATTTGAAATAATTTTTCATTTTTTTTATTAAAAGGACAAAAAACTGTTTTTTTTTTTTGTAATTCCGATTTCAAATTAAAATGAATAAAACTTAACATAGCAAAATTGGATTAATTTATTTTTATTGTCTCAGCTTAATTCATACAGATTCCAATGACATAGTTATAATATGCATCCCCCTTAAGGAATTTTAGAGTTATCGTCATTTTAACGCGTCACGCGTGAACATCCAGAAGTAGCCCCACAGATGCGCATTTTTTTTCAATATGGCCGCCACAGCTGAAGGTTAAACATTTTTATAAGTAACACCGTAGCGGTGTTACTTATAAAAATTGACTATCCTAAATCCTTAGGATATTCCAAGCATAAACTAGGAATAGTTATACTCGGTATAAATTTGGAATAACCTTAGATTACTTTCTAACTCATAAACTCGGTAAAAGGTTGTCATAACTATACCACCGCTATTCCCGAAGCACAAGACGGCAACGCCGCAAATAGACAATAGTAGGTATTGAATAAAAAAAGGTAAAAAGTCGGTTTTTGACTGTGAATTCTGTTAACAGCTGTTAACTATAAATCAACAGATGGGAGTTTTGCCGGGAATGTGAAAGAGTGCTGTTGTGTTTGTGATAGTTTGTGTATTGTTTTTAATGTGTAATGTTGGTGAAATAATTATTAGATATCATTAAATATTCATAAATCATAATCATGCACAAGTAACAAGAATATAGTTTTCCCGCTATTTACTCGACACTGGCCTTATTTTATTAGCCATACCTAGTGCCTTAACCAATCAAGCCACATAACAGCACCGGTGATCGCGACAACAATAGAATAACAATAGATTTACAAGAATCCGCGATCGAAGGATAGGAAAAAAATTCAACATATTTTGGAAGTGTCTTCATAACTTTTTCAAATACGTTGTAACTTGTAAGTACATTGATATTGCGCCATCAAATAGTCGATTTAAAAACAGGACACCATGTTTAGAAAAGCGATATTTTAAACGAAATCCTTTCGAATCACAAATTATTATAAAAGTTTTATTTATGAAATACTCTGTAAGGCTGTGTTACGAAATGTGAACTGTCAACCCAAGTTATATCGAGGTTAAACTAGGGCAGGGGTTGGAATAACGTTGGTATATCGTTTGTATGGGAGTTACACCAACCTTATACTAGGTATAAGTTATACCTGGTTTATGAGTCGCGATTTTGCTTATTCCAAGTTTATACTGAGTATTACTTTTATACTCGGTTTATAAGTAACACAGTAAGAATGTTGGCAAAACATAAGGATTTCTAAAACGTGTCTGTGAAAATACATGATCGTAAGAGGCCGCTAGGGGATATAAGCTAAGGGCGGTGGGTGAAAACGGGTATAATTCTATAATAATTATATTTCGATGCTGTAAAGTTCTTTACCCTTCTAGCCTCTCTCTACTTGGACTTGAGGAAGTCCTTTCTCTGCTGCGCCAACTTCTGTTCCAGCAGCGTGATCTTCTCCTGCTGCTTGGCCGTCTCCCGCGTCAGCGCCTGGATGGCTGAGTCCTTACGTGCGACCGCCACTTTCACTCTGCGGAAAAAAAAAAATCATTAGCCGTATCCAGTCATATCCATCTAATATATAAAATTCTCGTGTCACGGTGTGCGTAATTGAACTCCTCTGAAACGGCTCAACCGATTTTCGTGAATCTTAGCGAGCATATCGGCTAGAGTTGAGAATCGGACATCTACTTTTTATATTGATAAGTGCATTTGTTGAATATATGATAGTAAATTATTACAACTCGAGACTGACGGCGACCATTGTTTGTGCGACGGGATAGCGATGGACGTTGCCATGGTGACATACTTATTTAGTCACTTCAATAAAATAATATGGGCGAAATACTTTGCTGTTTGGTATTCGACCGTAAAATCCTGCATGAATCGTTTTTTTCGATGAAATTTATTTAAAAGTAATCTTTAGAACGTATGGAATGGATTAATGTTGGGTGGCCTTGTCAAAAGTAGCCGCAAGTACCTCTAATTAAGCTTAATGTTCATTAATACATAATTTGCATGTATATTTTTTTTCAATAAATTTAATATCATTTGAAAGAAAATGACGTGACAAAATAAGGTATAAATGGTGGCCAGCTCTAAGTCGGCCGCAACTTAGGGTGGCCATCACTTTTGTATACGACATCGCGTGAGGTTAGGAAGCGCAAGAGAAAAGAAGCACGCGTTGTTACGTGCGATAAATGAGGATATTGAATAGCAGCTGCGACACTAACAGTATAACAATATGGAATATTGTAATACTGTGGCCTAGTCAACGAATATTAGTGGATGGAAAAGTCCAAAACAGAATTTGACTAAGGAATTTTAGCTAAAAGTTCCTTTATATTTCCTATATTTTTTTTGTTAAACAAATAGCCATACTATACACTTTTAGTATGTGGGGATAAGCGTAAAGGCCAAAGGAAGATCTTCCGACCGAGCGAGGTGGTATGCCCGGTCAGGCCGAAGCCCACGTGATACATTTCAGCTGTCGTATATTATATATACCGACGCGCTCAGAAAACTTCGATAGCACGATGCATGAATGTTAGGCGAATTTTAGGTACCGCCACAACTATAATATATAAAAGCGAAAGTGTGTCTGTGTGACTGTCTGTTGCTTCTTCAAGCCCAAACCATTGAACCGATTTTGCTGAATATTGGTATGTAGATGCCTGGCAGGATTTGAGGACGTCGAGAACCCGCAAGATTGCCATTTTTATTTAACAGGCGTTTTTTTTCTCTTGCGCTTCCTAACCTCTACGCGATGTCGCATACAAAAGTAATGGCCACCCTAGGTTGCGGCAGACTTAGAGCTGGCCACCATTTATACCTTATTTTGTCAAGTCATTTTCTTTCAAATGATGTTAAATTTATTGAAAAAAATATACATGCAAATTATGTATTAATCGCATGAACATTAAGCTTAATTAGAGATACTTGCGGCTACTTTTGACAAGGCCACCCAACATTAATCCATTCCATACGTTCTAAAGATTACTTTAAAATAAATTTCATCGAAAAAAGACGAGTTGCACTCCGGGAGTGCCGGCAGAAGTGAAAACTTGATTATTAACGTTGTGCATTATTTTTTTAACCCATTTTTTATGAAAATCGATTAAAAAAAAAGAAAAAGCGATCGTTTTAATTAATTAATCGAAACCCTTACAATCGATTAAATTTTTAACCCATTTTTTATGAAAATCGATTTTTAAAAAATCGATTTTTTTAATTAATCGAAACCCTTACAACCGATTCAAAAATATCGACAATCGAAAAAAAACAATCGATTGTTCGATTAATCGATTTCGATGTTACAACACTACTCTCCAACCGTCCTACGTTTTTTCGATCAGCATGAGAATCTGACGCGAGTTTCACAGTTTTTACCCATCCCACAAAAGTGCTCAACGCCGCTAAAGAAGTTTTCACTTCAAAAACGATTCATGCAGGATCTTGCGGTCGGATCCCATACTATATGGAGATACTTTAAAAATGTACGGTTCGCGATAAACGAATTTTGGCGCAACGGAGTTCTTCTTGTTTATTATATAAAATAAGTGATGCGATACTTTTTGTAGAATGGGCAGAATCGTGTTGTTAAGTTTACTTAGAGCCAAAGGATTCTAACAGATGGCTGGATTGAGTGAATATTCAAAAGATGGCGCTATGTTAAAATAAATAAGAACGGAAGTGATACAAAGTTCACCGGATCGTCTAGTATGTTTATAAAAATAGGGTAAAACTCTGGAACGAACAGTCATAGCAGTAAGTCCGGACTCCGGACCAATACGTGCAAACCTTCAAAACTCTTTAAAGGCCGGCAACGCACCTGCAGCTCTTCTAATGTTTCGAGTGTCCATGGGTGACTGTAGTTGCTTTCCATCAGGAGATCCGTTTGCTTGTTTGCCCCCTCATATTATAAAAAAAAATAGAGTAGATAGGACCTAGTCTATCGATGATCGACATCTCAACTAACTTGGCATAAAGCTGGTGCATCTGCTCCTCGTGGGTCCTCCTCATATCTTCCATCTCTGTCTCGCACGCGGCCATCTTCTGCCGCCACGCCTCCTCGCAGCTCGCACGGACCTCCGCCAGTTGCGACTCTAGCTGACTGTTTTTCTGTATAAATAAGAAATAATGTGTATTTAATAAAAACTTGAGAGGTATGGAACGAAGTTATAAAAAAAACAAAAGAAAAATCATAACTGGCTTGCTTTCTATGAGAGAGAGACAGAGAGACCGCACGGCTTACAACTACAGCAAAAAGCACAGATAGATACCGCATGTCCCGCGAAGTACTTACACATGCGGTATCTATCTTCTATGTCTGTGGCAACTGGCGAGAAGTGTCGTGCCAACTTTTTAGTCTTAATTTTTTCCGTCTTGCTCCCTTTCTCAACCCGCGATAAGGAACTTCTTTCCAAAAACTTACTCAAAACTCACTCACAGCCTTTCATGTAATAGATAAACCCTCCATAAACTACTGCTTACGAACAGTCTCGATCATGTCAGTTTCCCCCCAAAAGTATTCCGATTTCAAAGTATTTTAACGCTTACCTCAGTCAGAATTCTGTTCCTAGTCTCCAACTGGCCTATATTTAGCTCCAACTCTGCGCCTGTAAATATTTGTCTATGTTAAGTATAGCTGGGAATTTGGGTTTAAATAAATATTTATTTTTTCATCGATCCAGATTCCAGTCAACATCTTAAAAGAAAAATGGTTTCACGGTCCTGTCGTAAACTGTAAGATGTTCTTACATGAAATGCACGCTTGTTTGCACGCACACGCACACACACATACGCACACACGCACGCTCACAGTTCACACACTTGAATTTTGTATTTAGATTCTTCTTGTTATTTGTTTTTTTTTTATTATTATTCACGCACACACACACACACACAGACACAGACACACACACAGACAGACACACACACACACACACACACACAGAGACACACGCGCACGCGCACGCGCACCCGCACACCCACACCCACCCACACACACACACACACACACACACACAAACACACACACACACACACAAACACACACACACACACACACACACATACACACAGAGAGAGACACACACACAGACACACACACACACACACACACACAGACACACACACACAGACACACACACACAAACAGACACACGCGCACGCGCACACACACACACACGCGCACGCACACACAGACACACAGACACACACACAGACACACACACACACGCACGCACGCACGCACGCACGCACTCACGCACTAACGCACGCACGCATGCACGCACGCACTCACGCACTCACGCACGCACGCACGCACGCACGCACTCACGCACACACACACACACACACACGCACACACGCACGTACGCACGCACGCACGCACTCACGCACGCACGCACGCACTCACGCAATCACGCACTCACGCACTCACGCACTCACGCACTCACGCACTCACGCACGCACGCACGCACGCACTCACGCACTCACGCACTCACGCACTCACACACTCACGCACGCACGCACGCACGCACGCACGCACGCACACACGCTCGCACGCTCGCACACACGCACGCACGCACGCACGCACGCACGCACTCACGCACTCACGCACGCACGCGCGCACTCGCGCACTCGCGCACTCACGCACTCGCACACGCACGCACTCACGCACTCACGCACTCACTCACGCACGCACGCACGCACGCACGCACGCACGCACGCGCACACACACACACACACACACACACACACACACACACACACACACACACACAGTACACTCACATTGGTCTTCAGTCTGCCGTATCCGCGCCTGTGAGTCTTGATATCGTCTAAGCGTCGCCTGCTCTGTCTCACCCAACTCTCGCAACTCCGTCTCATATTGCTCCTTGTTCCGTCTGCGAAAAATAGGATTTACATTAATATTTTGTATACTTTACATACGACTGTTATTATAGCAACAGTAATAACTTAATAAGTAATAACACAATACGTTTAAAAGTCTTGTCTTAGGCATCTTGAATACTTAAAATAAAAATATTTTTATTATACCTTGTGCGTTATAAGATGATATGCGTGACACATTATAATTGACAATAGTAGGGAAGTTACCTAAAAAAAATAATCGATAATTTAAAAATATCGAATCACTTCGTAAAGGAATTGCAATCGAAATTATCGATTTTGTACTGATGTTTCAGAGTGGCGCCGGCGATTTAAGATGGCCGCCCTTTTTTATCGATTTGATTTCGATTCAACAGTTTCAATCTCTGTTAACATAAGTTCCGTTTCATGCATCTGACATATTTCAAATGTTTTCGTAATATTACGGGAGGTCACGATATTTTTGGTAACGATATCCAAAATGACTTATTTTAGATTGACAAGATAAAGAGCAACTCTCTGATGCCGAATATGTCGGTCTGCCTACGTAAAGTAGTTGCGTTCTCTGTATAGGGTGCCTGAAAACCCAGTTATCATGACCAAAAAAAAAATGATAAGGTAAATGGCTGAGTTAGTTATATTAGGTAAGTACTAGTTGTTCTCATATCAGTAGCGTAAAAACTGACCAAATATTCGGTTGCGTTATGAAGCAACGAGCGTTCAAACGTGACTTATTGTGACCAATATCTATAACAATAATTTTATACTCCTATTTCACATGAATATTTATAATTTTTTATTTTATACTCAATAAGTTAGCATTTATCAACTTTTCATTTTTATTCATTTACAATTATAGGAAACATTTGTTTTTGTAGATGGAATATAATTTATAACATTTTGATTTTTTCTTGTTTTCTTGTAAAAAAAATCCGTAGCGAGGAATATGAGAACTGTCACCCATATCATCATAAAACGCACAAACTATAGTGAGAGGGTTAACAAATTATATTGTATTTAATTAAAATCCACTAAAGAAAATACTGAATATAATCTATCGAATATTCAAGCGATGAACCTATTACTCTGGCAACGATGCCAAATTTCATCAAAATCAGTTTAAGCGTAAAGGCAAAATAGACAGACAGACAAACACCCTTTCACATTAATACTAGTACTAGCTGTCCCAGCAAACGTTGTTTTGCCATATAAAGTATTCGCCCATATTATTTTATTGAAGTGACTAGATAAGTATGTCACCATGGCAACGTCCATCGCTACCAGTGGCACAAACAATGGTCGCCGTCAGTCTCGTAATAATTTACTATTATCATAGAGTACTATTATTTATTCAACAAATTCACTTATTAATATAAAAAGTACCCAGTAGCCGATTCTCAGACCCACTGAATATGCATATAAAATTTGGTTAAAATCAGTAAAGCCGTTTCGGAGGAGTACGCTATCTAACATTGTGACACGAAAATTTTATAAATTAGAATTTTAGATAGATAACCATCATTGAAACTACATACCTCAGCGCCTCTTGCAACTCTCTTCTTCCAGCCTGAGCCTCTGCTTCCAGACTCTCTATGGCCTTCTCAATCTCTCTGTCTCGCTCCAACTTGTGCTGCGCCGCTATCTCCGTCTCTCTCTTCCTTAGTACTACCCGCTGCTCCGCTTCATAATCTCGTTTGTATATTTCAAACTCATTCTCGAGTTCCTTGCGTTTATTGTTGAGTTGCTCCTGAAAGTTCGAGCCATAATATAAAAAAAATATTAAAATATAAGCGGAACCGACAGGCGTTGTCCTGTCGGGTTGATTTGTGGAATCTACACCATCTGGGACGCTACGCATATGCATAAAAAGCATTCAAACCGGTCCAGCCGTTTAAGTCTGCGTTTCCACCGGAGATGGGCTATGCTGCGTTGCGAGGAATGTGTTTTTAAGAACCAATAGAAACGCTACATTTGCCTGACCACGTTCAGCGCAACGATTCTATTGGTTCTTGCAAAACACATTACTCGCAACGCAACTTAGCTCAGCTCCGAAGTAGAAATGCAGCCTAAGAGGAGTTCAGAGACAAACACACGTGCGGTAGGAATCTAATAATAAAAGGTAAAGAAAAACAAAACAACGAAACAGAAAAATGCATACAAACGAAATTTTATGTAAAGTTTTGGGCCTCGAAATGTCGTTGGGACTTTGGTAAGCTGTTTGATATTAAATTATTATAAAAACTATTTTTTTCTAACCTCAAACTTTTCTTTTCCCTGCGCTAATTCTTGTTCCAGCTTCTTATGTTTTTCCTCCAAAAGTTTTTCCTGTTCTTCCCGCCACTTTGCTGAAATTCAAAAATTAAATATTTTATTATACAACGGAACAAACCATAATCTGCTCTCTAGCCCTTGCTTGTCAAATTGCATATTATCTACTGTCTCACTCTCGCATGTAGAAACATTAAACACCCATCATCTATTTCACTCTTGCATCTTTTTCACTAATTATAATAATACCCCCAACACCGGTTTCGGTGATGGTGGCTGGTTTCATTGAAACCAGGCCAGATACGCAGGAGTATTTTTTATAGTGCCCAAGTGTGTGCGCAGTACACAAGAGCACTCTCTATTCCTTTTACTCTCATAACCCAGTGGGACGGACGACCGACACGACTGGCGAGAGATCAGACGCAGGACCGACTTTTTACATGCCCATCCAACGCATGGATCATCTTACTTGTCAGACAATCAGGTGATCAGCCTGCATCGTCCTAACTAAACTTGGAAAATAACATGTTTCCAACGCGGGAATCGAACCCACGACCTCCGAGTCAAGAGCGACGCTCTAAACCACTGGACCACGGAGCCTTTTTCACTAGCTACATGTTAAAGCGAGACAAACATAATATGATAACTTCAACAACATCTATCTTGCTCTAACACATGCACTAACCTATCTCCCCTCTCGCTAGTCGCTAATTCCGCTCGGCCAGCTCAGCCGCTACTCGTTCGTTGTCATCCTCACCTATGATATCGCACTAGCATCTCTGGACTCTGTAATATATCTCGCTCAAACATATACGCTCACCTATCTCCTCTCTCGCTCGCCGCTCCCTCTCGGCCAACTCGGCCGCTACTCGCTCGTTTTCGGCGCGCATCTCGCTAATAAGGCGAGTTCTCTGCTCGCTGTATGACGACTCCAACTCGAGAATTTGCTTCTCCATTCTGTGAGAGAAAAAAGTTAAATAAAATATGAGCATTATAGACAACAAGTTAGAATATATTATGCTTGTATAGAAGGTATAGAGAGACGTAGGCCACACAACATTAAGATCGCTCGGTAAAAATGGAAGGGGAAGGACACTGCCCTTAGGTCTGTTTTTTGTAGCGAGGACTAAGCGGGGTGGATTCGATCACGCTATTGGTCGATCAGTGAACAGACGGGTCGTTATTGGCCGGTCACGAACAGACATCTCCTTACACATGTGTCTATGTTACAATGCCACGGATAGACATACACACAAGACAGACAGACGTCATGTCAATTTATAACACCTCTCTTTATTCGTCGTGTCACTCGTGCACCAAAAATTCGCACATTCGTCAACAACGCATGAACGCACCACATACCCCGCATTCCATTTAGCGTTAAAAACGATCAAAACGCTCAAAATAGGAGGCATTTTGAGCGTTTTGATCGTTTTTAACGCTAAATGGAAGGCGGGGATAGTGTACGAAACGCGGCGCGTACAGTGCGGACGAATGTGCGAGGTTTCACATCATTTCATACAACGAATTCTTAAATGCGGCGCATACCTACGTGCTGATAAATGTGGGATCTCCTTTATACACCCAAAACAATTTACTCCTTTACTATCTCACCTGGAGCTAGCTAGCTGTCTCTCTCTAACTAGTGCCGTCTCTTTCTCGTCCTCCAGCGTTCGACGCAACTCCTCCAGATCCTGCGCGTGTTTGGCGCACAGGCGGCCATTTTGTTCCGCGTGCGCCATCTTGAGATCCGCCACTTCCTTCTGTTGACGCTCCGCCATCTCGCGGAGTTCGCCTTCTAAGCCTTTTATCGTTAATTCCTGTAAAATAACATATATATATATATATATATATATATATATATATATATATATATATATATATATATATATATATATATATATATATATATATATATATATATATATATATATATATATATATATATATATATATATATATATATATATATATATATATATATATATGTATATGAGGAACGAGAAAGATAACATGATATAATAACTTAACTGTATAATAACTTAAACAACTTATGGATTAACCTATGTTCTCCGACTTCTGGGTAAAGGCCTTCTTTCTCGCGCCTGCGCCACCGCTGGCCAACATGGCTGCTGGCTGCTGCACCTCAAGGATATTATACCACATAATATAGTGTATATGTTTTTTTATAGTGTATAGGATTATAAATTGACACGAGTTAAAAATAGTAACGAATAAATTAAATACCTTAATCTTTTCAGCTTTCTGCTTAACCCAGCGCTGTCTTGCAACCTGTAACCCCATTTAAGTTCAAATTAACATATTACTTACTAGTAATTTTAACTGAAACCAATCATAAGAATTTACACAAATTATTTTTAAACTATTAATCATGATCAATTTTAGAAAGTTACCAATTAATCATTACAAAGACCGCTATTTCGTGCACGGGCGTATATAAAACTTTGATAAGGGGGAAGGGGGGGGGGGGGGGGTTTGAATATCGAAATATTGAATATATTTATTAAAAAAAAGTAATACGCTCCACAGTATAATAATACTTAATTATTTTCACAAGTAAGATGGATAGTAATGGGAGGGTCCGGACCCCTAGGACCCCCCCCCCCTTAATAATAATAATAATATGTAATAATATCTATGGACGCTTCACACCACGTCAGTCTGGCCCCGTGCTAAGTACCTAAAGGACTTGTGTTACAGGTACCAGACAACGGAAATATATTTAATACTTTTATACTATACATATATTTAAGATTTTTATTATATAATACACATCCAGACCCGGGAACTTTGAAAACTTTTTGTTCCGTCGGCGGGATTCGAACCCGCAACCCCCGGCTTGAGCGTCCAACGCGCTTACCACTAAGCCCACAGAGGTCGTCGAATATATATGCCCATGATTTCGTGTATCTGGTGTGCGGCGGCCATCTTGTCATGCTGCAAGCGCAGCTGCATCCGGTGCCGCTCTTAATACTTTGGGAAGTAAAAAAAACAACATGTCACAAAAGCGCGCCAAACCGCGCCGCCATTTCGCTTACCTGGTGCGCGGCGGCCATCTTGTCGTGCTGCGAGCGCAGCTGCAGGCGGTACCGCTCCTCGAGCGCCTGCGCCGACCGCCGCCACCGCTCCTCCAGTGTCCGCCGCTCGTCTACCAGCTGCTCGATGCGATGGTTCAGAGTCTTCTTGTCGTTTATCAGCTGGAAATTATTGCCTTATGTTCTATCAGAGAAGTTGATTCATAGGCAGATAGCGGATCATTTGGTCGAGGTCAATTTAGCTTTTGTCATGAAATAATGTTTAAGGCAGTTTTTTTATATAATACTAGCTGTCCCGGCAAACGTTGCTTTGCCATAATATAAAGTACGAGCTTTTGCCCGCGGCTTCGCTCGCGTTAAGAAGTATTATTATATACGAACTTTCATCCCCTATTTTAACCCCATGGGGTTGGAATTTATTAATTTTTTAGCGGACGCCTACGTCATAACATCTACCTGCATGCCAAATTTCAGCCCGATCCGTCCAGTGGTTTGGGCTGTGCGTTGATAGATCACCATGTCAGTCAGTCACCTTTGAGTTTTGTATACATAAATAGACTTCGCCCATATTATTTTATTGAAGTGACTAAATAAGTATGTCGCCATGGCAACGTCGATCGCTATCTCATCGCATAAACAATGGTCGCCGTCAATCTCAGGCTGTAATAATTTACTATTATATTTTATTCAACAAATGCACTTATCAATATATAAAGTACCCAGTAGCCGATTCTCAGACCTACTGAATATGCATATAAAATTTGGTAAAAATCAGTAAAGCCGTTTCGGAGTTCGCGGACTAACATTGTGACACGAGAATTTTATATATAAGATTTTAATAGTAACCAAACCTTGACTGACTGATGATAACACATCTACATATTATCAAAAAAAAAATCGGCCAAGTGCAAGTTGGACTCGCGCACGAAGGGTTCCGTACCGTTAGAGAGCAAAAATAGGCCAAAATTGTTTTTTTTATATGGGATTAGATCAATTTAAATTTAAATTTATTAAAATTTTATTTTATTTTAATATTATTATTAATAATTGACGTAGACATACAATAAGGGCCTTCGTGAAAATAGCATGTGCGTACCTGTTGCCATTACTGTTGTTGCCTGCCTGCCATTTTTGTTGTATGGGAGCCACCCTTAAATATTAATTTTATTTTGTTTTTAGTATTTGTTGTTATAGTACGGTCCCCAATACCGTTCTTACCCTACTTCCGTTCAACTCATCTCCGCCCTACGAATTATTGGTATGTACTTATTGGGAATATTTTCTTGAACACGAAAAGTGCTGTTGTCACTTCCTAAGTGTATGGAGGTGGTACCTATGACGTCACAAAGATGGCCGCCGGGCCTATTATATTGTGCGGATTATTGAAATATCTACTGAACCGATTTACTTAAATAGGGTGTCAATCGAAAGGTTAATAAATAAGCAACATTTTATTCTTTAGAACCATCCATGTAAATTAAGTGCCAAGGGAAATATTTCCAAAAAACGTAATTTCTAAATAAAAAAATTCTTCTCATGTATATATAACTTATATATAACTTGGTAACCGTCAGGATAATGGAAATATAGGTTATTATAAAATATTTGACTACTTTTATCAGCTTTCTAACGAACTTTAAATCTTTCCAATGAAGCAATAAACAACGGAACTGCAGCTGTTTGAATGAGCCTCGGTAGCGCTGAGCCCATAGTGGTAGCTAAGCTACTGGGCTGGTTTTCTATAGAATGATAATAGAATTTTGAATAAAAAGCATGAAAGTTGGTAATAAAAATATATATAAGTATGCTAGTACTTATTCATAGGTTGTATTTACTGTTTTTTTAATGTGACCAGCATAATAATAAGTTATGGGTAGGTATGTGTTGTACTAAAGTTACTGATAAAATCAATAAAAAATATTAAAAAAAAATGTTTCAAATTAATGTCCTGAATCTGATCTTCAGAATACCGATTATAACATTTGTAACCGACATGACACATCCACAACGGGATGAACGGGAACCAGCTTTACATTGACATGATTTTATAAGTTCGAGATCTTTCAATGAGATTGAATTTACGGATGAAGTAACTGGCAATAAGAGATTGATATCCCCGTTCTTTCAGCCACAGCTTATGGGTTCAGGAAGCGTGGGCTTTGCTACTTGGGCGTTCTCCCAATGTAACGTCTGGTAGTTCGATCTTAGCGCATGCTGTCGAAAGGCTTGTCAGTTGTCGTGTCGGCGGTAACTTATAAAGTTGTGTCAAGTTTTGAAGCTTGAAAAACAATTTCTTTTGATAGGAAATCGGAGAAACTTTCTTTAAGTATTAAGACGTTAAGGGTGTCTGGCAGTAGGAAGTACCTTCTTTGATGTTCTGGAACATTGCTGCTCTTAAGTTGTCTAGGACCTAGGTTATCCAGTTCTTTGAGTATTGTTTATATACATAAGAGTGACAAATCTTTCAGCGTTACAAAATCGTTCTTCTGTAAGCTGAGCTTACACCAAAATTTGAAAGGAGTTGATAATGGAAAATCGGCCAGCTTGATTTTTTTGTGTGACCTGACAACGTAGTGGCACACCCAGTTAGAGTGTGATAAGCCAGCAATAATTTCCTCTTATCGGTTGTTTGTTTTTTGGTAGTGCCAGATTTCATCCACACAACACTTGGTAGTTTCTCAGAGAAGTGCATAACGAGTAGTAGCACAACATTGTCGCGACAATTTACTGTTAACCGTACAAAGCCCGAATATTTACAATCAATCACATGTAGTATGAAACGGGTATCAGCTTCTTCTTGAGTACTTCTCAAATGATCCACGTTTCTTTGAAAACATATTAGAACTATCATGTTCTTCGTCCGAATATCCACCTGAAAATAAAAGTTACTGTGTTGTGTCAAGTTTTGATGCTTAAATAGTAATTTCTTTTGAGCAACAAATGACATGAAACACTTTTGGACCAAGAGCCTGCGACGGCCAGACTTTCCTCCTTTTAGAGAAGCTGAAAGTTTGTCTGTTTGTGACCTTAAAAAAGGTAAAAACGACCAGCAGCTATGGAGTTTCAGTCGCGGTTACTTAAGGAGGTTTCCAGTTCTAAAGGGCTACCTGACCTTCGAGAAAGAGTAAAGCTTAATTTTTTAGTTTATATTCTTCGCAGTAAGTGGAGGGATCTTGTCTTCCAGTGGTGCTTCCCACTGCCAGACACCCTTAACGTCTAATACTTACAGAGAGTTTCTCCGATTTCCTATTAAAAGAAATTGTTTTTCAAGCTTCAAAACTTGACACAACTTTTTAAGTTACCGCCGACACGACAACTGACAAGCCTTTCGACAACATGCGCCATGCGCTTAGATCAAACTAACAGACGTTATGTTTACAGAACGCCCAAGTAGCAAAGCCCACGCTTTCTGAACACATAGGCTGTGCTGTGGCTGAAAGATCGAGGATGCCAATCATTTTTTGATTGCCAGTTATTTCATCCGTAAATTCAATCTCATTGAAAGATCTCGAACTTATAATATCATGTCAATGTAAAGCTGGTTACCGTTCATGCCGTTGTGGATAATTGAATATTATGTCATGTCGGTTACAAATGCAATGTCCCTTCTAAAGACTTTTGTTACCAGTGTAATTATTCAAAAGATACAGATAAGGTTATGGACATTAATAAAAAAAAAAAAATGTTTAATTATTTTTAATAATTTTATCAGTAAGTTTAGTACAACACATATATACCTATAACCCATTATTAAGTTGATCACATTAAAAAAAAACTGTAAATACAACCTATGAATAAGTACCAGCTCTCTTTAACCTTTTTACGCGCTGTTTTTTGACGGAATTGTCGCATTCGATGCACGTTTTCGGCTAATCTCAATGCAACGCGAGGTCTTTCAGTGAGTAAAAGTCCGTCGCTCCTCTGTTAAGGCTGCTCTCTCGAAAAAAACTTAAAAAAGCGTGCAGATGAAACAACTTTTCATCGGCATTAACAGAGAAATTATATCTGAAAAAAATAATTAGTAATCTACATGATATGATACGTAATTTGGTATTGCCATATTTTTTCTATCGGTAGCACATAATAAAGAAATAAAAAACCAAATCACCTCCAAATCGTTGAAATGAAACCACTTTACTTCTTCATTATTTATCAAAAGAATATATAAAAAATATCTACTGCTTTGCAATACAAAAGTTAATGATTTAGTTTGGTTACTTTTTTGAAATATGTATTATTTTTATAATAATTAATTAAAAATGAGTCTCAGATCGCCAACCCTACGCGGTGAGCGTCGTAACCGCCACAGTACAAGGCGCGCTGATATGAATGTTATTTTAATGTCATTTACGACGATATTCGCACTGACAGACAATCGACCTGCTATTTTATTATTTTCCGTAAGCCTTGCAATAAAACTATTTGCAAGCCTCATTCAGTAAAATTATTTATTACTTACTTTGCCTATTCAAGAAATAATTTTAGTTTAGGGTAGTACTTTTCAAGGATTGTTAATTTTTTCTGTAAAGTTTAGTGTTATTTTTTTTTTGATTACCTATTTCTAAGTCTTATTTTATAAGAAAAAAATAACAAGTTAGTCAGAAGCAGACATTTTTGTTGAATTTTTGTACATTAAACATGTGCCCTAAAAATAGGCTACTTGACCTACTTTTTTTCTTCATGCTAATCGCTTCTTAATCATTCATTTTCACAAAAAAAACTAATATTTTAATATTTTACACAGTAGAAACCCATAAAAATGTTTATTGAAAAATACGCCTCTTAAATGGCGCCGAAAACACTGTCCGCCATAGTGTGACGTCATACGCTTTGTATTTTAAACTCTCTTTATTGAACATTTTTTTATGTGTTAAATGTACGAGTCTAAAAGTGCCCAAAAACTATAAAAGAATTAAATAAGAAATTAGAAATCATTTGTAATGTTGAAAACTTTTGGAGAAAAGTTTTGGCCATTTCATTTCCCGTCTACAATAAATGGAGATAATATATAAAACTGATGTTTTAAGCGAATTATTCAATAAAATATATTTTACAAATCTTTCTAGGCTTATTCTTATTATTTATGTACAGATAAACTTACATATAACGAGCGCGATAAATAAAAGATATTAAATTACTATGAGGATGACGTCACATCCAAATCGGAAGTACCGCAAAAGCGTTTTCGTCAGTACAAATCCTATTTTCATAAAATCATATTTTCAAATCGACTTTATTTATCAATCATAAGCTTTTATTTGATGATAAGGGTGAAATACGGTTTCCTAGGCCAAGTTCTACTAGAAATATTCATTTGTTCAATGAAATTGAATATAAGGCCAAGTAGCCTATTCTATGCACGAGATTGGTTATGGTTAGTTCATAAAAATGTTATTTACTGTCTAAATAATGGTTAGTTTATTATTTATAAATGCTTTTCATAAATAAAATAATATATTTTCTTATAATATAAATGGGTTTTAAAAATTATTAAACAATTCTGAGTTTATATGTATATTTATATTGGGGTACTTCTAGACCCCACCGGTGACGGAACGTTACCCAAAACAACGCGTGTACTTAAAGGTTAATATATTTTTAATACTTCATTCATGCTTTTTATTCAAAATTCTATTATCATTCTATAGAAAACTAGCATAGTAGCTTAGCTACCGCTATGGGTTCTGCGCTACTGAGGCTTATTCAAACGGCTGCAGTTCCGTTGTTTATAGATTTATTGTAATAATTTAAAGTTCGTTAGAAAGCTGATAAAAGTAGGCAAATATTTTATAATAGCCTATATTTCCATTATCCTGACGGTTACCAAGTTATATACATAAGAAGGAAAAAATATTTTTTTGAAATTATGTTTTTCCGAAATATTTCCCTTGGTACTTAATTCACATTGATAGTTCTTCATAATAAAATGATGCTTATTTAATAACCTTTCGTTGACGCCCTATTTAAGTAAATTGGTTCAGTAGATATTAAATAATCCACACAATAGAATAGGCCCGGCGGCCATCTTTGTGACGTCATAGCTACCCCCTCCATACACTCAGGAAGTGACAACAGCACTTTTCGTGTTCAGGAAAATATGCCAAATAAGTACATACCAATAATTCGTAGGGCGGAGATGAGTTGAACGAAAATCGTTATTTGAATACTTTCTTGCAAATGGGTCTCGTACTATTATTATATAGCGGCAATTGAAATACACAATCTGTGTAAATTTCAGAAGTCTAGCTATAGCGGTTCTTGAGTTACAGCCTGGAGACAGACAGACGGACGCACGGACGGACGGACGGACGGACGGACAGACATCGAAGTCTTAGTAATAGGGTCCCGTTTTTACCCTTTGGGTACGGAATCCTTAAAATTACTATGTTAAAGCACAAATCAATAGGCATGATAGTTTTTCCGTAAAGTGTACCACAAAAGTGCTTAAGTTGTGGGATAGGCTACGTTTTCTTTCAATTTTTAGAGATAACAATAAAGTACCCCGCAAACGATCTTTGTTTGACAAACATGTTTGATGTAATTTACGTTTTCATCGAACAGCAGCGCAGATGAACAAACGTGCATCAAACAAGTTTGTCAAACAATTAGCTAGAATCGGTTTGAGATCATGAGATCTTGTTTGACAAATACAGAGGAACACCTTCAAAAACGTTTGTCAAACGCTACGCCAATACAAATTTTCTTCAAACAGGTCTATATATTATACTCCTATAGTTAAAAACTATTTATTTTATATTCCTATAATTAAAAACTATATTTCAAATTGTCACCAGCTGTAGTGAGGAAAGTTTACTATGTAAAGCAAAATATATTCAGTACAAAATATAATGTTATAATGTAATGGTAATACAGTAGTCTCTGTCCTTACAAATACCATAATATTGTTACGGACACACAGAGCCATCTAGCGTCGAACCAGTAAAACTACACATAAATCCCCTACTCGAAACTAGATGGCGCTAGGTGGTACATGCTCGAGCCTCCTAGAAAGTTCCCACGCTTGTTTACTTGTTTACGTGTTTACTTGTTTACGTGAATCGGGCAAGGAACTTTCTAGAATTCGATTCGCCCATATAAATAGGCGCAGGTAGACGGCCCGGAGTTCAGTTTCGTCTGAGCGATCTTCGAGGCGACTTCGAAGTGAAAACAAGTGATCAATAGTGAGTGAACCAGTGTACCTACGACTCGGCTACGACCTAGGACAGTGATAGTGCTCAGTGATTTGGATCTAGTGCTTAGTGTTTGGACTTAGTAATTTGTGTGAGCTAGTGTTGATGAATAAAGTCTTCAAGAGATTCACCAGGTCTTTCTCTCCGAATCCTCGAACCCTCGTACGTAACAATATTATAAGACTGTCATTGTTAAGTTAAAAGTTATAAGTAGTGTTTAAAGATATAATATACTAAATATTACATTCAGATATACTAGCTATATGACCGAGCTTCGCTCGGTATTAAAAAAATCAAAAAACACACATAAAATGACATTTTATGAAAATGATTCCTAGCTAGATCGATTTATCGCCCCCGAAACCCCCTATATACTAAATTTCATGAAAATCGTTGGAGCCGATTTCGAGATTCCAATTATATATATACAAGAATTGCTCGTTTAAAGATATAAGATATATAGTAATAATTAGGGCCCGGAAAAATATGTATTAAAAAATCCAAAATATGTACTTAAAATATGGACTAAAAAACCGAAAATATGGAAAAATATGGACTATAAAACAGAAATATGGAAAAATATGGACTATAAAATTACAATAATTAAACATTGTTTTAGTGTAGGTAACCCTTAAATATTAATTTAATTTAAATTTTTTATCAATTATTAAAGTAAGTACGAATATAATTAAGGATTTTGTAAAAATTTCAAGTGCCTAGCTGTAGCTATTATTGATATTGAGCGAAAAATAGCAAAAAAATTACGTTTGTTGTATGGGAGCCACCCTTTATTATTAATTTTATTTTGTTTTTAGTATTTGTTGTTATAGCGGCAATAGATATACACATTCTGTGAAAATTTCAGAAGTCTAGCTATAGCCGTTCTTGAGATACAGCCTGGTGACAGACAGACGGACAGACAGACATCGAATTCTTAGTAATAGGGTCCCGTTATTACCCTTTGGGTACGGAACCCTAATAATCGGCACAGAATTTTGTTTTTCTTTGTGTGTTACGTACTTAAATTCTTTATTTTGCCCGAAGACCGAAACATACTTCAGTTTTTGTTTAGCTATGTCAGCAACAGCACCTTTTACATCTGAAACTTTATTTTCTATTTCTTTATTAAACCTTCGATCGCGGATTCTTGGAAATGCTATTGTATATATTGCTGTCGCGATCATCGGTGCTCTAATCCTGAAGGAATAATCTTCTTTGGAAACAATAAATACGACGATAAAGCGCGAGAGGAACGAAAATATACCTACGCAGCCGCATTTTTTGTATTTTTGTGAAAATATGGACGATTGTGACATTTTCTTGCAAAATATGGACTTATCTTTGAAAGCCCCTAAAATATGGAAAATTAAACTTGGTTTTTCACAGTCTAAACATGATAATTCGTGTAAAAAACACATTCTAGGCCGAAAATCACGCAAAACAAAAATATGTATTTACATACAGGGTGCAATTAAACCTTCCTGCCAATTTTTGATATATTGATCCTTGTTAAAAATAAAAATACACGTATTTTTTCTTTTATAGTCACTCAGTACTAAAATGTTGAGAAATAGCTTTATCCTAAAAAACACTACAATTAATGGACACGATGCGTCGGCCGCGCGTGATGTGCCCTCGCGCGCGCGCCTCATCCCGCGTCACCCCCTCTCATGCCCCCGCGCCGCGAGTGACCATTCTGCAATGATTTTAAATGGGATAAAATATGTAATTGAAAAAAAAATAACACCCAATTTTTTTTTGGTTAAATGGACTCTCCTAATGATACCTAAGCCCTGGAAAAAATTTGGCAGGAAGGTTTAATTGCACCCGGTATAAATCCGGGCCCTAGTAATAATAGTTTTTTAGTAAAGTATACATATTATAGTTTATTTGTAAATGAGCGCGTTGCCCGCCGATAAACCGCTGCGCAGTTTGGCAGGCTATTAGATATAAGAAAAAAATTTAGTTTTCAATAAAGATTTATTATTATTATTAAACACGTAGTTTGTTTGACAAGCGCTTCAAACAAAGCTGTACACTATCAAACTGTTTGACAAACACGTAAAATTTGACAAACAATTTGATCGTTTGCGGGGTACTTTACAAAGATCACTTACTTGATCAATAAAAGTCTGGTGTCTCTTGATGGTATCCTCACACTCCTGTTTCACTTTGGCGACGTTCTTGTGCGACTGTTTCTCCAAGTTATTCACCTTGGTGATCATCTGAAACATCATGGCGGTGTATTAGAACGAGCGCGCCATCTGAATCGCACTATCGAAATTTTTGAGATCGGCAAGACATATAGAATAAACAATACAATAGGCGTTTCCCATTTGCCAGGTCGCGACCCGGTACCTTGCCATCAAAATGGCATACCACGGGTCGCAACATTCCCCCCTGTTTTAAAAGACCTGGTATCGAAGCACACAGCCTAATACTATAGGGTCTATGATGCATCACGCCGATTCTTTCCGCCATCTTAAGATACCTGTTGCTTGTGGTTGGTGAGGCTCCCCTGCAGCAGCGCGATGCAGCAGGAGCGCTCCTCCAGCTGCAGCGACGCCGTCACCAGGCGCTGAGCGAGCTCCGTCTGGGGCAGCTGGAGATACCTGTTGCTTGTGGTTGGTGAGGCTCTCCTGCAGCAGCGCGATGCAGCAGGAGCGCTCCTCCAGCTGCAGCGACGCCGTCACCAGGCGCTGAGCAAGCTCCGTCTGGGGCAGCTGGAGATACCTGTTGCTTGTGGTTGGTGAGGCTCTCCTGCAGCAGCGCGATGCAGCAGGAGCGCTCCTCCAGCTGCAGCGACGCCGTCACCAGGCGCTGAGCGAGCTCCGTCTGGGGCAGCTGGAGATACCTGTTGCTTGTGGTTGGTGAGGCTCTCCTGCAGCAGCGCGATGCAGCAGGAGCGCTCCTCCAGCTGCAGCGACGCCGTCACCAGGCGCTGAGCGAGCTCCGTCTGGGGCAGCTGGAGATACCTGTTGCTTGTGGTTGGTGAGGCTCTCCTGCAGCAGCGCGATGCAGCAGGAGCGCTCCTCCAGCTGCAGCGACGCCGTCACCAGGCGCTGAGCAAGCTCCGTCTGGGGCAGCTGGAGATACCTGTTGCTTGTGGTTGGTGAGGCTCTCCTGCAGCAGCGCGATGCAGCAGGAGCGCTCCTCCAGCTGCAGCGACGCCGTCACCAGGCGCTGTGCGAGCTCCGTCTGAGGCAGCTTGAGTAACGCCTCTAGTCTGAAAAAATCACATACTTATCAATCATACAGGTATGAATAAAAATGAATTTCGTTACTCTCACTGAATGCACTGAATACATATTAGTTTAACAACTGAAAGTCGAAAACGCCTGAACCGATTTGGCTAGTTTCAGTTTGAAATATTTGTGGAAGTCCAGGGTAGGTTTATATTAGGAGGGACGTCATAAGAAGTTTACCAGGTCATTTAGTAAGGAATATATTATAAGAAATTATTACACATTGAAATCTGTAAATGATAGGTCATAGAATCAGTCATAAGCAAGTAAAGAATAATTTAACGTTGGAAGATCTAGGAATCTCTATTTTATGCTTTGCGATCGGACTTTAGCTCATCTAGTAAGATGGTCTATAAAAAGATGTTTAAAACATTAATTTCCCAAAAAAAAAACAATGTTCAAAACTCACTTGGGTATACTCTGTGGCGTCGTTTTGGTGACGACTGAGAGGGCATCTGTAGCACTCTGCTCAACCTTCTCCAAAAATTCAAATATTTCCCTGAAATAAAAAAAAAACACAATAAGGTAAAGCAAATAACCCATACTTCAAGTATTTTGGCTTTACCATGCGGAATACACCCTCAATGTCTATTCAAAACAATATGAATCTGGACCTTCTTTTTATAATTTTAGTAAGGAGTTATATTTAATTTTCAAGCACACTTACATAAAATTATCCTTGGGGGTTGCGCATCTATCTTCCTTCTTTTCTTCTTGTGGTGTTGCTACTTTCTCTTCAATCACAACTGGTTTTTCTCCGTAGCTTTCAATCTCTTTCAACATTGAATAAATATCTAGTACATTAGACTTCGGCGCCCGTTCCCTGGGTTTCAATTCTTCGGTATCAGTGGGAGTTGTTACCGCTTCAATTTCAACTTTATCTTCTGCGGAATTTGGTTTATTTTCCGATGACTCGCCGCTGCTTTTATCATCTTCGATTGTTCTAGGAGACGGAGCAGCTAAGGATATCCATGATTCGACATCTTTGTTGTTTTGCAACTCCTCGAGTCTTGCACTCAAAGGTGTTGATACTGTATAAGGAGACTTTTGGTGTCTTATATTGCTCTTGTCTGATGTCTTCGGTGCATCTTTGTTCAAATGTTTCTGAGGACGACTTTCCAAATATTTCGATGTTACGTTGCTAAATTTCTTCTCATATTTCTTTAAATTTTTCGGAGTCTTTTCGTAGCCCTTGAAATCGTCTTTTATTTTCAAATAGTTCTGTATTAACTCCTTAGTCGTAATTTTCGACACATCTTGTTTATTTTTATTACAATTCTTATCTTTAGATGTATCGCTAGATTTCGAACTTTCTTGGGAACGACTGCATTCTTTTATTTCGTCAGAAAGGTTATTTGAGTATTGTTTAAACATGTTATCTATATCAAAGGGTGTTGGTGATATAGCTTCCGTTTTAATATCTTTGAGTGTCAGCTCGTGTAAATTGTTAATGGCTTCTATTTCCTTTTTATAATCTTCGATAACTTTAGACGTATAAGCTTTAGTTGAACTGTTAACTAAGTATGGTGGGTACTCCAAATTCTCATTTTCATTTGTTACATCACATATTCCGTTCATGTTCAGAACATTTTCTGTAGTTTTATCTGGTGAGTTATTAGGCGGAATAGCAATATGACCCTCTTTTTTAAGAAAAAAATCTTTGTACAGAAGTCTACTATGATTAACTATTTCCGAAAACTTTTTATTGTCAATATCTAAATCATTTTTATCATTAGCTTTCTTCTCAAAGGTTTTTGTTGGTTTCGGATCGTCTGTGGCGCCAAATTTCTTTAACATTGTAGTGTTAGGTAGGGAACAACTCAGTGCTAAGCGTTTTTCATCCTTGTTTACACTTTCTGGATACCCTGAATCTTTAGACGAAGCATCTGTTGCTACATGCGTATTAGATATTCCAGTTCCATAAGTATTAGTATTGAATTCATCAAACTTTTCATAGAACAATTCATAATCTTTATCTTTGGTATTAACTGTATTTCCTTCATCTTTCTTTACTATCACTCCACCTTTTGATTCTATAGCAGTATTATTTTTATCATCCTGAGATGGTAGACTTTCATAATCTTGATTCGATTCTTCTTCAACGAGAGAAAGGTGTTGTTTGGTTAGAGGCAAATCTGCACAGTTTTTCATTCCTGCTGTATTGAAGTTAAATGAATCAGAGATCTCTTCGATTGTGTTTTCATCATAGGAAGAAAACCTCAGTTGATGATTTCTATATTTAAAGATTGGTGATGACGTTCTAAAATCAGGAAAATTTTGTGGTGAAGGGGATCTCACGAGTTTTTCTGATATCCTTATGTCTAGTTCATAGTCATTCCCCACGGCATTTTCAGAGTCAGCTTCCATCTTTCGGCCTCTTCTTGCTATATTTCTATACTTCAAATAGTTTTTAGGGTTTTTATTTTTAGAACTCGATTGTGCTTTTGCTTTTATTTTTGTGCCCAAGCTCATAAATGTATCCTCAGAACCGAAGTCTGATGCATTGCTGCATATGTCCTTGTTATTATTCTGCTGCTGGCGATTGTTTAGCAATTCTTGGGTGGGTGACAAAACTTTAATAGTTATTGGAGAATCTAAAACAAATGTTATTTATAATATTTATATCCCAAGTAAAATTTCATTATCTTAAATCGTAGTACTGTTAATAAATTACAATTTTTGAGCTTCTTTCACTCAAGTTTACCGAGTCACTAATGTTTTCAATTGGATAATCAGATACCACTGAATAGATGAACTCCAGTCAAAAAACCCCCAAAAAATAGGCAAATATTAGTTATATTTAATGATTTTTTTTTATGCACTTACTGTCATAAAATAATTCTGAATTGAATGATTTCCTGGTGTCTTTGGTGTCGGCTGAGTATGGTCTTCTTAATCTTTCCTGATAGTCCTAATAAAAAAAACGATTATGAGTTTTAAAATCTTGTTTTCCATTTAAACTAGTAATTATTGTATATTATATAATATGACATAGCAATACATTACAATAAAACAGTACTTCACAACAAACTTGCAAACAACATAGTTTCATAATCACTTGATTCTTCTTTTCTATGGTGTGATCAATGTTTCTACTTTCTATCATCAAAATTCAAATCAAAAATGCCTCCAATAGGCACTATTTTGTTGTTTTGACTTTTTTATTCTATACCTACAGTATACACCATATTTTGCAGCACTTTCGGTTGGACTGAAGGAAACGGGGCACTATGGAAAAAAGACTTAGAAAAATTTTTCGTCAAAACTTTAACCTCTTATAACCACCCTTTTTTAATATATCAATCGATAGGGGGCGCCAAGGGAAGCAAAAAAGCTCAGATAAACTTTTCTCAAAAATCAACCCCTGTCGAATGACAGGCCGAAATGTGGCCCTGGTTAGTATGGCGAATTATTGAAGAACAAATTATTGAAGAATGAGAAGTAATGATATGGTATCTCAGACCAAATAAAAATACTTTTTGGTCTGAGTATGGTATGAGCACAGTCATTTTAGTCCTATCTACTTCAGTTATACTATAAAGTACAATATTTTACCAAGGATGTAGAGTTTTGAAGAGCAGACCTCGGTCGATTTCTTGTATTTTTTCTCTCTTCCTTCTTTTTACTTCTATAAGTTAAGTTTACAGGAGAGCCAAGAAGGCGCAAATTATTATTTTCTTTAGACATTCCCACATGGGTTTTAATATTATTTTATATGCCAGTTCCTTTTAACGTTGTATTTAGTTAAATATAAATCTTAAAATATGGAAGCATTAAAATTATAAACACACTTTTCTTGACTAATTATTGTTGAGTTTGTTTTGTAATTTGTATCGTAAGTCGTTGCTTGGCAACCGCCAACCGAATACCGATGACGATATCAGGTTCTTATAGCTTAAGAATTAGCAGGATACTGGCTAGTGTCATCGAACGAATTAACTCCGTCTAATATTTCCACAGCCAATCAAATCTTGTCAAACCTTAGTGGATTAAATACTGTTAGTGTTTTAGAACACACTACAACATAAATGTCAAGTGTCAGCCGTCAGCTGTCATATGCCAACGTCAAAGTGAAAGTTTCTTTTTATCAATAAAAAATTTGGCTATGAGGCATGAGCTATGACCATCTAGGCTCTAGCCCGATTTTTAATATAATAATATTATTATTAATATTCTATTTGTATGCCAATGTAGTTGTTTTTTAATATGCCAATTTGTGTTTTAATTAAAATATTTCAATTTCATAGAATATTTCAATACAAATAATATATCGACATACACGAGAAAACCGGTCGTTATCGTATGACGTAAATCGTATAAATAGAATATTTTTATTCGGTTCGCTCTCACGCTTGTATCTTGCGTTTTAAACTAATTGTAGCTCGAGTTATATGTGGATTGTGGAGCTGAGACTGTTCGGTTATATTCGCGCTCGTGAGCAAGACGGTAAATCGGAAGTATCGGAACTTGCGAGTTGCGACTTGCGGTTGCGGCAAGCAGTCATCACTTGAGCTTACGCCGCGGTGTACGGAGTTCAATTATTTTGGTCTCTCGCACAGTTGAAGGTTGCGGATAAAATTACATTCTCGGCCTACTCGGGACCGGCCTAGGACTTGAAAGTGATATTTGTGAAATTTTTGGCTTTTTAGTGCATAAATTCAAAAATGTTCTCCAGTATTGCAGGTGAGACACCAAATTATTTATTAAAAAATTACAAGTATAAATATAATATACTTTTTGCCATAAAAAACCTAAGATAAAAATTAATTTTAATAATTGTTCTCGAATCTCGTTGAAAAAATAAGAAACAGAGTGTAAAACTTAACTTATTTTATAAACAAAAAAGAGTTGATTATCAAAATATATTTGCAAGTTTTACGAATGGACAGGAATTGGTATTTTACTATTTGGTAAGCTTTCGCTTGTCCGGATCATTATAAAAGATAACGAATGATTAATTAACTTACTTCCTTTCAATTAAGGTTTAATCATAGGAATTACGTAATTGATCTAGAATTAAAAAAAATATTAATATAATAGCGTAAACGCTACGATGTAGTTTGGTATAGATTTTTTTTCTAACATGAATAATATTATAGACCAAGGTAAGAAATGAGCATTACGTCATGGTAGATTCTAACCACTGTAGTTTTTCAATGTAGAGTAAGTAGCTATAACAATATAATATTAATTTGTCGTCTACATTCACTTAATTCTCATATTATGGCGACTTTGCATTATAATGCACTTTAAGCGTAAGATTTAGTAGTATTTTAAGTATGTACAGTAACACCAAGGTAGTAATTACTCTAAAGCATGAGTAGAATCTAGTATGTAGTTTTTTTAGTAACTTTAATCACTCACTTATAACTTATTTTTAATTAAGATAAGTACTATTTTGGTGATCTGCAGGACAGGCTCAGCCTAGTGCAGACATCAAAGAAACCCGGCAGTAAAACGTCTGTAATCTTAAAATATTTTATAGTACCTGTAAAAATATTTTGTAACAGATGTATGTATTGTTGTTTCAATAAATTATTATTATTATTAGTTAGTATAAACTAGAGAACTCGGGTGGCTGCTTGGGGATGCTGCCACCCATCACACAGTCTCCTAGATGATTGTAATGCGCATATCGTACTTCAGCTGCGCATCGCGAAAGGATGGAACTTCAATATAATGACGAGTTTAAAGCTGTTAACGTCATACGTCATAACGTTAAGCTGTCAAAATCATAATTTAATTACAATTAAGTACATAATAGTATTCGTCTCTGAGTGCGGCAGTAGCCAGTAATCATGTTTTCTCTCAATCTTTATTTTTCTATAAGGGCTACCGCACATTAGAGACACGACAGTTTTTAGACAATCTTGTTTCACTTATACAAGTCAGCTTTACGATTAAAGAGAAACAGTTGTGTCTACCATGCGGCGCATACCAAGACGAAACTGTTTTGTCTACGACGACGCATCACGCAACGCATACATCAGACTAGGTACACCGCTAGACAGTATTGTCGTTGATGTGCGCGCTCGCATACACTTCAAAGGGAAGCCGACAGTCGTTAGTCAGACTTGTCGCCGTGCAGTTCTTGTACGCATTAGACAACTTTGTTTATGAGACGTTTTATTTCAAATGTGCGGGTCTAGTACTTTTTATTGTGCGATTGTCTGTCTAAAAACTGTCGTGTCTCTAATGTGCGGTGGCCCTAAGAAGTAACAGAATACTAATAAATGCGTAAGTGTGTACATCTGTTTGTTTGTCTTTTTGTCTATTACCTCGACTTCACGCCCAAACCGCTAAACCGATTTTGGTGAAATTTTGTATGGAGATACTTTTTATCCCGGAAAAATGTACGGTACCCGCGTGATAAACGAACTTTGGCGCATATAGTCTACTATAGATAGAGATCTAGTACTATTTAAATTATTTATGGTAAGAATTATGATTAAAGTCGCTAAGTTGTATCTAACTGTCTACGGACTACGACCTCCCGAGTAGACTTCGCGCCTGTCACAAAATGAGACTCTTGCTTGTTTTGACTTACGAAATAAATGACTCGGCCTCGTCTGGGCCTAATTGCTGATTGGTGTACAAAGGTTGAAAAGGTCGGATTAACATGCGTGCACGATACGTGATATTTTGTGATAGATCGTAGGTACCTACGACGCTATAAATAGAGTATTGTTTATAATGTTATCAACGTGAATAATATAAAATGCTAGTTTTATAGGTAGTTACTTATACTGTACTCGGCGAAACATGGCGATAGCGGTCATTGACTCCCTGTCAAAAACTTGTCATTTTCTATATAAACCGCGATTGACAATGAAGTGTCATGTTGTTGTCAATCGCGGCTTTGTATAGAAAATGATTTTTTTTTTGACAGGGAGACAATGACCGCTACCGCCATGTTTCGCCAATCGCCGAGTACAGTAGGTATAGCTTTAAATATTTTTTGGCATTCTTGTATAAAACATATTTTGCCATCGAATTAAGTAAACAATAAATAAAACAATTTTGAAATTCGAATTTGTTTGTAATGACTAAGATTAATGGACGTGTTCATAATTTCCTAGTTGTAGCGGTGATTAAGGATCTACGCAGCTCACTGATTCATTGCTAAATGGACAAAGGTGAGAATTGAGATGAAATCACGTCGCACAATTCATGCCAGTCAGGAATGAATTAAATCCCTTTGTGGAATAAAAAACCTTTGAAGTTTGAAGCAATAATCTTGTTTTAATAGCACAGTAAAAAAGGTAGAATTCCAATGCCAATAATTATTTTCAAATTTCAAATATCGAATCACGTTATTAAGAATTTTACTAGGTAGGTAGTGCCTACAGGATTTAAATTAGTTGCTAGAAAATAAACAGTTTTAGCTCAGCAATTCCTTGAAATCGTAATGTTAGCTTGTGAATTTGAACCTGTATTCGCAGCGTGGGAGGGACAGGTTCGGTGCGCTCGCACTGAGCCACTGAGGTCATGGCCAATGTATGCAGACATTAGCATCCTCATACTAACATTTATTCGAAATACGAAAGCCAGACGACGCATTTACTTAGTTTCTATGAAAGTTAAATTTCAGCACTAAAGAAACACAATAACACGTAACGGTCACATACTATTGTTACATTATTTACATAATATTAATATCAAGAATTAAGTGGTATATTATTATGAAAATAATAATATTACTATAGCTCGCTTTCGAGTACTTTTAAAAGTACAGTGATTTTGTTTACTATGGTGAAACATGTCCAAAAATGTAGAGTTCGCACAGGTTGGTATCAGTGAAGGTCGAGATATAAAGAACTCGATATAAAGTAATGATATTCTTAGTTCTTTGTATCAATTTGACACTGCAGGAGTATGGTAACTGATTTCAACATGCAATTTAACGACTATCATAGTCAGTGGCGGCCTTACCCATTGCGAGGCCCCAGGCGGCAGGTCTTTGCTAGGCCCTTTGTCTTCCAAAAAAACACCTTGCGAGGCCCCGGGGCCCGGGCGATTGCCCTGATCGCCACCCCATAGAGCCGCCACTGATCATAGTAACAAAATATTATTTAGGAATCTATAACGACGCAAATCCTAACAAAATATGCCAAGTAGCATATTGTCGCGAAATCAACAAAATCGTAAACATTTGGCAGCTGTATTTCGTTTATTATGGAACGGGCGTGGAATAGTTACTACTGCGTAATAAGCGCCTTGTATACATACAATCTATATTAGAGAGTTGAGTCATTGAAAAATGTTAGGATTGCAACAGTTCCGACAGCTTAGCTACAAGGTTGAAGGGTTATATCCATGGGTCTACCAGAATCTGATGGCAATTTTTGACAGCAGATTTTCAAAAAATATCCTAAATCATTGGATAAATTTTTATACTTGCATGTTTAATACACAGATTAGCTGCTATAAGAAAAGGATCAAAATGTTTTATTTCAATTACCCCGGTATTGCTAGAGACTAGAGTCAATTTATTTTCTCACTTTTTGCCATCAGATTCTGGTAGACTTATACAATATAAATATTCTGATTCAGTGTTTTTGAACATGTGGGTCGCGACCTCTGGAGGATCGCTTAACTTCTGTAGGGGGGGGGGGGGGCAGAGGTTGAGCTCGAACTATTTCAGTAAAAAAACAAGAAAGATTAAAAATATTATATTGTTGTAAGTGTGGCAGCTACTGCATTTTTATTTATGGACCTGTAACGTAAGCACAATAAGCACTTACATAAGTAGGAAAATTTTAACAAACATACATATAAAATAATAAAATAGCAATTAAGGGGAGCTCGCGAAATATTTTTTCTACTTAAGTATCTGACAGATACTCCATACACTATCTGTCAAGTTAAATGGTGGATAGCATCGATGTAAAAGCCTATCCGGCACTTGTCAGTGGTGAAACAGTCCCTTAGTACTCATTGAAAAAAAAATTCGTTTGGCGTTATCTTCAATATAATTATATATTATTATTTTTAAGAAAAAAATTAAAACCGACTTCCAAGGTAAAAACAATAGTAATATGAACTAAAAAGTATTAAATAACTCTTACTCTTTAATAGTGCCTTTTTCAGAATTCGTCTAAATCTCAACTATTTCTGTACATACTACAGTACTTTTTAGTTATCTACAAAATAAGGCTTTATGCGTAAATAACCAATACGAATGTTAACTATTCACATTATGTTACTGTAAGCGAAATTGTGGTAAATGCTTGCAGTTATCTAAGCGATGCTGCAATTTCCAAACTTTTATCTTCAAAGGTTTACGAGTTCTGTTCAGTGCCTTTGGACCAAGAGACACCCTCGTATGAAATTTCTCTTATTCTTAACATATGTTTAACTTACTAGAAACATCATTTTAACCACTATGAGTGTTTTGATAAATTTAAAGGATTTCCCTCGAATGCTCATAGATCCCATCATCAGCTCACCACTTTCGTAATTGTTATACAAAATTAAGATTATATCCTATATACAATAACACGAGAATTTTGAAAATCGGTCCACAAACAGCGAAATCATCATCAAAAACATGCAATGCAAAATATCACGAAAAGTACCAATAATTGGGTCATAGTGTGATGACCCATGATATAATTATGGTTGTGATGATGATAATCAATCAAATTGATGTGTTGGCTTATGCTTTCAGTTGTTTAAACAACGCCAAAATCCCCGAACCTCTACCTATAAGCATTCAAAAGTTCTGTTCGGTACCTTCGGATCCAGGGTATAACCTGGTGCAAAGTCTTACTTTTTGGTAGTATTTACCTCGAATGCTTCAGAAAAAATCAAAATCACTATATGTTTTCATAGAAATTTCAAGGAGTCCCCTCGATTCCTCAAGGATCCCATCATCAGATCACCACTTTTGTGAACATGGTACCAAATTCGAGCTAAACCCTATACAACAAAAAAAGAATTTTGAAAATTGTACCACAAACGGCTGAGTAATCGTGGAACATACAAAAAAAAAAAGATACATACAGCCGAACATATTACCTCCTCCTTTTTGGAAGTCGGTCAAAAACTAGATGACGCCCGCAACTCCGTTGCGCCTAAATTCGTTTATCGCGCGGGAACCGTACATTTTTCCGGGATAAAAAGTATCCTATGTCCTTTCCCGGGACTCAAAGTATCTCCATAGCAAATTTTAGCAAAATCGGTTCAGCGGTTTGGGTGTGAAGAGGCAGACAGACAGACACACTTTCGCATTTATAATATTAGTATGGAAGTATGGATGTATTTATCTGTCCAAACTCCAAGCGTGTTTGTCGCGTTTTATTGATCGGTAGAGTTGCCCAACCTTGACTTTTGTTATTGCCAAGAACCTGTGTGGCCGAATATTGAAGTCTTGGACACAAAAAACAAACAGTTTTCTTTTTCTGTAGCAAGATGTCTTGTTTGGGAAGTCTAGGGCGAAGGTACTGATTGTAAAAACTAAAAAACCTTTTTTGTGATAAAATACAATTTACACTATGTAGCCTTTGAATAACCTTGTACCTCTATTACCTAATATCAGATAAAACAGATCAGATTTTATAATGGCGACCTTTATTTGCAAAGGCGCCTCGGGCCATCAAACATGACATCATCAAGGTTAGCTAATTAGACTACATCTGTCTCGTTCTACCTGCACGAGATAAACGAGACGGGAATATAAACATTCCTTTGTGTTGTGGTTCGATAAATATTGTTTGCGTTGTACTCGTATTGTGTGCCATCGTATGGAATTTTATGCGTTCTCCTCACATTGCGCGTTGGCTAATGATGGACCAAACGATTATGAACGTGTAGAAAAGACATAATATTCGTCTGTTTGCCATAGATTAAGTCCATTCACCATTGTACTATCAGAAAAAATAATTCTTCTAGGCCAGCGGTTTTCAAACGTTTTTTGTTTGTTGCGACTATTTTGACGGACCCCCAAAAATAATCTTTGAATGAATTGTCCCCACGTGTTACTAATATTATGTATTCTGTGCCCATGTTGGTGTTTGATATTTTGAAAAAACAATTTATGCATCGCGCTCGCGGACTCTATGACAAGGCCTTTGCGAAACCCCAGAGGCCTGCGGGGCACCGCGGAGAATTTTTTGAGAGTGGCAGTCTTAGGCATTTGGTTGACCTCATCTCATAGGTTGACCTAGGTTATTTGGTCAGGTTATGTCAATGTATCTAATTCAGCTGGGTTTGATATAATCCGACAAAATTACAAGTTATTTAATTATTTAATTTAATTAATTACGACGTAGAAACGCCATCTACCTATTTATAATCAATGTCTCTTTTAATGCTACATGCTATAGAAGTATAGACATTAGACAGCCAGGCCAGACCGTTTGTAAACATGGTGTTATTTTTGTTGTCGTATGTACACAGTAACTATTTAGTACTTTGTACTCTGTGCCGTGACCCAAGGTTGGTACTACCACAGAAAATATATTAGTTGTACCAAGTACTACTAATATATTATATTCTGTGCCCAAGGTAAAGAGGGACCTTTTTGCGCAGTATTAGTTTGCCTTTAAAGCTGTTCCATCAGCGTGACGTCATTTTTCCCCTCCTTGCGATCTTTCTTTGTCGTTCTTTGTTCGTTCAAATTCGTCAAAATAGGGACCAAAACTCGAAATATGTTATAAGGCACCTACTGTAAAAAAGTCAGATTTTCAGAGATAAAAACAGCTTTCCTTATTCCTTATTATAGCTGTGCATTTTTCATTCCTAAAAAATATAACTTTGTACGTAGTAAATAGTAATGCAACAATTTATATAAATCTCCAGACTGGTTAAGATTATTCTCGATTCACTGCAAGTGACTGCGTAATAGTCGCAAATAGCAGTCTAAGACTGAATACCTAAATAATATAACTAATTCTCGAATTGTTATTTTGGATGAAATATACACGTAATCCATACTAACTGGGTGCAAGTAGCAACTTACAAAAAGGACTGAAATCCCACCAAAAACATATTTTCATGTAAAAGTTACCTCGACGACCACAAAAGGTTTGCTCTGCGAAAAAGACATCAGATCTAATGTAGAGCCAAGCTTCTGAATCGACGCGGCCCAACTCTATCGATCCGTACTCCAACAAATTCTACATATCAGTAAGTATGTATGGCTTCGCTATTTCGCTACCGTCGTCGTGGAGATGAGGCGAATATTTAGTTTCTGATCTGAAGTAAGTAACGAAACAGCCATTAAGCCTATTATATTGATATGTAGAATTTGTTGGAGACAGGATCGATAGAGTTAGGCCGCTTCGATTCAGAAGCTTGGCTCTACATTAGATAATATGTCTTTTTCACAGGGCAAAGCTTTTGTGGTCGTCGAGGTAACTTTTATATGAAATGTTTTTGGTGGGATACTTAATATTATAAAATATACGAAAGCAGAATGTGTGTCATCTGTCTGTCTGTTATCTCTTCACACTTAAACTGCTAAACCGATTTTGCTGAAATTTGGTATGGGAATATCTTGAGTCACGGGAAAGGACATAGGATACTTTTTATCTCGGAAAAATACACGTTTCACGCGCGGTAACGAATTTCGCCGCAGTGGTGTTGCGGGCGTCATCTAGTGTAAGAATAAATTTACGAATGGCCAGTTTGATAGAATCTCTGATCTCCTAATCTGTTGTTTAAAGCCTGAACAAGGAAGCACTATATTCTTGTCCAAGCTAAATCGAAATAAATCACATCAACTCGTTAACTGTGTGGGCAGAAACGGGAAATTATTTCATCTGGGTCAATTAAGCAATTTCTATATGGTACTATAGTTTTATAACGATTAGGAGTAGCAAATCCAAAAATGTATTTAGTATTATCTTTTATTATCTATTCGTTTAGGTACGTACATACAACAAAAATAAGTAAGGCACCACTGTTGATCCTTGGGGTACACCAAAATTTTATTTTCAAAAATAATAATGTTCCTTATCTATTTCTAATTGATAAATAATTAAAAATACAATAGTTTTTGTTTATTTATTGAGATAATGGCTATTTTTAACCGACTTCCAAAAAACGAGGAGGTTATAATTATGTTCGGCTGTGGATATTTTTTTACTGAATATGACGTTATGGATTGTGATCACCGTTTGCAATTTCAACAACTATGACATCATCGGTTCTCGGAATGGCTACCTACATACACCCAAGGCAAACTGGCCGGCCGCCGGATCGATGAGATAGCCTTGTAGCATAATTGCAATTTGATACCTTAAGCTCGTTATCAGTTATCAGTCATGTCCAAAGGTTAAACTACCGGTACTTGTACTAATATGTATTCTGTGCTACCGGATCAAATGCTTATTCGAGGTCGAAACTGCGAAAGTAGGTGTCATCCATACTAATATTATAAATGCGAAAGTGTGTCTGTCTGTAACATCTTCACACTCAAACCACTGAACGGAATTTGCTGAAATTTGGTATTGATAATAATGCTCAGGTTTAATCGGAGTTGCGGGCGTCATCTAGCAAAAAATAAATTATAATAAGATGATTTTGACGATCTTATTTTTTAAGTACAAGTAGATTATATTCTATTAATTCTTCAAGGAACTGAAAGTTTTCTGACTTCTACAGATTATGAAAAACGAGTTTAATAATATCGAGTTTCTATGTCTTTGCCTCCATGTCTATGTTACTTTATTAACCTTTGCAAACTAGCGCAGTGTTATAAAATATAGATCGTTTCTAGAATCTAGGTTTTATCGTGACCTAGACTCCGTGGCGTCGCATTTTATTGGTGCGGGTGGAGCTTCACATGAATAAAATAATTCGGTAAATGGCTCTACTATTACGGTCAACTACATATTTAAAACGACTTCCAAAAAAGGAGTAGGTTCTTTGTTTGTTTGTGCTCAAGAGTCAGGACTCCGGACCAAATCTAATAAAAATATTAGAAATCAGAAAGTTTATTAATTTAAGCAAGGCCTTTTTCAATTGGCCCAGCCGTACTTAGGTGTGTTTTATTGTGATTAAAAATAATTAACAAAACACAACACTGAAACATAATATTTTATAAATAACGTCTACGAACCTTTAAGTTTAAACCTATAATTGAGGTCACAGATAACATGTTGTTGTATCATAATTAATATTTAATATCGTTTTCGGTAACTTTCCACAAATAGGGCAGATAGTAAATTTAACGGTGCATATTATACACAATATTTCATCACGTTAATTTTATTATTTATCATCAGTCGATTATAATTTATAACATTCATGAAAAATTCTATTATTGTTTGGTTGCTTTCAGATTTTTGAGAGTTCTATATTTAAGTTTATATGAAATAGGTAGGAAATAGGTAATGAAGGCCAATCGTTCATTCATCTTTAAGTATTTACTTACTAGATACTTTAAAACTTAATTTTTGAATATTTTTTCCCACTTTATGATGTCATTGGATAATCTCCTTGTCTCTAGAAATATCTTGAAACAAAAGAAAATGACTCATATTACCTCCGCAACGCTGCAGTTTTTTCCTGTGATAATTTTAATTCTCAACCTAGTTTGTGTTGTGTCTTTTACAACTTTTCTTTCAGTATTATCTGTACAATTGCTGTATTAAATGTATAATATTTCCTTCAACGATTTGGGATTATTTGTAATCTTTGTTGAAACTTACTTTTTTCAAAAGATTTTCACGATGTATACAGACGTTACAAGTTACAACAATGTTTTTTTTTCCTGTTCTGTCGAGCTGCTCTATAATTATTAAAATATTATATTATCTAATTATAAATTATAATGTCATAGACATAATATTGTCTCAGTGTAGATCTTTTTTCTTATGATGGTGTTTATCTTTCTTCTATTTTAGATAGCTGTCCCGGTGAACTTCGTGTCACCTTCCCTGGACTTCTACGAATATTTTAAGACTAAAATCAGCCCAATCGGTTCAGTCGCTTTTGAGTTTTAGCGCGACTAACACATTTGAAAATCCATTTTTAGGGTTCCGTACCCAAAGGGTAAAAACGGGACCCTATTACTGAGACTTCGATGTCTGTCCGTCTGTCCGTCTGTCCGTCTGTCTGTCTGTCTCCAGGCTGTAACTCAAGAATGGTAATAGCTAGAGAGTTGAAATTTTCACAGATTATGTATTTCTGTTGCCGCTATAACAACAAATACTAAAAACAATAAATTAAATATTTAAGGGGGGCTCCCATACAACAAACGTGATTTTTCAAACATTTTTTGCTCGGTATCAATGATGACAACAGGTAGGCACTTGAAATTTTCACAAAAGCCTAAATTATATGTTTACTTTAATAATTAATAATAATATTAAAATAAAATAAAAATTAAAGGGGGGCTCCCATACAAAAAACACAATTTTTGGCCTATTTTTGCTCTATATCTAACGGTACGGAACCCTTCGTGTGCGAGTCCGACTCGCACTTGGCCGATTATTATATATAAGAAGATGTGCTCTATTTTAGAGTAGAAAAAATTAATAGGCAGTAACTGGTAAATATATTATGGAATTGATTGTTCTGTAGGTTCTTGGTGGAAATTCATGTTAAAAACACTAATAAAACACAATTTACCACTTTTTCTACTATATTCAGTAATTATTATCAGTTTTAACACAGTACACGAAACAATTCATCATCAGGTCAATCAACCAAGGTATGGTTAAAAAAGTTTTTTGGTCCCTTCCGCGTTGCTCCATGTTGGATGATTAATCTAGGTATGCTAGTGGACGAAATTAGCGGCTATAATTGAGACCTGGCGTATTGAGTGGCCTGCTTGGATAAGAATAACAGCTGCGAGCGTTGATATCAATGGATTAGTTCGCGGGTTTAGTTCCTAGAAGTAATACGGTGAGCCAAACCACTAACCAGAATGACCTTAGAGAATCACGGATCGTTAAAACCGAGCTAACGTACGCCCGGTTTCTGAGTTCTTTTTATACGATTTTATCTGTCCACTAGCACTTTTGATTGGATCAACATGGCTTTATTAGTAGATGGACTCCTGGAAAACGGTTCACAAAAAAATATATATAAAATTGGCATGTTAACCTTCTTTCTGAATTCTGAATAGACAAAAAATAACCCCAAAGTATATTATTAAAAGCATAAAAACATGCCGCACATTATCCGAAAATTCTGATCAGAAAAATTCGGACGCCCGCCGAAACGCACTCTGTTCATACATTTTGTTGTAGACATTGTAGACCCCGCATACTATCAGAATTCTGACGTATTATGCCCGCTGTACACTCTCGCCGAGAGCTCTCGGGCGAGAGTCTCGTGGGAGAGCCCCTTGCCCGAGTGCGATCATGTACATTCTCGCTTAGTTCAATCGCAGTTAAGAACTCAGGGAAGATGGACGAAAATGACCATTCACCATTCACCATGCATCGAAAGATATCATTGTAATCCAAATAATAATAATCATATTATTTAATTTTATTTCTCACAGATAATGACCGATAATGACGTTTATTATTGTTATTTTTCTGTTCTACACTGTCCAACGGCGGGACTAGTACTGAAAGACGCGAGAGTGTACAGTAGTGCGCTCGTTTTCCTCGCGAGACCCTTTGTCTCGGGCGCAAAATACCGACAACGGACCGAGAGGGTCCGAGACAGGCGAGACGAGGCGAGCGCAACCATTTACACTCTCGCGCTCGGGCCGCCTCGCTGTGTCTCGGCGAGAGTGTACAGCTGGCTTTAAAATGTAACTATGAGCGGGGCGTCCTAATTTTTCTGATCAGAAATTCGGATAATATGCGGCCGGGCTTAAAGGCCTTCCCTACGGAGATTCCGTAATTTACCGTATTTAAAGCCTTATAAACTCATAATTTGAAAGCTACAAAGTTAAAATGAAAATACAGCAATAATCTTCAGTATATCAACATTCCTTTCCCCGTTTTAAATTTGCTACTTTTATTTATTATACTCATGATATCAGCTTTCAAAGTAAAACCAATTTATTAAAATTCAAGCATACATTCAGCATCTCCTTAGTAATTTACAAATTACTTTTATTTTAAACACACGCCAAGATCGACAGTATCATCTATCCATACTAATATTATAAATGCGAAAGTATCTCTGTCTGTCTGTCTGTCTGTCTGTCTCCCTTTCACGCCAAAACTACTGAACCGATTGCAATGAAATTTTGTACACAGATATTCTAGAGCCTGAGAAAGGACATAGGCTACATTTTGATGAGGGAAAATATCTTATTTCCATGAAAATATCGATGAAAATTAATTCGCATTGTAGTTCTTATACGTGACAGCAGATGTCGTTTTTATTGCCTATGGCTCCATAGCTCAGTTGGTTAGCGCGTGGTCAGCGCTCATCCCGGGGGTCCTGGGTTCGAGTCCCGCCGACGGAACAAAAAGTTTTCAATGTTCCTGGATCTTGGATGTGTATTAAATATTATAATTTATATATGTAATATGTATCATAATATTATTTCAAAAATCTTAAATATATTTTATGTATCTATACTTATAAAATTACATGTCCTGACTGACTGACTGACTGACTGACTGACTGACTGATTCATCATCGCTGAGCAAAAACTGTTAAAGTTACAGCCACGAAATTTGGTGAGTAGGGTTGTTTTATTAAGTAAACACCCACTAAGGAAGGAATTTCGAAAATTTTACCCCGAAGGGGGTGAAATAGGGGTTGAAAGTTTGAATGAAAGTCCGTCATTTCTTGAGTTAGAAACATGAAACTTTATTTTTGGGTTACTGATTAAAAATGAATGGATACGTATTTAAGCGTTTTTGGAAATTCTACCTCCAAGGGGGTGAAATCGGGGTTGAAAGTTTGAATGAAAGTCCGTCATTTCTTGAGTTAGAAACTTGAAATTTTATGTTTGGGCTACTGATTAAAAATGATTGGATACGAGCTTAAGCGTTTTTGGAAATTCTACCCCCAAGGGGGTGAAATAGGGGTTGAAAGTTTAAATGAAAGTCCGTCATTTCATATTATAAAAGTATTAAAATGTAAGTACCTATAATATTATTTCCGTTGTCTGGCACAGGTGTAAGCTGTTGTAACTGTCCTGTAAGCACTTAGCATGGAGCCAGACTGACGTGGTGTGAAGTGTCCATAGATATTATTATTATTATTATTCATTCGTAATATTTAAACATGCTCATACCTATCCGACATCCGTATTAGACAATGTTTAATATGGATAAGTATGAGAATTTTTATGCAATTTTAATTTACGCTAAATGTAAGACGTTTAATATATTATATTATAATACATTTAATAAAAAATAAAATTACATAAAAATAAAATAATAATAAGTAATAAGTATTGTAAACATGATTACAGTGCAGAGCTATCCCAATTCCCACCAAATAAAAATATCGGCAGTCAATAGGGCATTATTTTAGTTTTATTATATGACAACAGATGGCGCTATTTGGACATTTATTAAGTTAATTTTAAAATTATAAACTAAAGTCCACGCGGACGTATATAAAGTTTAAAAAGTCTTAAAATTAAAGTAAATTAGTACTTAAATAAATGAGCCAAAAAAGAATCTGACCGATAGCTCTTAAATGACTAAAAAATTACGTATTGCTACGAATATTCGTAGACGTATTGTATAGAAAACTTATCACTTCAGTCTTGAAACTACTGTCAAATTAAGTTAGTTCCAAAAATTCATAACAGATGTCGCGTCTACATGACGTCTACATCGCGCTATCGCTTGCACTTATGTGTTTCAATAAGAGGTGGTACCATCTCAGATGGTACGAACTAACTATTCAGTACTTTATCTATGCAGTGACGTAACCTGAAACATATCAATGATAAATAATTATAGTTTATGAGTAAAGTTGTGTTAATGGGGGGGCTAAAATATAAGCTTTAAAATTTGTCATAAATAACGTTTAATTTAAAATAATGAAATATTATGTGCACACTGCACAGCTGTTTTTGGGTATTTTGATTTATTTTAAAAAGCTTTTGACAACAATTTTGTTGACACCGCACGCTATAAACTGAAGTCCACGCGGACGAAGTCGCGGGCAACAGCTAGTACTTATTATAAAACGAAGTCGCTTTTTTTCCCTCATGTCCCTTTGTTCCCTTTAATCTTTTAAACTACGCAACGTATTTTGATGATTCTTTCAGTGTTAGATAGCCCATTTATCGAGGAAGGTTATAGGCTATATTTTATCACGCTAAGACTAATAGGAGCGAAGAAATAGAGGAAAATGTGGAAAAAACGGGGAAAATTATTTGTAAGGCCTAACTTGAACGCGCTAATCTCAGGAACTACTGGTCCGATTTGAAAAATTCTTTCAGTGTTAGATAGCCCATTTATTGAGGAAGGCTATAGGCATTACTTTTTCAGTGGCTATATATTTTATACCCGTGCGACGCCGCGCCGGGGCGGGTCGCTAGTAAACAACATAATATTCGCCGTTTTAATTTTTTTTAGGACAATTTTGAACCAAGATAAGTGAAAAAAATAGAGGTTTGGTGCGATCTCGGCAACGCGGCAAATGTATGGTCAAGGTCGTTTGCTCGGGGGACGGCCTTAAGCTCCACGATATGCCATTACTTCAAAGTCACACAATTAATAACCATTACACAAATATATTCCAGTGCAGTAGCCATATGGCCGATGAAAAACAATCCGTGGCCTCAAATAGGAGCAATAATCTCAAATGACCGATCAAGTGGACTATTTCTGTACGATACCTACTACTGTACATAATATATATATATATATATATATATATATATATATATATATATATATATATATATATATATATATATATATATATATATATATATATATATATATATATATATATATATATATATATATATATATATATATATATATATATATATATATATATATATATATATATATATATATATATATATATATATATATATATATATATATATATATATATATATTATGTACAGTAGTAGGTATCGTACAGAAATAGTATATATATATATATATATATATATATATATATATATATATATATACTATTTCTGTACGATACCTACTACTGTACATAATATATATATATATATATATATATATATATTTTGTAGTTCACCCCTTGTCACCCCTTGTGATATGATGAATGATAGTTATGGTCGTACATCCGTATTATTAACAGTTTTTGTTGTACTCTGACGACTGAAACATATTTCTGTGATAAATTATGAACTCTAAAATTGTTTGTAGACAATTAATGATTTAGCTTGCAAAAAATGTTTTTGTCTCTTTTTATGGAGATCCGCATGCGAAAAATATTATAAGTAATTAATTATTATTATTGAACGCAGTCGTCGAGAAAAATACTTACATATTAATATTATGCTAATTGCTACGTTTCCTACGTACTTACCTATATATTTTCCTTATAGTCTATGCTTGTACGTACCATCGAGGAAGTTGATTCCTATGCAATTGACAGACCAACGTTATTTGGTCGAATATGTCAATTCAATGTTAATTGTGATCTGTCGGCTGGGTTTGACGTATTGCGACCAAACTACGTAGGTCCCCCATCTGCATAGGAATCAACTTCTCTGATAGTACATAAATGCAGCATTTGAAAGAATCATGTATCTAGTCAAGACAATACATATTTTAGGCCGTAATATAACAATGACGCTATTATTTTGTTGTAAGTTGGTGATTAAGGCTATCAAGTCAAGTTGACGTGGCTCCTACTGTGAAAAGCATTTTGCATTAATCGTCACGAAAGGTCAAATGAAGGGCCATGTTATATTATGGTTACTACGACTTACCTACGATGTTGTTCAGCCTTATTAGGTTTGAAACTACACCTGTCTCCACTTAACCAGTAAGACACAGACGACGTTTTATCTACAGCCATAGGTACTAATGTTATGTGAAAGTGTGTCTCTCTGTCTGTCAGTTACCCGATTTTGCTGTAATTGTATGGAGATACTTTGAGTCCCGGGAAAGGATATAGGATACTTTTATCCCGAAAAAATATCCGGTTCCCGCGCGATAAACGAATTTTAGCGCAACGGAATTGCGGGCGTTTTTGCTTTGTTTTTTGCTGCTCTCAGTTAATTTTGGAAGTTTTACTTCCTATTTCCAAACCGACTATAATTTTTTTTACAATTCGTAGTGTAGTCATAGTGCCATAAATAAACAGAATCAATTCATTTATGAATAATGTCATTAAAATCACTATTTTCATAAAACATTGCACGTAAAGTTTTACGTACTTAGATGATATTTCATTCCATCATAGCATTTTCTAGTAATTGCTCGCATGCATACTAATAAGATCAGCATGCTATTATATTATTAAAATACAATATTAAATAAATTGTTGTTATTTTCATGCTACCATAGACAAGAACGCCGGTGAGTTCAAAATGTATTTTTAAACATGTTTGTGCGTTTCACTTGTAATGTATTGCACAATGTTTGTGTAAATCATACAAAAATATTGTAAGCAATACCTATCGTTTTTTTTAAATTAAGTACTATAAATTTAGGTACTTAATAACATTACAATAATATGCACAACTAAATACTAATTCTTTACGACTCAACTGTGGTCTATAGAGCCTATAGAGGTAGAGGTTCGGTAGAAGTAAAGGTTTTGGGTACTCTACGAAGTCTCTAACTCAGCAAATATTAAAATAATAGACCTATACGATATAGACAGAATACAGCACTTAATTGCCACTAAATCAATTACAATAAATTATGATAAAGACAAAATAAAAAGATCTAGCTTATTTTGTAACCTTAACCTGTAATAAGTTAGTGTAACCTCCAAGTGTAAATGGATTGCAGTTATTATGTAACACAACTTTGTATTCTGTGGATGTTAAATGACGCATTGGCAAAACTAGGACGCCTGCAATAAAGTATTGCACCTCCTCACACCCCTTATCTAGGGAGGCAACCTTGACCCGGCGTCCTTGCGATGTCCGTCCCCTGCTAATCGATACAGTAGGAACACGTCAGTGTTTTGTTTATGAATCTTTAATCATAAACAAAACACTGACGTCACAACTTGACTGACGAAACAATCACAGCTTTAATCCCATGTAACCAATATGTTATTGTGAATTGTTTTTTATGTACTATCAGAGAAGTTGATTAATAGGCAGATGGCGGACCTATGTAAATTGGTCGCGTTATGTCAAACCTAGCCAAGAGATCACGACTAACATTGAATTGACATAATTCGACCAAATGACGTTGGTCTGTCAACTGTCTACGAATCAATTTCTTCGATGTTACTTTCTTCTTTTGAATTGGCGGCATTTTTGTAGGATTTTATTATTTTTTAAAATCTTAATAAAATATTTATGTACTTAACAGAATAATAAAATGCTTATTTAGGAAATTGGCTCGTTGGTACAGATATCGTTCAGATATAAAACTTGAATCCCGATTCCCGATACGCAAAAAAAATATTAAGTATATTGTTTTCAAGTCAAAACAACTTACTTACATAATACAAACCAAAAAAAAATATTTGCCTATGTTAGTTGTTTACATTTTAAATAATATGTAGTTTCATTTGTTTTGATCTACGTTGTTAAATAGGTACTAATTTAATATGGCCACGACTTCCTTAAACAATTCGTAATTTGTTTACACTGTTTGTGACCTTGACGTTTTTTAAATCACACGTTTTTCATTTGTCAATCGTTAATGTCTACGAAATCGAAACCATATGTTTTCGTATCACATAAAAAGTATGTCTTATTCATTAATTACATTCACCACTAAATAAGTACAATTTACATAAAACTGACCAGAAAAATTTTCATACAGGTGCTTTCCGAAGCATCGGGGAGAAGACAGCTTCTCTTTTCGAAAGAAAGAAGAAGGATGCTGAACAGATCGCAGCAGAGAAAGCAGCGGAGGCCGCCCAAGTCGTGGAAAACCAAGTCAAGAAGACCGGTGAACTAGTCAGCGGAGCAGAGAAAGGTGCAGCGGAGGCAGCTAACACTGGTGATTTTGTTATTTGATTATAGCACCTATCAATTCCCAAGCGGCAACCGGCTGCCGCATAACAATTGAAAATCTATTGTGTCTGCGATACCCACGATGAAGGCGTTAAAGTACTTATGAAATAGCTGTATGTAAAAGAATCGATGTTGCCACAGTTCATAGTGCAATAATTTTACACCATGAATTACTGTATATTATTGCTTATAGCAACTTACTAACTACTAACATAGTACTTACGTACCTAAGAGATTTTTTGTCTTTAACTTGAGCTTAAAAGAAAACCCTGTATATCATACTGTTATTTTAGTCTAGAAATCCTAAATAACAGATTTTCTCTTTATAGCTTCTGGTGCAAAAGATGTGGCTGTGGACGTCCTGAACAAAGAACTGGAGAAGGTGACCCTCGCAGCCGGTGAAGCCAAAGAAGCTGCAAACAGAGCGGTGGCCGATGGCAAGAAAGTCATAGACACCACCAAAGGTTAGAGTAATATAATATGAGTAGATACTTTTAAAAGCACTTTTTTTTTTAATTTCCCTCCTATTCTATTTCTGTTGTGAATGGCACTCTTTTATTTTATTATTTTTCTTTTTTTTTATCCCACCTGTAGAAACTATCGCGACGACAGTAGACAACACGAAAAGAGCAGCAGAGAGTGCCGTACACACGGCAAAAGGTATGGGTGTTCTTTATTTATTCTTCTATTTACAAAAGTTTCCATTTCTTGCATGATTTTAATTTGTCAAGCACCTTTGTGTCGGTTTCTTTATAAGGTTATGTTTCTTATAGATAAAGTAGCAAAGTAGAAATCAATACATATTATCGCTAATTTTATGTATTTAGGTTTAAGTGTTTTAAATTTTCAATTATTATAGATACTATTTCAAGTACATTAGATTCAACGCAAAAAACGGCTCAAGCAGCACTAGAAACTGGAAAAACTTATGCCAACTCTGCAAAAGGTAAATAAAGTGATTTAAATTAATGAAACAAATGGGATACATTATTAAATACATCAATCCATTTTGTAGATTCGGTAGCAAGTACAATTCAAAGCACAGTAGACGTCACACAAAAAACTGCACAAACTGCCCTTGATACGGGAAAGTCGTATGCCACAAGTGCGAAAGGTAATATTAATATTTTCAACGATAAGTACATTGAAAACTCAGCAATATCGAAGGAAGATAAATTTATTCGTTTTTATTTATAGACACAGTAGCTAGCACAGTACAAAGCGCAGTAGATGCCACACAAAAAACTGCTGCCTCCGCAATTGATACAACCAAGACATATGCAACTTCAGCCAAAGGTAGAAGAAAGATTTAATTTTAATCCAAATACGATTCGCGAGAAAGTAAATATTGTTCTTATATATACTTAAACTATGCTTTTAGATACTGTAGCCAGCACATTAGAAGCCTCACAAAAAACAGCTGCATCTGCTTTTGACACTACAAAATCATACGCAAGTACAGCTAAAGGTAGATTTGGTTTATTTATTATTGTCATACATAGAAAACTACCTTAGTAGCGAGGCGTCGTAAATAACTATGACCTTTTATTTGTAGACACAGTAGCTAGCACCGTACACAGTGCGGTAGATGCAACACAAAAAACAGCTGCCTCCGCTTTTGATACCACTAAGGGATTGGTAGTTTCAGCTAAAGGTAGAATCATATTTTTTTTGTTCTATTCTTTAAGTGCCATAGATGGCGCTATAGTCAATTTTAGTAGCCTATAACCGGCGGAAAATCAAGACGCTTCCAATAACACCTCATTTGTCTAAATAGGATAAGTAGTTTTAAAGTTACGAGGGAACAGATAAACATCCATACCCACATACATACATACATACAGGTCAAAATCATAACCATCCTTTTTGCTTCGTCGTAGTTGGGTAACAAAACTAAATAAGTTATACGAAAACTTAATTGTTCATTATTGCAAACTTTTTTGTAGACACTGTAGCTAGCACATTAGACGCTACGCAAAAGACAGCTGCCTCAGCTATTGATACTACGAAAGGATATGCTGTTTCGGCTAAAGGTATAATCGATTAAAATTAAAATAAATACAAAAAACAGAAAGTAGTTGCAGTAACTAATTATAATATTTTATTCGTAGATACCGTTAGTAATACGATACAAAATTCTGTAGAAGCAACACAAAAGACTGCTCAATCAGCAGTTGATACGAGCAAAGCTTATGCAGCTTCTGCTAAAGGTAGGCCTTAAATACATTGATGAAGTGTAAACTATTAAATGAACCAAAAATTATAAATTTTAAATTTGTAGATACAGTTGCAAGTACTGTGGATGCAGCAAAGAATAATGCATACAATGCATTTGATGCTAGTAAAACTTATGCTTCTGGAGCTAAAGGTAAAAATAACGATGGTAAATACGCCTTAAAGTATACATCTTACAAATAAATAATACTAGTATTCGATTTATAGATTCAGTATCAGATTCTTTGAGTAAAACGTTACAAAGTACAAAAGATGCTTCAAATTCGGTAGTCGAAACGACTAAAAACTGTGCGGAGAACGCTAAAGGTTTGATTTTTTGAAGCAACACTAGCGCGTACTTGTTTTGTGTTACCTTTCTTAACTTTACCTATAGAATTGTTGCTTTAAATGTGTTTTTATTGTAGTTAGTTAATAACTATGTGATCCTATAATTTGTATGTTTTTATGTGTTTAAAATGTGGCTAATTATTTTTATTGTTGAAAACGTGTTTTATTTTTTGTTCTAACATTTTGTTTTGCACTAATGCTCGTAGAATCTGCACAAAGCTCAATTCAGAGTACTTTGGACTCTTCGAGAGATTATGCGTTTTCAGCGTTTGATGTTGGAAAATCCTATTTTGATAGCGCTAGAGGTATGATTTGTGAAGCTTGATTTAATTTTTCTGAGTATTTAGGTATTAGTAGAATTTATTTTTATGGGTCAAATTAAAATTTTAGACTCAGTTGCAAGCACTTTGGATAACACGAAAAAAACTGCACAAAGCACACTAGAAACTGGAAAAACATACATGGAATCAGCCAAAGGTAGATTTTGATTGTAAATATGTAATCTTACTTGATAGATCACGAAAATTTCTTTCAAAATCTTAATGACCTTCTTACTATTTTAGACTCAGTAGCAAATACAGTACATACTACAGTTGACGCTACTAAAAATGCAGCTGAGAGTGCTTACAATAAAAGCGCGGCAATCGCTACGGGAGTTAAAGGTACATTAAAACCTACACAATTATGTTAAGTAATATTATTATTTATTACATTATACACAAACAATCTACGTAATATGCTTACCACAAAATTAACAAAAACTTATATTTTTTAGATTCAGTAGACAGCACCATTCAAAGTACTGTAGATACATCTAAAAATATTGCTAGCTCAGTGTACGACAGAGGTTCCTCGCTTGTAACTGGCGCCAAAGGTACAACAGCTTTTCATAATATAGCCTCTATTATATCTGGCTTGATTAATTCAGGATTTTTACAATTATTATTATCGTCTTTCCTATTTTAGATTCCGTTGCCAATACGGTACATAGTACTGTTGATACAACGAAGAATGTTGCTAGCTCGGTATATGACAAGAGCTCTTCGCTTGTAGCTGGTGCCAAAGGTACAGCAGATATACACAAAGCTTTTGTTTCTCTGGTGTGATTAGTCCATGATTTTAAAATAATTATTATTATCCTCTTTCATATTTTTAGATACTCTTGCTAATACTGCACATAGTACTGTTGATACAACGAAGAATGTTGCTAGCTCGGTATATGACAAGAGCTCTTCGCTTGTAACTGGTGCCAAAGGTACAGCAGATATACACAAAGCTTTTGTTTCTCTGGTGTGATTAGTCCATGATTTTAAAATAATTATTATTATCCTCTTTCATATTTTTAGATACTCTTGCTAATACTGCACATAGTACTGTTGATACAACGAAGAATGTTGCTAGCTCGGTATATGACAAGAGCTCTTCGCTTGTAACTGGTGCCAAAGGTACAGTTGATATACACAAAGCTTTTGCTTCTCTGATGGTGTGATTAGTCCATGATTTTGACAATAATAATTATTATCGTCTTTTATATTTTAAGATACTGTTGCTAATACTGTACATTGTACTGTTGATACAACGAAGAATGTTGCTAGCTCGGTATATGACAAGAGCTCTTCGCTTGTAACTGGTGCCAAAGGTACAGTTGATATACACAAAGCTTTTGCTTCTCTGATGGTGTGATTAGTCCATGATTTTGACAATAATAATTATTATCGTCTTTTATATTTTAAGATACTGTTGCTAATACTGCACATAGTACTGTTGATACAACGAAGAATGTTGCTAGCTCGGTATATGACAAGAGCTCTTCGCTTGTAACTGGTGCCAAAGGTACAGTTGATATACACAAAGCTTTTGCTTCTCTGATGGTGTGATTAGTCCATGATTTTGACAATAATAATTATTATCCTCTTTCATATTTTTAGATACTCTTGCTAATACTGCACATAGTACTGTTGATACAACGAAGAATGTTGCTAGCTCGGTATATGACAAGAGCTCTTCGCTTGTAACTGGTGCCAAAGGTACAGCAGATATACACAAAGCTTTTGTTTCTCTGGTGTGATTAGTCCATGATTTTAAAATAATTATTATTATCCTCTTTCATATTTTTAGATACTCTTGCTAATACTGCACATAGTACTGTTGATACAACGAAGAATGTTGCTAGCTCGGTATATGACAAGAGCTCTTCGCTTGTAACTGGTGCCAAAGGTACAGTTGATATACACAAAGCTTTTGCTTCTCTGATGGTGTGATTAGTCCATGATTTTGACAATAATAATTATTATCGTCTTTTATATTTTAAGATACTGTTGCTAATACTGTACATTGTACTGTTGATACAACGAAGAATGTTGCTAGCTCGGTATATGACAAGAGCTCTTCGCTTGTAACTGGTGCCAAAGGTACAGTTGATATACACAAAGCTTTTGCTTCTCTGATGGTGTGATTAGTCCATGATTTTGACAATAATAATTATTATCGTCTTTTATATTTTAAGATACTGTTGCTAATACTGCACATAGTACTGTTGATACAACGAAGAATGTTGCTAGCTCGGTATATGACAAGAGCTCTTCGCTTGTAACTGGTGCCAAAGGTACAGTTGATATACACAAAGCTTTTGCTTCTCTGATGGTGTGATTAGTCCATGATTTTGACAATAATAATTATTATCGTCTTTTATATTTTAAGATACTGTTGCTAATACTGTACATTGTACTGTTGATACAACGAAGAATGTTGCTAGCTCGGTATATGACAAGAGCTCTTCGCTTGTAACTGGTGCCAAAGGTACAGTTGATATACACAAAGCTTTTGTTTCTCTGGTGTGATTAGTCCATGATTTTAAAATAATTATTATTATCCTCTTTCATATTTTTAGATACTCTTGCTAATACTGCACATAGTACTGTTGATACAACGAAAAATGTGGCTAGTTCTGCATACGATATGAGCTCCTCGATTGTAACTGGTGCTAAAGGTAAAACCATTTTTTATGAAATTTTTACTATGTCAGCTGCTTTGATTATTCCTTGATTGAATATTATCGTCTTTTTATTTGTAGACACTGTTGCAAACACAGTACACAGCACGGTTGATACAACGAAAAATGTTGCTAGCTCTGTGTACGATAAAAGTTCCTCCCTTGTAACTGGTGCCAAAGGTAGAGTTATTGAAGAAATCTAATTATATTTCTTTTGAATTTCTTTATTACGGATGTAAATGTTTTTTTTTAAATAATTTTATAGATACCGTTGCTAACACTATCCAAAGTACTGTCGATACAACGAAAAATGTTGCTAGTTCTGTATACGATAAAAGTTCCGCAGCAGCAACTGGTGCTAAAGGTAAATCATCAATAAAAAATATTTTTTGTTCAAGTGTATTAATTTTACTTATTATAGTGTCTTTTTTTAGATACCGTATCAAGCACAGTGCAAAGTACAATAGATACAACTAAAAACGCTGCAGATTCTTTATACGATAAAAGTTGTTCCCTTACAACTGGTGCTAAAGGTAATAAACTAATAAGCAAAGATCTGTTACGTGACAAAATCATACTCACGATCATGGTTATTTCCATTTGTAAAGTCTAACCATTCATTTTATTGTAGATTCAGTTGCTAGCGCATTAAAAGGTACTATCGACATCACGAAAAACGTAGTTGATACAGCCTATGATAAGACATCTGCAGCTGTTACTGGTACCAAAGGTAACCCGAACATCTTTCGTTATCATAAAAAATATCGTAAAATGTTAAAAAATTGTTACAATCATGTTTTAATTTTTTTTATCATATTCCATCTAAACAATGTCTGCTTTTTCAAAGTGTAGCTTTTATGTTTTTTACAATTTTTTATTTATGCATTGTATTACAGATGCAGTAGCAAACACATTACATAGCACGGTAGATACAACGAAGAATGTTGCAAGTTCGGTTTATGACAAAAGTGCATCATTAGTTTCTGGTGCTAAAGGTACAACGTTTGTCGCATTTTAAAATAAGATTCAAAAATTGAAATCCCTCATTATTCAATTTTAATTTGCATTTTATAGATTCAGTTGCAAGCACAGTACATGCAACAAAAATTGTTGCAGGTTCCGTAATCCATAAAACCACTTCATTAATAACTGGTACTAAAGATACAATAGTACAAAATAATCATTGATTATTCTGAGGATCTTCTTACAGTAATAATTGTACACTTATCAAATTTCCGCTTTTGTAGATTCGGTTGCAAGCACAGTAGATACAACTAAGAATGTTGCAGGCTCGGTCATTGACAAAAGTTCATCTCTAGTAGTTGGTGCTAAAGGTACACCTAAATAATATGGTGATTGAAATTGTTTAGAATTTTCTTTTCTCACATTAAACTTTGCATTTCGTAGATTCGGTTGCAAGCACAATACAGAGCACAGTAGACACAACCAAAAATGTTGCAGGTTCTGTAGTTGATAAGAGTACTTCTTTGGTAACTGGAGCTAAAGGTACAGAATAATATAAGTACAATTAATGTCCGCAGATTTTTTTTAATATGAAACATTTTAAATAAAAGCCTAATTCTCTTATTTATAGATTCAGTTTCAAGCGCGATACATAACACGGTAGATACAACAAAAAATGTTGCAGGTAACGTAAGAGGTAAACGCTGGCATTTTCTTATAAGAAGTGTTTTAATACAAACACCTATATTATATTTTTAATTTCACTTTTCATTATTTTACGTTTTATTATTTTGTAGATTCAGTTGCCGAAAAAGTGCAAAGCACAGTCGGTACAACTAAAAACATTGCTGATAGTATTTACGACAAAGGTTGTTCACTTGTCGGCAGTGTCAAAGGTAATTTGTGATGAATTGTTGCAAATCGCAACGACTATTATGTCTTTGACTTCAAGATTTCTACTGTTGCTATTATACTTTTGTACTACACAATAAATATATTTTATTGAATTTTAAATCTACAGTTTCTCTCTTTTAAAACTTTCGTTATTTAATCTTTTTTGTATCATATTTTCAACAATTTCAATCTTTACTTTCTTAATCTAACAACTTATCTAATTTTCTTATATCTTTTCTCACCTTTTTTGCACTTGTAGATACTTTAACTTCGGTGGTGGATTCTTCAGAAGACGAACCCTACTCTGCTTTAGACGATGCTAAAGGTATTGGTTAATACTTAGGGGTATAAGATTCTGCTTAAAGCTTTTGAAACTAAACTAATAATGTGGCTGTTTTTTCTAGCTTTACTAATTTGGGATATGGAAGATCTAACTTGCTTGTTCCTAGTGTAAGGTTTACAGCATACTTTAAAGTGCTGAATAAAAGCACAATGTACTTATTTCTTCAAACATGATGACGCAGACTCAAGTAAGACAAGAGTAAAGGTATAACTAGTACTACACTTGTAACTGCTACTGTAACGTTACTTTGGTGTTTCTTGTTTTTTGAACTGTGTTTTTGTTTTCATGTGCATGTTTTTTTACATATTAAGTACTTATTACTTAAGTTTTACCATTACGAGTACTTCAGTTTAAGGGTGTTATAATATTTATGGTGTTTTCATTGCTTTTGTGTTTTTGTTATTTGTGACTAATACCGATTTGTTTTGTGTTTCTTAGTTATTACGACGTTGGATATTATATTTCAAGTAATTTAGGTTTCGAAGTCAACTTGGGCTTGAACTGAACCTCCTCCGTCGTCCTTTCTCGCTGTTACTTTGGGATTTAGTCTATTATTTATCTTTTCGATCCGAGCCTTTCATCTAAATTACACAAGGTTTTGTTTAATACTGTCCGCAAGGTCTTGTAAAACATAACAAAAAAAAATATAATATGTTAACAATAATTGGACTTCATCTTCATAACTGTCTACTCTGTGGGCCTAAATCAAGTCATTTAAACCGTTCAAAATCGCTTACGAGAGAATTTGTTGCAGATACCATCAACACCACTGTGGACTCGACGAAGAAGGCGGCTGAGGACGCCAAGGAAAAGGCTCGTCATGCTGCCGAGGCTGCCAAGGAAGAGGCCAGAAAGGCTGCAGAGGCCGCTAGGAATGAAGCTAAGAGAGCTGCCAGTAAGTAAAAAAATACATTTTTAAAAGATACCTTATTTAAAAAAACATTTCAAAAAAGGTATCTGTCGTTCTTTTTTTTTTAAAGTACAATAGTACTTATATAATTGTAATGCATCAATAGATGAGTTTTGCATTCTAAAAATAAAAATTTGTTATATGGTACAGTACTGACTATTTTACGTTGTGTTACTTATACTCGGCGCGGCGAACCTTGGTTCCTATGACACTGACAGTTAATCACACCATATAACATTGTAGTGTAGCGTCACCATTAAATTAGGATCATATTGGAGGCGTCTAAAAATCCAATTTATAAATTTTACGTAACCTAATGCCATTACAATGCTATTCCGTTGTATAAAGACGTAAACGTAAATTCAGATTGAGATAATTTCTTGTAAATGCTAAGAATTGTTAAAAATTCCAACGGAATATCATTGTAATGGCATAAAGCTGCGTAAAATTTATAAATGGCATTTTTAGACACCTCCAATATGATCCTAATTTAAATGGTGACGCCACTGCAATGTTATCAACTGTCAGTGTCATAGGGACCAAGGTTTGCCGCGCCGAGTATAATGTTTCTTAACTATAAAATAAAAACCTCGGTCACAAAGTAATACTCTACGCACTACAAGGACAAAAATACAGGATTCGAGCTAACTAGATATTGTTAAAAAAAACAAGCTAACTTTTATTAGAACCGGATTACATAGCTGAGCTAAAAATTACAGACGCCGCAGTAGAGGAATCCAAGAGAGCGGCTGAGAAGGCAGCAGCCGATGCGTCCAACGCCGTCCACAGCACCGTCGACAACACACTCAAGAGGGTGGAAAACGCCGCTGACCAGGGCCTGAAGAACGCGGGCAACGTCGTCGATGCCAAGATTAAGGATGCAGACAAATATCTGAACGAGAAGCGCGACTCAGTAAGTATTGAAATTGAGCTAAATTTGACTATATGAAATAATAAATATATATATATAAAGCTATTGCAACGCATGATGTATCTAAATAGAAATGAGCTTGTGAATTGTGAAGGTCCTTACCACCTCTTATAAAACAAAATCATGTTACCAATAGCGCGATGTAACTGACAAACAGCGCCATCTATTATGAAAGTTGTGAAGGTCCTTACCACCTCTTTTAAAAACCAAATCATGTTTAACCAATAGCGCGATGTAACTGAAAAACAGCGCCATCTATTATGAATTATTGGAACTAACTTTATTTATAAACACTGAAGTCTGCCGAACTGAAACGACATTAGACGAATGTTAGGTGTTTTTCGTTACGGAATTTCTTGATTCGGTCGCCGCGCTCAAAGCCCGCGATAAAAGCTATGCAATAGCTTAAAATTTAATAACTAAGATGCTTTTAATGGATAGATAGGGTAAGAGTTAAGACTAAGATAATGACAGTAAAAAATGACCTTAAGCGCGCATGTTACATTCTTTGGTACGAATATATTATTTTAACGAAAGAGACGAATATATTGGAGTGAAAGTCTTTTTTATTTTAATTTTTAAATTGAATGTTATTTTCCATTGGTTCATTTAAATGTTATTCTAGCCCACGTTAATTAAAATTATTTTTACGTTTCAGCTTCTGAATAACTTTTCTCATGCCGTTCACGACGGCGCAGAGGGCGCCACCGGGCTCCTCAGTAAGGGACTCGCTACTTTCCCCAAATAAACGCACAAAACTTCAGTCATAAAGTGCTACAAGTCTTTAAAATGAACGTGGATGGGGAGCTGCTGAAGAAGAACTGCCAAAAATATGTCAAAAATTGCGTTTTTTTTATAATGGCAGCGTTAGTTCCTTTTTTCGCCACGTTCATCTAAAGCCTTGTCGAGCTCTACTCGGGAAACTGGCAGACTGCTATTTAAAAAAAATGTGTGTCATGTGACTTTTTATTTTTTAAATTTTATGATTACGCTTATGTATAGTTGTATATAATTATGTATTTAATCAAAAGAAACCGAAAACTGCGGCACCCGGCAACATCTCATGCAAACTGTTAAGTTTCCCGAAGCTTCTTTATTTAATTCTCTAGTAATAAGTAAATTCTACGCATGGATTAAAAACCAGTTTATGCTCAGTTTCTGATATTTTTTGACAACATTGTTGATTGGCCAATTAAAAGTCCTAGTGCAGTGTTTTCCAATCTGTGGTCAGCGGACCCCTGGGGGTCCGCTAGTAATATGTAATGGAGGTCCGCGGTATGAGGTATCATACAATATATAATCCGATTTGTTTGCAGTTTGTTTTAGAGGGTCCGTAAAAACTGTGCTTGAATTTCTAGGGGTCCATGGCTGAAAAAGGTTGGGAAACGCTGCCTTAGTGAATAGATAAACTTGAGATAAGCCTTAGAAACTAGCATCAGTGCTTATCAACATAATGTTATTAAAAATCCGGCGATGCTGAATTTATTGTGTTGGTAAACACCGGATTTTAAACTGTGAATGCGACATCGTTTCTTTACTCAAATTACGACATTTAGATTAAAATATAGAATTAGGTTACTTTTATATCGATTGCATTGTTTGGCATTTTAATGCATTTTAAGATTGCACAAACCTAGCTTGGCTTAACCGTCCATCAAAGCTGCCTTTACAAAACTATATTTTACTGTATAATATTGTGCTGTTATGAGATACAAATTTTAACAGAATTGTTACTGAAATATTGTTCCTACTCACAGAATATAATTATTATTATATACATATTTTGTTAGCAGAATTCCGTGTCAATTTTATGTAAAATAAGAATCAATAAGGTACCATCGAGGAAATTGATTCCTAGGCAGTTGGCAGACCAACGTTATTGACGTAACGCGACCAAACTACGTAGGTCCCCCATCAGCTGCCTAGGAATCAGATTCTCTGAAGTACATTATACATAATATTACTTCTTAATTTATTAAATGTTGATATACTCAGATAGCTCAGAAACAGGCCTCAAATTAAAATGTTAAATGAATATTTAAAAATTAAAAGTAAGTATAATTATAATAATTGTCTTATATATTACTCTCGTTACGAGATTACGATCATTTTTATTTTTGCTTGTATTGAATTGTATTTAAATTGTATTTAATAATGTTATTATTGGTTTTAATTAAGAAAATAATTTATAATATATCGTTCAATGGGCTCGAATATCTAAATTTAGATCTAAATTAATACCTAATTTCTTTGACATCTTTATCAGCTCTTACTTTTAACAATATAGATGTTTCTTTATCTCTACCTATATTTCAAGTCTTGTGTTACAGTTATAGAAGTCATATTGTAACTTAAAATAATAAATGTATCTTTATTTATTATGATGTATTATTTTAAAAAAGTACCCAAATCCGCCACCGATAATGATTAAACTCTGACCGGCGACGGCGGTGGGTTATAAATTATAATGCAAGACGTAAACGTAAGAACTAGGAGGTACATAAATGCGACATAAGTTATAGGTACCTCTGAGTAAAGACGAATGGTTAAGCAAATGACCTTGCTTGTTTGGACACGGAACGCCATCTGTTTATGAATCAATGTAGCGGTAGTAGGTGTAGATTGTCAAGCTATCAAATCCTTCCGCTAGATGGCGCATTTAGCGTTTATAATAATAAACAGACTACATTTTTTTCGAATTGATCGATTGAAAAAAATACTCAGAGGTACTTATGTCGCATTTAATATGTCGTATGACGTATCACGTATGCGTCGTGCAAATGTATCCAAAAGGACTTGATCAAAATAAAACATAAATACACCTTGTATTATCTACTAAACAATACTATCCTAAAAACTTTCTTACTTTATTAAAATTAGCTATTTGACCGAGCTTTGCACGGTATTCGATAAAACACGAATAAAATGACATTTTCTAAAAATGATTCCTAGCTACATCAATTTATCGCCCCCGAAATCCCCTATATCAGGGGTCACCAAATGGCGGATCGCGGTCCGCATCCGGACCGCCGACCTATTGTGTGCGACCAAGCATTTTCGAAGATGAACTTCGTAGTTTGCACCAATTTCACTCCAAACTTCAGACAGATATAGTTAGCAATAAAAATTGTCACTTTTCCCATTGATTGATACCTTTGTTATTTCCGTTATTTGTTTAAAAAATATGTTTTTATAAAATGTGTGGACCGCGAAGGTCATTTCTTTTCTTAAAATGGACCCCGAGCGAAAGTAATTGGTGACCCCTGCCCTATATACTTACTAAATTTCATGAAAATCGTTGGAGCCGATTCCAAGATTCCAAATATATACAAGAATTGCTCCTTTAAAGATCTTAAAATTAAATTAGGTAAGTATTTAAAATATAAAATTTTATTTTTTCAAGTTGATAAGAGCGCTTTTGCAGTTTGCACTAGAGATAAACTACGATAACATGGCGCGCCCCTCCAAAATTCAAAACGTTTGATGTGCGTTGTCTTGCGCGGTCGGCTAGTTATGATTAATTGACCAGCAAATCTTGGTAATAAGTGATATTAAGTGAAATATTACGAGTACTGGTTGATTGGTTGAATACTTACTACATACAAACTCTTTCATAAGGATATGACTACACACATTGAAACAGTAATTTGGAGGGGCGCGCCATGTTATCGTAGTTTATCTCTACGAGTCGATTACGACTTGCGAGTTGCGACTTTTTTAGTTACGACCATGGACGTATAAAAAAAGGCCAAGTTTTTTTATATAATATAGGTATCATTGGTTACGACTTACGAGTCTTACGACCAAATCGACGGTCCCTACGTATAAAGCGACATGTCAAAAGTAGTGGTTTTCAGGAGAGCGTTTTTAAGATTCAAACTGTTACTGTAGATTACCATAAAACATAAACACAATTATTTTTGTTGATCTGAAAAACTTAATGTAGGCCGTTTGTCATGATATAACACAATTTCAAATATTTACTGTATTTTCGCCAAAATTGCAAGATGACCGTTTTTACGGTGACAATTCAAGACTGCCCATAACGGTTAAGTCGTACATGTCCGTTTTTACTTTGGAAGAATTAAAATATTATATTAGGTCCTAAATTCATTCAGCACTATATAAAATGATTCGTATTGTCATAATTTATAAGTTTATAACATTTATGTAATACGAATTCTGGCTCTTCAGTGAGAAAAACTAAAAAACACAGACATATCTTTTTATACGCTGCTAATTTAAGTAGTTTTTTCTATGTTATAATGAACGAATAAAAGGACATGTCATCAATTACTTTAGGTCCATAATGAAAAATTGTAATAAAATGTGATTATTTGATAAATTAAACTGTTTAGTTTTAAAAAGTCTACAAAGTTTAGTATCTATGTATTAATTAATTCTGTTTTACTAAAGGGTAAAGCATAAACATAATAATGTTGAAGATGAAGAAGGCTGACTTTATTTCTAACAAAATGCATCGTTGCTATAATTTAGATTTTTTTATATAATATTTTTGAAAATTTGTCAATGATACTTGTATATGGATATAATGTAGAAAAAAAACTTTTAACATATTTTACATGTTGTTGAAGATAACGAATGCCCAGATACTTTGCCTTTTTCTTCTTCTTGGTCATTTCGGATACTTGAGCAAGGTCAATTCCTTTTCCAATTTTGAGACCTAGGTGACCATTCACGACCTTAGACTTTTAATGCATCTTACATGAGTAAATTCTTTGAGGCTTCGTTATAACTTCTACGGTGGACAAGTCTGGATAGTAAAATATATTTCTGAGTCGTTTATTATATTCAGCTTTAACTGACTCTTGAGCTTTTCTGAAGGTCGTAATTTTTAGTATTACCGTTGAATACAGAGCTGCATTGATGTAATCGTCTAACACGTTCCTCGCAGGAAGAAAATAGTATTTCATCCCAATTTGCGACTGCCAAATTGACTACAGAACACCTTATCAATTCTATACTAATATTATACAGCTGAGATTTGTTTGTTTGAACGCCCTAATCTCAGGAACTACTTATCCGATTTGGAAATTCTTTCAGTGTTAGATAGCTCATTTATCGAGGAAGGCAACACATTATAAATTATAGCGCTATGATTAATAGGAGCAAAGAAACAGGGGAAAATGTGAAAAAAATTGGGGAAATAATTTGAAAAGGCTTATCTTACAAACTCTATTGGAGCAAAAAAAATAGCCCATAAACTTTTTAATTTCTAGGTTAATCATGCACCGATGTCACCTTAGATTTTTAATATGAGCTTTTCCGGATTTTTTTTCAAGCCCTTCTCAATCCTACAACCAAGCGATACCGTGTTGTAGAGGGAGTCCATCTATCAAGTGAACAAGGAGTGTTCTTAATAGTTTTTAATTAATTTTATATAATTTATTAGCGTTTTTAATACTATTTTATATAAAACTAGCGACCCGCCCCGGCGTCGCACGGGTATAAAATAATTTATATACTATATAGCCACTGAAAAAATGATTAAAATCGATAGCCTATGATCCTTCACGTAGTCTACTTGATACTTCTATTCTATGCCAAATAACATAAAACTTGCTCCAATAGTTCGCGAGATAAGCCCTTTCAAATAATTTCCCCCGTTTTTTCCACATTCTCCTATTAGTCTTAGCGTGATAAAATATAGCCTATAGCCTTCCTCAATAAATGGGCTATCTAACACTAAAATAATTTTTCAAATCGGACCAGTACTTCCTAAGATTAGCGCGTTCAAGTTAGCCCTTTCAAATAATTTTCCCCGTTTTTTCCACATTTTCCTCTATTTCTTCGCTCCTATTAGTCTTAGCGTGATAAGATATAGCCTATAGCCTTCCTCGATAAATGGGCTATCTAACACTGAAAGAATCATCAAAATCCGTTACGTAGTTTTAAAGATTAAAGGGAACAAAAGGACATGACGGAAAAAAAGACTTTGTTTTATAATATGTATAGATAAATAACATTCATATTCATAATTAAATAAATACATATCAGATTTCGCTTTCTATCTTTCGTCCGTTCGTCTATCACCAAGCTTTATCTCAAGAACCGCAATAGTAGAAATTATTTACAAATTACGTTTTTTTGTTGACGATATTTAAAGAAATATAGTAAAATTAAAATAAAATAAATGATTATTGTGGGGCCTCGTACAACAAACGCGATTTTTTTGCTCTATATCGATAACGGTAAGGTCCAGATGGTTGTTCATCATGAAAAGGAGCCCCAGCCTCCGTTGCAACTATTATTTCACGTTGCTGATTATTTATAACACTCAGATGCTCATATTGGTTTGAAATTAATTGAATTTGTGCCACGAGTCCCACTGAAAAAGAACTAAAGTCTCATAATAACTGAACGTAAATGGTAACAAGTGTATAAATAATTCGCTACCTTAGAGGTAGAAACGGACATGTACGACATGACGCGGAATGGCGCGTAATTTCCAACGCGGTACAAGACGGTAAGTATAGTGCGGTACAAGGCGTATACAACGCCCAACTTGTCCTCATTTACGTCTTTTTATCGTTGGAATTACTTGTGATAGAAAAATAATAATAATGTAGGAATATGCGTCTCATTATACGGAAATGCATGATGCAATAAAAATTTTTTGCTATTTTGGACATGACCTTTTATACGTAGGGACCGTCGAAATATTATATCCGAATTCCGAATCCGATAACCCTAGTTTCACGGTTGAAAAGTGAGGTATAAATTATTATCTATACTTACCTACCTCACTTTTCTCAGAATCCAGATGGATTCGGATGCGTAAGATAATAAAGATTAAAGAATAATAGTTTTACGTCTACACCGGCTCATACTTTTTCGGGTTCGAATCGGAAGCGCTCAAGAGTGCAGAAGCCACGGAGCTATTGGCTATTGCCAATGACCAAAGAAATTGCAGAGGCAATATTGCCTTGCCAGAGGCCTTGCCTACTTTACCTGTTACCATGACTTTCGCGGTCAGAACTTTTTTTTTAATCTGACACCGCTGTCAAAAGTCAAAAGTGATAGCACCTTTCAAATGTCAACCCACTGTCAACCTGTTGAAGAAGGAGAATGCTTATCTTGAGCAATTTCATTGTTTTTGTGGAACTATAAAATGTTTTCCCTTGCAAAGGTTGGGTCTCTGCTAAAATGTGGAATTACTCCTTTATCCGCCCGAACCTTATCTACCACTAAAGCTTTGAATTTAAAAGAACGTAAGTTGATTTATTTATTTTCCCATAGTCTTCGAAGATATAATTATAACCTATAACGTTTTTATAGTTGTAGAACGTAAAGAAGGCACGACTTTAACTATCGAAGGAGTGACTGTTAAGTCTCCCAACACGGACCTTCTGGTTCGCGCGGAAAAAATAAAAGAGATGGCGCCTATAGAGCGGAACGAACATGGGAATCCCTGCTATATGTGTGCTCTTCAGTTGGACGTTAAACACACAGATGTGTTGATACTGAGTCAGTTTGTCAGGTCTGATGGGTGCATGTTGCCACGCAGAATCACGGGATTGTGCCACAGGCAGCAGAAGAAAATCGGAAAGTTAGTCACAATGGCACAAAAAGCAGGTAAATATCTTTATTTTTCCCCTCTTAAGCTATACGCAGCATGTTACGAGTATTCATGGTCTTTTGCTGTCTTTCTTTGTCATGTGACTTTTTCAATATGCCAGACAAAGACATGCTTGGTAAATATTAGTTTGGTGGTCAGGGCCCCGGCTACCATATGTGCAATGTGTGCAGTGCACACGGGCGCCATCCTCTAGGGGCGCCAAATCCCCATCTTATGGGGCGCCAAAACCAAGGACCCAAAAAATTTGCCTAAAAGGGCACCAAAATCCTTTTTTTGCACACAGGCGCCAGTAGCCCTTACGGGGGCCCTGTTGGTGGTAAATCTATAAAAACTTGGTATGAGTGAATATGCTGACAAATAACATAACAACACCAGTACAGTAAAGAATTATTATTTTACATCAATTTGCCAAAATACATACAACTGAAGTGCCAAGGGATAATAATAATAATTGTTTAAAATTACAGGTCTCATGATAAATTTAACACCATCATACTGTAAAAAAGATCCAAAGAAGAGAAGAGACTACAAAAAGTTTAACACATACTTTGACGAGAGTACTATATTTATGAAGAATATTCCAAAACCGTGGGACAGATTCAAACGCTAAAAGTACAACAGTGTAAAAAAACTAGAAATAGGCAAAATATATTATGTTTTCAATGATAATCTCTTTTAAAGTTTTTATTTACATAATATTTATTAAGCTTTTGTAGAAATTTGACATTTTTCGTATTTTTTATTTGTATCAAGATCGTAATTATATGAATGATCATGTCGCAGCCAACTGGTTTAAATAGCCGTTCAATCAAACAGCTAGCCCTTTGACTGAACAACGTCATTCAATCACACGTCTAGCTTTTTAATTGAATATTTCAGTCGCTCAAAACGTTCAACACTACAGCTGATTAAAAAGCAGCCGTTTCATTGAATTTTATAGTTTATAATACTAAAAAAGCGTTTTGTTTCAGCAACTCGTTCGAAAGATTTCGATAAAACTAAATTTAATACATGTGCTGAACACCAAACGTACATAGCTTGTGGACATTTTTGCCTCACCAAAGCCTGCACGCCATTAATTTGTGAGGATAAAACTGCTGCTCCGTCGTAAGTTTGTGCAACTAATTTGGATACACAATCGAACTCTTCTAAAACTTCCAAAATTATAGAACTCAAGGCTACAGCGGTCCGATCCGCGCTGACATCAACATATTTGATAAATCGATCAACTACTTCTGAATCACGAAAATATCTCAAAATTAATACTAATTGTTCACGGCCGCTAACATCAGGAGTCTCATCTACCATGACGGCGACAAAATCGGACTGTTTAATTTCGGCTTTAACGCGATCGATCATCACAGATGCAAGGCTCGAGATCAAATCATTCTGCGTACGGTTCGACATGCCCGTGAATGAGGTACTCGCATTCTGTAAATGGGTTTCTAAAACTCCATCATACTTGGCTAATAAATTTACTATTTCTAAATAATTACCCCTATTTAACGACGATACTGACTCATCGTGACCGCGAAAAGCTAATTCTTGTTTTTCCAGAAAGCAAACAACATCGATCAGCCTATGAAAAATGTTTCTATTGCGATCGACTTTAGCATTATGCCTCTCAATATCTAATCGTAACTGACTGTTGATACTCATTTCAATACGAGATTTACCAAAAGTATTTAATTTTAAGCAGGCCTCCAGATGTTTTCTGTATGGTCATGCTTCTTTGCCGCGTTATAGAAATTATTTAAATCTGAATATCCTGAATCAGTCCACATTGAACTACAATTATTAAACAATATGCAAGGAAAACAATATAATTTAATCGTGTGCACACAACCACACAGCCAGTTATATGATTCATAACTTTTAACATGAAACTTCCGAGTTACATTGCCTTTTTGCTGGTTTAAGGCCGAATACAACGAGGACTAGTGAAATTTCATGTTTTTATTTTCACTAGAACTTTGACCAAAAGTAATTATAAGCATTTAAACATTTTTGTAGGTTTGTTATGTTCCTTACCAAGGTCCCAGTCAGCTTAGAATTTTGATTTAAATCCATTTACCACTAAAAAAAGAGTAATAAAGAATGCTACTTTCAAATTTTTATTTCGACTAGAATTCAGCGAAAATAAACGCAAGAAAAAATATTTTTAAACAAAAATGTTTAAATTATGATTTCGAAGGTTAGGGTTAGCTTCGTTTTTGATATATAATAACAATAATAAAGATAAATCGTTTTGATCACAAATTCGAAAGATTTATTGATTTTCGAATGCAACGCCTGCTTTCAATATTTGCCATAATAATTCCACAGGCGTTTTGATTGATAATAATTGAATGACATCATTGAAATCTGTCTTTCAGTGACTGTCTATTACAGAAAAACTTGAGTATGTTCACAAATATATCCCAGTATACTGGCCAGAGCTCCTTAGGCCTAGAATCGCCGTGGTCCCATACTGTTGATTCGTTTCGAAATATTTGCCAGTGCATTGTCGTATACTTAAATGTGTTTATTGTGATGTGATTATATTACGTTACACTTGTCTTACTAGTGGAATACCAGTACAATACAGTGCGGCATCGTAAGATGACGTCTTGATCACTAGTAAGTAAACTGGGTTTTATTTCAGAACATAGGCAATATGTTTGGTTTACAAATATTACAATATTGTTTTGTAACCTAATATTTGGTGAGAGACTACCTTATTAGGTATCTTATTGATATATATTTGATAATTTACATTCGCCAAACGATCATTTATATGTTTTTGGTAGGTTTGAAAGTCATAAATGCAAATATCACAGCTCAGTCGGATAATAATGAACAGAGCATGAACAGAGTGCCTCAACACAGAGACACATTTTGAGGGATGTGTTAAAACATTGTAAAATGATAATGATATTATTATGTTAAACAACAATTTTATCGAACATTTCCAATCCATAGCAATGGAAAGATATAACATGTTATAGTCAGGGAGCCCTAGAACATTTTTTTTATTGCTAACAAGCTAATTTTTTGTGAACAGCTTTATTTTGATAAGACAAACAACTTTTTTATCTGCGAAAAAAACTTGAAAGTGGTAGCTAACAGAGATAGAAAGGATTTCATAATTTGATTTGATGGTCCTAAAATATGGATTGTTCAATTTGTAGAATAATGTTACTCTTAAATTATATAACTATTAACCTACCAATATACAAAAAATCAGCTGGTTAGGGTTCCGTTTTAGGGTTCTGAATCAACAAAACTTGGTTGACTACGGTACCCTAAAACGGAAGATTTTTCGCAGATAAAAAAGTTGTTTGTCTTATCAAAATGAAGCTAGGTACTCACAAAAATTTGTTTGTTAGTAATAAAAAAAATTGTTCTAGGGCTCCCTGACTATTAGCACTGGAATAAAATCGTAAAAATAATATTATCAAGCGGATCGATCCAAATTCATAGATACACCATGATTTTGATACGATATTATGTTAAACTACAATTTTATCGAACATGTGAATTCCATTCTTTACACAAAAAATAATATTGATCGAAATGAAAAACCTTTAAACCTTATTCACGGCATTATTTATTATTTACGGATCACGACAATCTGGTGTAATGTACTGGTTTATTGGAAAGTTGGCATAATATATAAGTCTTGTTCACTACCATTTTTCATTCTAATTTTGTTGGGAACCATAGCAAAAATAAACAGGAGAAAAATAATATTGTAACTGCCGTACACAGAGATGAATATTTATAACTTCAAACTAGCTGTCCCGGCAAACGTTTCTTTGCCATATTATATAAAGTATATCGCCCGTATTATTTTATTGAATTAGTGACTAAATAAGTATGTCACCATGGCAACGTCCATCACTATCCCGTGACCCGCGTCGCATAAACATACACGCTCTTTATAGACAAATAATTTGCAATAAAATAAAATTGCGACTATAATTAAAGATCTAAGCTATCCTATCTCTCAAGTTGGAAAAAAGCACACATTTTAAAAAATATTAAAATCGGTTAAGTAGTTTAGGAATCCATCGCGGACAAACATCGTGACAGGAGATTTATATATATTAGATGTATCATAAATGAAGATTTTGACATAAACCCCATATTATATTTTATCTTTCAAATTCTTTATCACTGCAGTACACGCGCCCCTTTTTTTTACACGAGTACTCGCGTGGCCTACCATGGTAGGCCACCTAAAAATCTTAATTGTTTTCATAATAATTATTATTTAATTAAAATGACAAATAAAATCAAAAATATAATTAATTAACTTACTTTTATAATCAAAAACTATTTAATTAATTATTAAATTACTGAAAAATCAACAAATTTGCGAATTTCTATGAAAATGTGACAAAAATCGTACTGATAAAATCAAACATGTGTATTCATTACGTGAAACTAAAATAAGTTAGACTTTTGTTTGTTTTATGTTATTCGAGTATCGATCCTACTTACAGGTAAGAATAAAACTAGAAATGACAAATCTATCACCACTTTCTTGGCGATCAAATTTGGGCTAACTTTACAGCGTTGACATTGCCACATACGTCTTATCAGTGGGGCTAAATCATGTTGGAATCTTAAAAACACCTAAATTTTACTGCATAAAATACTTATAAGTTATTATTTCTATTTATAAAGTCAGTAATTTTTTATATTTTGATTATTTTTTACTAAGAATAAACGACCCTAAACTTCAGAAGTCGCCGGATTAGCTCATTGTCATACAAGTGTGACTTCTAGACTGGGATTTATAAAACTGGCCATCGTTTGTTACTTGTATTACTCTTGATCGCTTACTTAGTTACAGCAGCTTACTAAGATCACAATTTTCCATTTCAAAATTCACATCAAAAGCCTGACCAGGAAATTAGACAACCGGAACTGATGGCGCTAAGTTTTCATTGTGAAAACTACAAAATAGTTTATTTATTGATTAATTAAATACTTAACACTAGTTAAATATGTAATTTTTTATATTTTTTTAAATTATATTTTACAATTTTGTGAGATTTCCTATGTTTCTGGTTAGTCATAATATGGTTACGACGTCTATCTATATAGGTCACTTTATCTTATTAAAAATTAATTTTTAGTCTTTGTAATCAAATTATCTTAAATGTGTTTTAGTATGAATGCATAAAATATACAATCTAAAACAATAAAAATGTTCTAAATCAATAATATAAAAAAACCATACATGGTTGAATTTAGTATTGGTGTACTCGCGCGGACTACTATGGTAGTCCAGCGTTTTTGATGCTAAATATCTATAATTTCAATTGACTATCAGGTTACAGGAGGTACTGAGGTTTTGTCAAATTTATCAAACGAGGATTACTTGGAACGGCAAGGTTCTAGCGAGCTTTATAGCAGACGGATAGACAGCGAAGCTAAGACTTACTGGACCAAGGGTCTCTTTTGGGAACAGATTCCTTAAAAACGACAAAGAAAATATGAATATGATCTGCATAACAATAATGAATATAATCTACTATTCATTAAAAACTTGTCAAGCGGGTCAAAAACGTTACCTGTATTGCAAGAGTTATCGTTTTTGAACTTGTGGAGGGTGTTATATAGATTCCAGAGGATGCTGCAGCGTCAGGTACAAGTAATCGTCATGGGTCTACATCCTATTTATTAAAGGTATTGCAATAAACCCAAGTACAAAAAAATGAACCATATTATAAAGTCATAAAATAACCTCAGCAGTGAGCGAGCTGACGATGATGAATTATTGTACCTAAGATAGCTATATTTTTTCCATGCATAAGTATATGCAATGCATATTATGAGTAATACTTTATTTTGCTATACATTGTATAATCAATAATATCATGTATTATCAGGAAATACTTTTTTCTCATGTTCGTGAGTATAGAACAAACATATTAAAATAATACATAATTTTATTATAAGACAAAAATTATTATTATAATTCATTAAAGATTTCGTTTATTAAGTTGTGAACATGGCCTCTCTGTTAATCATTAGTCTGTATGTCGAGTTTACCACGTGATCACATTATTTCTGAAAATTATTGAAATCAACGACGCGGCTTGAAAACTAAATATGTACCTATCGAGCGCCATCTATTGGGCTTGTTTTCCGCAAAATCTAAAATGTCAGTTGCCTATAATCCCGCCTTAATTGTAACTCGGGTACACACCTACCTTTAGACACATTTGAATCTTTTCACTGAATGACAATTGTGAAAACTTGTTATTTTTAATAAACACACATTCTCAATACAGACCTCACAGTCAAATAACATTTTTAAGAAATCAAAAACGCACTTAATATAGAAACTCAGTAATAACTATTAAACTGTTAAAATGTGCAAACTTTTAAATGTTAAAACAAAAAAGTCGTTTTAGAAAACTATAAACTTGCGCAAACAAAAATTATCGTAACAGTGCTCATCACATGAAAAAAGAAAATGGCGTTCCAAAAATACTAAACATTAATGTAATGTAAACAAATATAACCCTTACTAAACAAAAATGCATTATACATGCATACGCGTAATTAGATTTCCGTCCATTATTTTTACTCGGATTATAATAGGCAACGAAGTGTGAAGTGCAACGAACCCGAATCGAACGCCGCGTCGGAGGCGCTCGGATAAGTTCGGAAATCGGCAGACCTGCCGGCTGCCGCAGTCCTTGAAGCTACTTGCCCGTACTAGGCAAATGAGATAGAGATACAAAAATCTCATCGCACACATATGCCCGAGGTCTGCGAGGCCTCAAATGCATATATCTCCGCTCGGCGCGCCGTTACGATTAAATAATAATGTTTTTATGAAGTTTTGCAAATTAGTTTTTGCTATTTTATAAATTTAGGCGTTTTAAGTGTATTCATTTTTTACTTTATATAATAACTAACGTGATCTTAAACGTGCGAAAGTTAAATTAAAATATGTGTATACAGTATAGCAAGTATTTATCATTAGGTAAGCAGTGCTTTTATGCCTTCATGGTACGCACGCCCATGGTATTATTTCAACAATCTGTTTATATAAATGTATCGCTATTTCCATTGATCACAGAATAAGGTCACACCTGTGAACGGTTTGACAAATTTTGTTAAGTAGGTACCTACTATTCTTTGTTTGTAATGTTTTTTTCAGTTAAAAGTTCTTGTATGAAAAAATAAAGAAAGTAGCGTGAAACAAATAAAATAAAACTTATTGATCATTGATATCTGTTTGAGTTTCTATTAATATTAATTATTATATTAGGTACTAATAAAAACTAAAACAACTAATGCGAATTATACTCAGGTAGTAGAATATTGATTCGTTTTTAAAAAAATAACATGTGTGGGGAATTTGGGAATCAGCAAATTTTTGTCCCCAATTTGGGAAATTTGACCATGATTTTTGGGGAAATCTGATAATTAGCATTGGCAACAATGATGACGACTTAAAAAGCAAAAAAAAATCGACAATTTTGAATTTGGAATATAGTAATCGATATGTTTGATTTTTAGGATTTATTAGAAGACAATAATTATATACTTAGTACGATAAATACTATTACATCTTTATACTTAGAACCATTTATTATAGGTATTAAATATGTAAATATAAATAAACTAGCTGTTCCGGCAAACGTTGCTTTGCCATAATATATTATGTATTGCCATATTATTTTATTGAAGTCACTAAATATGTATGTTACCATGGCAAGGTCGATCGCTATCCCGTCGCACAAACAATGGTCGCCGTCAGTCTCAGCCTCTCAGGTTGTAATAATTTACTTTTATTCAACAAATGCACCTATCAATATATAAAGTACCCAGTAGCCGTTACTTACTCAATCCAGTCGAAAAGTATCGACATCTGTTGGAATCTTTTGGAGTTAACAGATAATTGTGACTGTCAATTAATTATAGACAAATAATTTGCAATAAAATAAAATTGCGACTATAATTAAAGATCTAAGCTATCCTATCTCTCAAGTTGGAAAAAAGCACACATTTAAAAAAAAACATTAAAATCGGTTAAGTAGTTTAGGAATCCATCGCGGACAAACATCGTGAAAGGAGAATTATATATATTAGATATGAGCCTAAGAATTTTTAGATAACTTTTGAACCAAATTCAATACTATTGACCCTTATACAGTGGTTACTGTATATTATTATTCAGTGGTTCCAGCTATAAGCACAACGGTCCATGTTCGTTACCTACAATCTACATTTCTAACGTGTCGGACAAGGACAAAACATTCTGTTGAGTACCTAGTAACGTGTGTATTCCGTAGGTACGCGCTACCTACTGAAGGTCACAAGATTTGTTAAAAAAAATATAACAAAATTGTTAAACATAATTCAAACAAAATGATTAATATAGTACATAATGATTTCTTAAGTTTTCGCGAGTATCACTCATGATATTATAAGTTTAAACACTTACGGATTTTGTCGCGGAGCACTTTTATTAATCCCGACGTTTCGGCTACTTTACAGCGGCCGTGGTCACGGGCGGACTGAGATGACAGGTGTCCAATTTCTTGAAGTTATCCAACTACCCGACGACTCATCAATATTTGTTTGCGTTCCGATCTACGCAGAACGAACTCACAGTGTCTTGAAGCCGAGGTATCATAGATTTGTGCTTTAGTTTGTTTATCACTGGATCCCAACTAGATGGCAGCACCCAACCATCTTCGCGGTTGAAATTAGGGTGTTTTTTAATTTCTATGGCCTCGCGTATCATTCTTGGGCGGTATCGTGCTTCTTTTGCCAGTACTTGTGGCTTATCAAATCTTATGTAATGGCGAGGTTGATCCAGTGTGTGTTCACAAATTGCGGACTTGTTGTTCCTACGGTGTTTGACATCTGCAATGTGTTCCTTGATACGGGTTTTGATGGCCCTTTTGGTTTGCCCTATATAAGAGAGGCCACAATCACAGTCGAGTTTGTAGATTCCTGCATCTTGAAGGGGTAAGTTGCATTTCACTGATGGTAAACATTGGCTGATCTTTTTGGGCTTAAAGTATGTTTTTATTGAAGCTTTCCTTAGAATGTAGCTCACTTTATCAGTGACTCCCTTTATAAATGGTAACACTGCAGGTAATCTTTCCACTGTTGCCGGCTTCACTCGGTTGCTGCTCTGTTTGCGTGGTACCCGAAGCTTATTGTCGCGTAAAACTTGTGCAACATGATGAAGTTCGGTGTCCACATGCTGTTCATCGCAGATTCCTCGTGCTCTTTGAAATAACGATTTTCCAACAGTACTTAACTGTGCTGGGTGATGATGGGAATCACCATTTAAATATCTGTTTGTGTGTGTAGGTTTGCGATACACCGTATGACCTAATGTGCCATCAGGACTCCTTATTACTAATACGTCCAAGAAAGCTAAGGAATTATCTCTCTCCAACTCCATTGTGAACTGTATTTTGGAGTTGAGGCTGTTCAGGTGCTCAAGGAATATGGATACTTTGTCTGATGGTAATATTGTGAAAGTATCATCTACATACCGCTTGTAGAAGGTGGGTTGTACAGGTGAGGACTCAAGGGCTAACTTCTCGAAGTCTTCCATAAAAATATCAGCCACAACAGGTGAAACAGGTGAGCCCATCGCAACACCATCTACTTGCCTGTAAAAGTCATAATTCCACAACATATAGCCAGATGTAAGGCAGTGTTCTAACAAGTCCGCATATTCAACCGGTAAGTCATTCTCTCTCAGCCTTCTTGTAACAATTTCGATACACTGTTGTATTGGTAGGCACGTGAACAGGGACTGTATATCGAAACTGACCAGTTGTTCATTGTCTCTGAGGCGTAGATGTTTAATCTCATCGACAAAGTGGTAAGAATCCTTTACATGGGCCTTGGTCTGTCCGCGTAGAGGCGAGAGTACATTAGCCACCAGCTGAGCCAATTTGTAGGTTGGTGAGTCAATTTGGCTTACAATTGGTCGAAGAGGAGCATTGGCTTTGTGTATCTTTGGCAAACCATACAACTTAACTTCAAGAAATTGGACACCTGTCACCTCAGTCCGCCCGTGACCACGGCCGCTGTAAAGTAGCCGAAACGTCGGGATTAATAAAAGTGCTCCGCGACAAAATCCGTAAGTGTTTAAACTTATAATATCATAATATAGTACAGTTTCAATATAAGTAATATTATACTTATTATTTGTACTACCATCGAAGAAATTGAGTCATATACAGTTGACGAACCTACGTCATTTGATTGGTTTATGTCAATTCAATTTTGGTCGCAATCTGTCGAATGGGTTTGACATAACGCGACCAAATTACGTCCGCAATCTGCCTAGGAATCAACTTCTCTGATAGTACATCTGTAATCTACAAAATTGATACAATATTAATATGAACCTAATTACCTACATTGATTCTATTTATATTTATACATTTTACACAAACCATTGTGATCTGTAACCTAACGGTTTCATAGAAACTAAACCAACTACTAGAATATTATCTAGTCTAGGAAAGCCAACGCTTCATTGTCTTTGGCGAGGCTAATGGGGGAACATTATTCTCTTTTGGCAAGACTAAAGGCATCATGGCATGGTATACAAATATTAAGAAATTTAATTGAAAAAAAATTCGACTTGATTATCCAACTTTGAAGGCGCATAAAATAAAAAATTCAAATGATATCGAGCTGAAATTTTGGTAACACTTATTTTTTACCGTGATTTCTTTATTTTATTAACAAAATTCGCTAATCTTTGACCTTGTCATCATCCCTATTGACACATTTGTAGAAAAGCTACCAATATAATATGTATTCAAAATTCTACCAATAGCGTGTCCTAATGCGCGCACCCGCTCCACTCCTTACTAAGGCTGCGTGCGCCTCGCAACACATCTCTGGTGGAAACCAGAGATGTGTTGCGAGGAATGTTAGGGACACAAAAATTGGGCCATTGGTTCAGCCTTGTCCGGCAGGGAAATGGGCAGAGCGGGAATGATAGTCACTCGCGCTGCCACTCGTCAAGCCGCGAGTGTTAGTGTTTCGTTGCTATTGCCATATTTTAGTGTGCGAAAAGGAACCAAATTCAAACCGGTTGAAGTATGGAGCTACGTTTCCATAGTTTTTATTATTCATAGTATTTAGGGCAATATTGCTGGCAGCGCAAGGACTGCGCAGTGGCTGACATAAACCATTGCACTGCGCCTTATCTACCACGTGGTTCCCACTTCTTGGAGCTGCAGCAGGGCCAGATTTATATTTTTTATGAGTACTAATAAGCCATTTTGCCGCCCATAGATACGAACTCTGCCGCCATCCTAGGGCTGCCGCCCATAGGCCATGGCCTATACTGCCTATACATAAATCCAGAGCGGGCCAGCAGTCATATTAAATTTCGCGACTCTTTCATTTGTCGTCAATCTTTAAATCATGCACGGCCTATGAGAAACTACTATCACTATTATCTTCGTCCGAGAACTCAACTTTCAAAGCGTCCTCCGTGCTATCTTCCACATACATTATATTCTGGTGTATATTCATTTTTCTGACTTCTTGGAGTGCCTGCAGTATTCTCATCTTGGCAGCAAGCTTCTGGTCGTCGCTCATTTGTTTCAAAGTCGGTACTAGAGATAACGCAAAGTGTTTGTCCCCGTCTATTTCTTCATGTACAGCTGCAAAATAATATTAATATTAATACTCCACTTATACTCGACCTTGTAAGTTATTGCATAGCTTTTATAGGGGGCTTTAAGCGCGCGGCGACCGAATCAAAAAATGAGGGAAAACTTAAATGTAAAAACTGTCCTATCATCTGCTGATATAACCGCCTGGCCACGGGAAATTCGCCTATGCGAAATTTCGCGCGGTGCGACCGGCGAAGCGTCTTGCGACTGAAACAAACGTATAGCAATGTACGTATCATGCCACGCGCAACGGCGGCCGGCGAAATGTACCGAGCGGTTCGCGCCGGCGTCTTGCGGCGCGGCGGGCGAGCAAAACAAAAGTATGAATCAGTACGGCGCACAAACTATATAGAATGCTAACGCATGTACGGCGCAAGCCACGGAGTCGGGCGGCAGTCGCGGCGAAAATTGCAGTGATTAAACGAGTTGTCGTTTTCGCCGCGAAAAATGAACACAGAGACTTTTATTGCTGAAGTACTAGCTAGACCAGCTATTTGGAGCTAGCCAGCTATTTCATAAGAATATAATAGAAGGTTTCAATACTCATTCTGGTATACTCAAAAAAAATTCTGGATAATATATTCTGTATTTCTCGCACTTCTTGTGGAATTCTCCATCTATACCCCGATTCTTATTCAAATCATGTACTACACAATCTCTTCCAAATATTAGGTCTTGAACCAAAAAAACGATTACTGTCTAAGCCAGTGGTCCCCAACCTTTTTTTCATGCGGGCCACAAACATGTTTTGGTCTTGGTGTCGCGGGCCGCAGCAAAAAATTTTTAGGGTTAAAAAATAACATTCTTCAAAATTAACGATTTAAAGTGAAAAAATTTAACGACTATCACGTAGACTTTACGTTTTTTTGCCGGTGGGCGTGAATTTCAAAATTTTTTAACATCACGCGGGCCACAAATAAAGTTCGCGGGTTGGGGATAGCGGGTCTAAGCAATATTGAGATAATTTCGATAAACATTTTGCTGTCGGACTTCCCTGGTCGCGGCGGCGAACGTGACTGCCCGTGGCCTGCAAACGGCGCACAGTGGATCGAATCGAAGATTTCGGGGACATAGAGACCGACTTTTGTTTTTCAAATTTTTCTTTGTGCCAATGGATAGAGCTAATTAATGTGATCAAAAGTTATTCTTTGCAATTTTTTCTTAGGCTTATTATTTAGGTAGAAAAAAACATATTTTTAAATTTCTTGTATGGAAAAACATATATAATCCCAAATTTTTGCCAAGTCTTGATAGATCCCGCGTTCAAACCTTTTTTTTCTTATATTTTGGCTACATTGCTAGTATTATGTACCTACCATAAATATGTGCTTAAAGTTGCAACTTTGCCAGAAATAGAGGTAAGAAAATTACAAAAAAAAAATAATTAGTAACTATTGACTTTTCTAGTTTCTAAAACTACTGTAGGAACTTTACATGCATAAAAATAATTATTCTAGTAAAGTAATGCTTATAATTACTTAAAATATTTTTTTTTTTTAAGAAACTCGATTCCATGTCAATATTATATAAGATCGAATATTAACTTGTAACATTGGTTAGCGCATTAGCGTTTAGCGTTTGATAATAGTAAATAATCCTTGGTAATGTGTATTTTCTAAGAATTTCTTAATGACAATGAACCGAACAGCATTCAAAATAAAGAGCTTAAGTAATTGCATAAGTGCTTATGCTATACAGGGTGTAACAAAAACAAGTGATAATACTTTAAGGTGTGTACGTGTTCCTTGTAGAGAGTTCACTGTGAAAGTAGCAGCGCTGAAAGACGAAATTTTTTTTTAACTTTTGTATGGGGAAATTCGTGACGCTCGGGCCCTTGCCCATACAAAAGTGTAAATTTTTTTTGATCTTTCAGCGCTGTTACTTTCATAGTAAACTCTCTACAGGGAACACGTACACACCTTAAAGTATTGTCACTTGTTTTTGTTACACCCTATATACCCTTATTAGCCAATCATTAATATATTCATTAGTGTGGCATGGAATATATTATCTTTGTTAGGTCTAGAAAATAATAAAATCTTGTATTGTTTTGCTAATAGCATTGTGTTTTAAAAATTTGCGAAGGAATTAAAAAAAATCCAATATTTAATACTTAAATTTTATTATTATGTATCGAAGAAAACATTTAAAAATAGCATCAGTATGGTTTTTTAACAATAAAGATTACAAATAATAATATTTTATCCATTTTAGCATCACGTACATATTCCCTATTAATAATAAAATTGAAAAATAAAAAGTAGTGAGTACATAAAAATTACTATACTTACTATACATTTTTTTCTAAATATGTACATATAACCTTTAACATTTTTAAAAAACTCTTTAAAAAGCTTACTCACTATCAGAATCGTTATCCTGTAATTTGTTAACGTCAATAAACTCTAGCTCAGAGTCAGTCGGCAAATTCAACAGAAGCTCTTTAGCCCGTGAAGAGAGAGCTATTTTGTTGAGCTTTGATAGTCTTGGTCTAAGACTTGTGATCTTTGGATCTGACGATGTCAAAAGATTATGTAAAATATCCTCATTTGTGGCTTTTCTACTTAATTTTCTGGAATAGCTCTCTCTGAATTTGCGAAAATCTTTGTTACGAGCTTCTGCTGCTTCTTCTGACAGATTGCCGATAGGTATAGTACCAAAATGCTGAATAATATCAGTGCCATGTATTAGCAATTTGTGCAAACTAGAAGCCATATAATACCAGGGATATAAATTTATGTAGAGTTCTCTACAGAATAAAGAGAATTTAGAAAGGTTGACGCACTCTCCAGATGCTATAGTCTGGAGTATTACATGTAACCTTTCTATTAATTCTTTGCTTATACCAGTAATACGGGCTGCAGTGTCTGCGTCCCTGAAAAATCTTCGGGCAGTATTGCGATCATTAGTGGTTCCCTCTCCTTGTTTCACCTGGTCTATTAGTAAGCCGCAATCTTCTCTAAACGCTCGCTGTATTTCGGACTTTCTTAACTTAATTTTTTGTTGATTTTCACCCCTGCCACTCCATTTTTTAAAATCCATACGATATGCTGCATAAGAAAAATGGGACATTACTAATAATGAAAATGAATATTTTGTAAAATATCAATGACTCGCAGCTGTAAAAGTAATTATTAGCTAAGGTATGATAAATAAGAATAATTATTGTTACCTATGTGAAGAAGGCACTCCATACACCTGATCCAGCAGTGTAAAGATGACAGTCCGTACTGGTGAATTTCTTCATTCTTGTGTTTTTGGTCAAGCAGTTCAATATTGTTCATTTCCGATGGCTTTGCTTTGCAAATATCGCAAACGGCTGTCGACGTATCTGATAAATATGACGTTATTTTTCCGTCAATCATCGTCAAAAGTAACTGGTGAGACACTTCAATTTGATTCAGTCTTGATGGCTGAAGCGCTTTTATTTCTTCTGTTATTCTGTTTTTAATTGACATAACAGTGGACTGGGTTTCTTTCGTAAATTGGAACATTAACGGACGACAGTAAAACGTGGATGATGGTCTTTCGTTTTCCCAAACAATAGTTCCATCCGATTGTTGAAGCCTAACTGGCACTAGACTGGCCATAAAAATACTGGAGTCTTCAAATTCTTTGTTTACTTTTTGCTTGTACACACTTTGGCCGGAAGCTCCGTCAAAACCCCATTTACTTACAAGCTCTAAATTTTTTGTTGCGTCCAAATCCATAGAGATTGCATCCAAAAGTCTTGATACAGTCAAGTTGAGTAAAGCTTGCAGTTTAATTGAAGCCCCATCCTCAGTAATACTTATATCCTTTTTATCTGGATAACAATTCAATTTAGCTAGTTGCAATTTGTAATAAGATGGATATAACTCTGAACCATTTTCACTCGCAGACTCTCTTAAGTTTATATATTGCCACTTTGATAACTTTAGCGAAACTAATAAAGCTAGTGCCTTATCAGGTGAATACGTATCACTCTTAACCTTCTCGTTGCTTAAGCATGCCTTGACTTTATTTAAATCTTCTGGGTGATTGAGTAAATGGTTCATTATTTTTGAAATTTCTTCATTTCCACTGTTTTTTAAATTCCTTGTTGATATGGCAGACATTTCTTCCGGAGGAAATGAAAGATTTTTATTTATTTCGTTTAAACGTCTCCGTTTTTGTCGATCACTTAAATCTTCAAAAGGTTTCCTCGGAGTAAAGATAGATGTGGAAGCGTCTGAAGTGGAAAGTGCTGGTGGTATATTCTCAGTATTATCATAAGCCTCGAGTTCTATTGGTTCAGTATTGACAACATCAAAATTGATTTCTTGGGGCCAATTTATTGACGATTCTAACCAATCACCATTTTTTTAAATAAAGTTAGCTAATACTCGGCTGCATTTTTCCCATCTGGCACATACATTAGAACAAAAACGCGTACAGAACTTTCTAAGCACAGCACTATTTTCTTCAGTCACATTTATTTTCGATTGAAGAAAATCAAATAGTTTTTTACTATCTGACAAACTTTTCAGTTGGTCTCTTAATACCATAAATAAATCTATATTATTCACAAGACCGTCCATTATACCAAAATAAAGAATATTAAACACTGTGAAATGATGTATGTAGTAGCACGTTTAAGCAATAACTAATTTTGAAATATCTATTACGGTCCTTTTATAATTTTCCAGACCTAACAATTAACAAAGATAATATTATTATGTTCCATGACACCCTAATTAACTGATGGCTGGAAAAAAATATTGGCTAATGAGGGTATAATATAAGCACTTATGCAATTACTTAAGCTCTTTATTTTGAACGTTTGTTAGAAAATACACATTACAAAGGATTATTATTTACTATTGTCAAACGGATTAGTTACAAGTTAATGTTCGATCTATTCACATGAAATCGAGATTTTTTGTTTTTTTTTTTCTAATTTTTAGTAATTATAAGTATTGTTTTACTAGCATAATAATTATTTTGCATTAAATATTCCTAGAATAGTTTTGGGAACTAGAAAAGTCATTAGTTACTAATAAAATCTTTTGTAATTTTCTTACCTCTATTTCTGGCAAAGTTGCAACTTTAAGCACACATTTATGGTACGTAATACTAGCAATGTAGCCAAAATATAAGAAAAAAAAGGTTTGAACGCGGGATCTATCAGGACTTGGCAAAAATTTGGGATTATATATGTTTTTCCATACAAGAAATTTAAAAATATGTTTTTTTCTACCTAAATAATAAGCCTAAGAAAAAATTGCAAAGAATAACTTTTGTTAACATTAATTAGCTCTATTCATTGGCACAAACAAAAATTTGAAAAACAAAAGTCGGTCCCTATGTCCCCGAAATCCTCGATTCGATCCACTGTGCGGCGCCGCGCGAATGGTCGTCGCCGGTCGCGCCCACCGCGTCGCCGGTCGCACCCGCGCCGATCCCCGTGGCCAGGCCGTTAAATAGGCCAATCACGTAATAAAAATTAAATCTAATTATAAATGTTAATTATATTAAATTAAAAAAATATGAATCAAACTTATAACTTATAACTTTGTAGCTTAAAAAGTAAAAATAAAGAGAAACCAACTCTGTGTTTGTCTGTGTCCCTGTGGGGCTTGTTGTTTGCTCACTGATGCCTCTTGCTTTATTCTTATTTTTGGTCTCAGATTGCCTCTTATGCTGTCTTCCTCCAAATTCTTTTGTAGAATATCTTTTAAATAAGTAAATGTTTTATTATTTTCATGTTCTTCCTGTTTTTTAACCTTGACCGCTTGAGGTTCAACAGTGTGGTTTGCTCGTATAGGGTATTGTGATTGAGGGGAGGACGGCCTACAAGTTTCGGAACTGAATGATTTTTTTGCTGCAAAAATTAAATTCAAATTATTTATTGTTTAATATTAACCTATCAAGCCCTATAAGATCACTGGTGATCGCTACAACAATAGAATAACAATAGATTTCCAAGAATCCACGATCGAAGTATTAAAGACACACTGATAGATATACATAACATAATACAAAGGGAATAGATATAAAATACAAACACAACTATAAATGAAAAGCAGAAGTCAAGGCAAATAACATGCGACACAATTTTGGGCATGCCATCAAAAACGGGGTTCCCAATCTTTTTCAGCCTGCAGCACAGTTACATGCATGAACGTAGAAAAAAAGGCAGACGGAGTCTTGTTATATGTATACAAATCTGTGTCTTCAATTTTCTTTGGAGTCGGCCACGCACACATTCTGACGCCTGTCAAATGGTATGGACTAGCGCAAGAATGTGTGCGTGCGGACGGTGTACATACAGCCAGCTGGCCGACTCTGAACGACACAGTTTTGTGTATGGTGGGACTCCGTCCGCCTTTTTTTATACGTCCATGGTTACATGTCACAATATTATTTTTATCATGGCACCCTACTCTTTATCTTTTTTTAATAGCTAGGTAAGCTATTAGAAAAGATACATAAACAACACCATAAAGAGGTTAAGCAGCTGATTAGTGATCTATTTGCTTTACATAAAGCCATAATTTATTTTGAAAATCAAAATTTTTTCTAAGTCTTTTTTCCATAGCTAAGGCTAAGGATACACCCTGATCAGATAACTAACCTAAAGTTTCCGAGTCGATGGCACTCTCTAAATCAGTGAAGATGCTACTAGTAGATGGACCACCCTCTACAACCATATGGTTTTGGCTTTTTGTGTTATGTGCCCCTCTTTGCCGCTGCTTTAAATTCATCCAAAGCCGTCTTAATTGTCTGCTTGTGACCTAAAAAAAGATTTATAATTTATAATATCTAATGGTTTTGTAGGAATTTTATTAAGATAAAAAAATATTTACTAGGAAAGATGTGTGTGGACTGGTATTGTATGCTAACGTTATTGCCTCCCATGCTTCATTTTTTAGCTGTAAAGTCCTCGTATTCGTGTCTTTATTTTCGATAATATTGGTGTATAATTTTAAAATCTCTAAAAAAGCTTTTTTCTCCTGAAAACTAAATATTTTTTTCTTTTGTATTGACATACTTCTTGTTGACCTAAAACCAAAAATAATAATATGGTTTACACAAAGCTCTCTAAAATGGGTTTACAATTATTATTAATCGTGCTCCCACATTGCAGTTAGAAAATGTTTAGTAACGTTAGTAAACATTTGTTAGCAAACATATCACAATTAATGTTAAAAAATGTTAAAAATGTTTTCATGTTAGAAAATGTTTAGTAAACATAGGTTAACAAATTAAGTAGTATAGCAAAACAAATTATAACAAAATAAAATATTATATAGTGTCTTTTATAAGGGACGACGGGGTTACATGCGGTGAGCCAATACCAGATTTAAATGTTACTAGCTGTCCCGGTGAACTTCGTGTCACTTTAAAACCTTCCCGGGACTTCTACAAATATTTTAAGACTGAAATTAGCCAAATCCGTTCAGCCGTTTTCGAGTTTTAGCGCGACTAACACATTTGAAAATCCATTTTTATATGACTAGCTGTTCTGGTGAACTTCGTGTCACTTTAAATCCTTCCCTGGACTTCTACGAACATTTTAAGACTAAAATCAGCCCAATCCGTTCAGCCGTTTTCGAGTTTTAGTGAGACTAACACATTTGAAAATCCATTTTTATATATAAGATAAAATGTTAGTAAACATTTGTGAACATTTTCTTTAGTGTAGGAGCACTTATAACATGTAATAAATGTTTTTATGTTAGAACATGTTTACAAACATTGCGGTGTGGGAGCACCAGAACATTCAACATAACATTCCAATAACTACTATATTATATTATATACTATACAGTGTGTAACAAAAATAAGTGATAATACTTTAGGGCGTGTACGTGTTCCTTGTAGAGAGTTCGCTGTGAAAGTAGTAGCGCTGAAACGACATTTTTTTTCACTTTTGTATGGGCAAGGGCCCGAGCGTCACGAGTTTCCCCATACAAAAGTGAAAAAAAATTTTGGTCTTTCAGCGCTGAAACTTTCACAGTGAACTCTCTACAAGGAAGTAGGAACACGTACACACCCTAAAGTATTATCACATATTTTTGTTACACCCTGTTTAAATACGTATATAAACACAAATTATAACACATATTACACACGGCACTCGTTAAATATAAGTTCCTTTTGCGTTTGCAGATAGGTATTATGTTTATAAATTAATATTATTCTCTCTACACTTTCTGTATGGTTTGCAAATTGCAGTCAAATTGCAGTTTTTGTTTTGCACAAACTTCTTTTTTTTTTTTTTTTTTAATGGCGACTAGCATAAAACTATTGCCAGTGTCGGGTGTTAAAGGTTGGGAAACTTATGACGCGGTAAAGGTAAGGATATCAAGGACGGAATTTTGGATAGAATCAGGGAAATTATAGTAGACAAATAAATTAATATGCTAATAAATAAAATACGAAACATCAGTAATTAGGTACATATTTTATAAACTTAAATTATTACTTAATATAAATTTAGATAAAATACTTAAATATTTTATAGGGTAATATACACATCATACAAGTAGGAAAAGGAACATGAAGGGAGTGCAAAGAGGATAAAAACGATGTATGATCAAGCAAAGGACACGAGAAAAATATGTGATCTAAAGTTCCCGTGTCCTCCCCACAATCACACAATATATCATTATTGAATACGCCAATCCTATTTAGATGGCTAGGAATACACGCATGTCCTAATCGCATTCTGATTATAGATGAAATCACTCGTTTTGAACTATTGACTCTATTAAACCAAGACTTTTTTGGTACTAGAGGCTGCAGTTTGTACATTCGGTTACCCTTATGTTGTCCAGTAAATTCCCAATATTTATTCCATTCTCTATATAAAACAATTTCCGGTAAACTCAAAAGGTCACTGGGATAAATTTTAAATGGATACATGTCACCACTCTGTACTGCATCCTTAGCTATTTCACCTGCTTTTTCGTTGCCTAAAATTCCTGAGTGGCTAGGAACCCAAGAAAATGCTACTGTATATCCTTTCTCAATGCATTTATAAAGTTTATATCTGATATCAAAAATAATATGGTGATAGGGTTTGCTGCGAAACGGAAATTTTTCAATACCCTGTAATGCACTTTTTGAGTCTGAAAAGATAATGGTCTTTGATAATTTAAACATTAATACGTATTCTATAGCTTTAAAAATGGCAAAACATTCTCCGGAATATACTGAACTTTCTATAGGCATTTTAACTTTTTGATGTATTTTATATTGACTATGATATACACTAACTCCTACATTTCCTGTTTCTTGAAACTTGGAAGCATCAGTAAAAATATGATGCCAATCACTGTATTGGGCGTTTATAAAATTATTTCTTTTATTATCTTTAATTACACCTAAATCATATTTTACATCAGGTTCAACCAACAGACTTTCAAAATTATATGAGAACAAAGGAAGTACATCAAATTGATAAATAGGAGCAGATATTGAAAGAAGTTTACGATAACTTACAATAAGGCATGGCAGAGACCTTTTATAAAAGGGATGTGACTCTAAAACAGTATTCAGTTGAGCTACTTTTTCTAACAATGGATGGAATTTGTACTGTTTTAAACGAAAAACAAATCTGTCACACAAATATTGTCTTCTTAGACTCAAAGGTGGCTCAGTGCATTAGAATGCATCCCATAAATGCCTTACAGGTAGACCTGTAAGGCATTAATGGGACTTGACTTCATAGCTCCACCTATTATCCGGAGAGCTTTAGATTGAATTTTATCTAATTTATTCATGACACACAAATTATCACCTACTAATAAAAATATACCGTAGTCTAAGACACTTCTAATAACTGCATTATAAATGAGTTTTAAACAGAACGGATGAGCTCCCCACCAAACTCCCGCAAGACATCTTAACATATTCAAATTACGTTCACATTTAGAAATCACATAATCAATATGTGTGTTACCATTTAATTTATTATCAAGATGAACGCCTAAGAATTTTGCACTTTTCTTAACCGGAATTGGTTTATTATCATAGGAGATGTTTACTTTTGGAATAGAAAGTTTTTTGGTAAATACTACTACACTACTTTTCTCTACAGTTAAATCTAGTCCATTATCAAAAAGCCACTGTTTGAGGGCAACAAGACTTTGGTTTAATGAACTGCAAGCGGCATGAATGTCTGCACTGATGGCATAAATAGTTAAATCATCTGCATATTGAAATTTTTTCACAAATTTCACAATTACTGAGGCCAAATCGTACGTATAAATGTTATAAAGTATTGGACTTAAAACCGACCCTTGTGGCAATCCTTTAAATATGGTACGAATAAGACATTCAATATCGTTGAAAAATACAGAAATTAACCTTTCTTTAATTAAATTAATTATAAACCTAATAAGAATGGGAGGAATATTTAATTTAAACATTTTTTCCGCTAGAATTGATATTATAACATTATCATAGGCAGACTTAATATCTAAAAAGGCAGCCACAACGTATTGTTTATTTACAAAAGCTAATCGAATATCTGTAGTAAATATACTTAAATTGTCCATAGTAGATTTACCTTTTCTAAAACCGAACTGACTGTTTGACAATAATTTATGATGCTCCAGGAACCATTCTAATCTATTCTTAATTAGGTTTTCAGCAACTTTAATTAAAACTGATGATAGGGCTATTGGTCTATATGAAGTAATTTCGTCTGCAGGTTTATTAGGTTTTAAAATTGGTATTACTTCCTGAGATTTCCAAGAGTCAGGAATGTTTCCAGAAATCATGACCGTATTAATAAGATGTAAGTAGTAGCCTAATGCTTTATCCCCTAAGTTAGCCAAAAAAGAATACGGAATACCATCCATGCCTGGAGTAGAATCATTGACACTTAATAAAACACCTTTGAGCTCAATCATTGTGAATGGAGAATCTAGCGCAGAATACGAATGTTCTCTTATGTAACAAGATGGAGAAGGTACCGGAAAATATTCTACTACTGAAGATGGAGCTAATTGATCAACGTAATTACTTAAAAAGTCTTTAGGAAGTACCATGGTCTGTTCTTTGAATACAGATCTAAATCTTTTTATATTTTTCCACACTTCAGAAGGACATGTGGATGGGGATAGAGATGAACAGAATTTTTTCCAACCCTGTTGCTTCTTTTGTTTTAAAAAAATCCGAGTCGATTTATTAATTTGCACTAATTTATCAAAATTTTCATTGGACATATTATTAGCTTATTCCTTTCAATGATTTTTCTTTTTTTAACTGCTTCCGAACATTCGGAGTCCCACCACGGGGGGAATGGAACTTTGGTTCCCATTGGTTTCTTCGTAGCGAATTGCTTATCAGCAACTTCAATAATTGTTTTAGCTAACAATTCAGAAGCAGTTACTTCGTTTCCTATTCGAATTTCAGGAAGATTTTTAATTTTGCAATCTATTTCATTTTTAAATTTACTCCAATCAACTTTATCCAATTTATATATAATAATAATAATAATATCTATGGACGCTTCACACCACGTCAGTCTGGCCCCGTGGTAAGTACCTGAAGGACTTGTGTTACGGGTACCAGACAACGGAAATATATTTAATACTTTTATACTATACATATATTTAAGATTTTTATTATATAATACACATATTTAATATACATCCATGACCCAGGAACTTTATAAACTTTTTGTTCCGTCGGCGGGACTCGAACCCGCGACCTCCGGCTTGAGCTACCAACGCGCTTACCACTGCGCCACGGAGGTCGTCTAAATATATAAAAATATATTTCTTATTCTTTTGTTATTTATGCTATTACTCTTGTAAGCTAAAGATAAACGTATAGGGTAGTGATCACTACCATATGAAGAAGTTAAAGTATACCAAGATATATTCGGTGCTAATGATGGAGAACAAATGGAAATATCAACTGCACTTTTGTTTTCATTAATATTCACGACCCGTGTAGGATCCCCCGTGTTAAGCACACATAAATTAAATTTATCTATGATCTCCAATAAATCCTCACCATCTCTATTGGACACATCGCTTCCCCAACACTGATGATGAGCATTAAAGTCGCCCATTACTAACTTTAGGCCAGAAAATGAATTAATCAAATTAATCAAATATTTAAATCTAGAAATGTGGAGGAAGAATTTTGTGCTATATACAATGAGAAAATATACATATTAGGATTTAATAACTGTACACCGACTCTATTGAAATTAGTACTATTTACATGTGGCAATGTCAATACTTTAAAAGGTATGGTATTTTTTATCAACATGGCAACCCCACCATATCCGTCAGATCTGTCATCTCGTACACAATAATAACCTGGAATACGAAACGCAAAATATGGTCGTAACCAAGTTTCGGAAAGGGCAATAACTATTGGGTTATATTTATTTATTAGGTAAATCAAATCAGTTTTTTTAGTAAGTATACTTCTACAATTCCATTGTATTATGTTGGAATCCATTGTTGTTGTTGTTATCAACAGATTTAATCAATTTGTTTATAGAAGCAACGTTGGACGGTTTTAGAGTATTATTTTGTTGCAAAGCACTAACAAGAGCAGATAATACGTTTAGAATTGTGTTTGTGTCAATCTTTTTGTCTGATAATTCCTTTCTTGTTCCAGAGTCAACATATGCACAGCCGTTTTCAGATGAAGGAATTTGATATTCTTTGATAATACTGTTATGAAAATTTTTATCATACCCCTTACCAGCTGGAATTCGTGGAGTACGCTTTGAATAAAAAGTTTTTTTATAAGATCGAACATTATTATCCTGAGTAGTCATAAAATAATCAGAAAACTGTGCATTGGATGTCAAAACATCACCATAAGACCTTCTGCCGGTTAGAATAGGAGGCTGCAATTTATTAGCTTCACCATATGATATATTTTTTTCAGCCATACAAGTTTTTATTGCTTTCTGTCTAGAAAATTCGGGACAGTTTTTATTCGTAGCATAATGATTACCTAAACAATTTATACAGTTTTCTGATTCACTCATGCATGAATCTGCTGAATGCTCTTGGCCACATTTGAAGCATCGTGGTGTTGATCGACAAATTTTTTTTGTATGGCCAATTTTACAACAATTGTAACACTGAATAGTCGGATATATATACAAATCTACAGGTAATGAATTGTAACAAATATAAACTTTAGGAGGCAAGATTTGTCCATCAAAAGTAACAACCACAGAACGAGAAGGTTTCCATTCGACAATGTTTTCTACTTTGACCTTATAGTTAATCCTCCTAATTTTTAATACTTTGCCAAAACCTACTGGTGTTTCTAAATTTTCTAATATTTCAGCATCAGTCCATTCTGTTGGGATATTTTTAACTACACCCATTCTAGTTACATTAAAATTAGGAATAAATGCCTTTAACTTAAAAGACTCCAACTTTTTATTAGTAACAAAATTATTGGCATCTATGTATGACTTAAAAGCTACTGTACAACGGTTCCTACCTATTTTCTTAATGCTACCTGGTACTATATTATTTACATTATTCGTTTTAAAAAATTTGCCTAAGATAAGGGGATGCAGAGTGGTACCATCCTGTAAAGATGATGTAATCCTTTGAACATGTACAACATACGGGTAACTATCAGTAGTAGTGTACATACGAGGTTTAAAATTTGTGAGTCAGTAGATTCTGATGGTTTTGTTGGCGTATTCGATATTATATTATCTGTTAGAAAGTCTTGTTTGAAAGTTATTTTCGGCCGTTTGCGGCTCCCACACATCTCATGTTCATAGTCCATATCAGTTGTAATAGTTACATTCATGCCTACATCAGGACCGGGCCCCGGGCCCGGCCCCGACGCAGGGTCGGGCGGCTCATTCATTGAACCACCCAAAATAGTTTAATTTTTACAATTTATACAACAGGACCTACTAATATATACACGAAAAAAAACTTACCAATATATACAGCTAACTACACTAAATTTATTTATAAAAGTAATAAATAATTAAAATACTCAATAATTTACAAATTTAACCCTCCTTATCCTATTTTTAATAATTTTGCAAAAAAATTTTCCAGAAAACACTCCCGCCTACTCCGAAGTTTCCCGCGCTTCTCCTTCTTTTTTATTAATGGCTGCCACAGATTAAGGCTATGTTCCGAAATGTACTGCGACCACTGCACAGCACAGATCACTGTAGAAAAAATCGTTCCGGGAGTTGCAGTACACTGCCGCAGTACCCTAGTGAAATATATGACGTCATCAATCGTCACCATATTGTACTGTGTGCACTGGCGTTTTCGAAAGATACTCGCAGTACTTTGATCACGTGATCAGTCAACTGTCAAAAGTCAACTGTCAAGTGTCAAAACCACTCGAGTGTCTAACGTTTTAAAACAATACCTACAGTTTAATCCCAAAGTTATAAATTTCTGTAATTAATTTGGATTAATAATAATAAAACACTGGAAGAATTGCAAAAATTAACCTTATTAGACTGTGTTGAAAATATTCAATACGAGCTGTCAAAAATGCGGCTGATAGTATACTGGATTGCGTTCCGTTTTAAATAGTAACCAGTATACCAACAGTATACTAAAGTGCGCGCACGATAACTTTGCGCGCGGCTGAACAATAACTTTTCGTCGGGCCACCATGTTTACTTATTAATCGATACGCCTATTCCTTTACATAATTTAAATGAGTAAATAAGGATATTAAAGTAAAACTACCAATAAACTATCATTGGGATTACACATTTTTTTAATGAATCCCTACGCTGTCACGCGCAGAGTTATCGTGCGCGCACTCTAACTATAAAGGAACGGCTTCGCAGTATACTAAAATGACGTCACACTCTGCAGTGGTCGCAGTACATTTCGGAACATAGCCTAAGAGTATGATGACTCCTATGCTCCTAGCAAAAGCGCTTATTCCATTTCACTAAATTTAGACGTCTAAATTATTTAGTGACTAAATTTAGTCAAGTGGAATACCATTTAGAAAGTTACTAAATGTTATTCCACTTGACTAAATTTAGTCACTAAATCATTTAGACGTCTAAATTTAGTGAAATGGAATAAGCGCTAAGGATAGGTAGATGCTGTGGGTAGATGGCTTCTTAGCTCGCCAGCGCGTGGCCATTTTATGCTTGTGTGCAATTGCTGTAGTGTGCGTGTAGGGATGGGCGATCTGCTTGTATATATCGATAAAAATATAAAATTAGACTACAGCTATCGACCAATAATCGACCATAATTTTATGTTATGCCCGCTGTACACTCTCGCCGAGAGCTCTAGGGCGAGAGTCTCGTGCGAGAGCCCCTTGCCCGAGTGCGATCATGTACATTCTCGCTTAGTTCAATCGCAGTTAAGAACTCAGAGAAGATGGACGAAAACGACCATTCACCATGGCACTGATTTAAAGGGGCAGTTGTAAATAGCAGTTTTGGTAAGTTAAAAATTATAAATGGCACGTTCAATAACTACTTTAGCAGTTAAAACTAAGCAGTAAATTAAACAAAAATGAGTAGTAAAAAATAATGAAATGGATAATTGAAAACATTATTGAACAGTAAAATGATTACATGAGCAGTAAAAATGAATGAATGAGCGGTTACGTCTGGGCAGTAACAAATCGGAATTTGTCAGTAAGAAATCTCATTCTAAGCAGTTCTCCGCGCTAAAGTAAAAAACTGTGTTGGATATGTTTTAAGGGCCCCCGAGACGGTCAAACGGTTTGATTCAAACACGTAAATTTTGGTTCGACTCAAACCATTTTGATCGTTTACAAAGCTAGCTTGAACGGTTTTTCAAATATTTACGTGTTTGAAGCTCGTTTGATAAAATTTCATATTTTTGTTGTGTTTGACGCGCCGTTTAATCGTGTTCCGACTTCCAATGCGTTTGAACAAACTCGGCTTAGTTTAGTACTGGATTTTGAAGTTTGAGAGCAATCTTGTCTGCATCACACACGTCTAATTATGGCGGCGCACTGAACCAAATGCGCAATGCCGTTTGACAACCGTTCAAACCGACATCAAACGGTTTCATCAAACACGTAATGTTTGAATCAAACCGTTTGACCGTCTCGGGGGCCCTTTAGATTGCTTGCAAAAAATGGAAAGGGCGTAAGCGACAAAATGGTTTTTGTAGCGTAATTTAAAAACCATAAATATATTTCATATAAGCTATGGGCAAATTAGAGTGTATGCTTGAACCAATTTATGTACAAATTTTGGAAGCTTAAATCACTCTCCTCTGTTGGCAAAATAGGAATCCATTTTTTTACAGAGGTCTTTTTGATTAATTATTCTGTATTATAAAAGTTGACCAATCGTGTTATGCTATGGGTACCTAATTCAAAGACAAAGACATGATGAATACTGACAATGAACTTTAATTTCTTAGCTTTAGTCATTGCTGAGAAAAATCGATATTGCTACAGCCAAATTATCAAGGCGACGCCTTAGACAATGAGGTAGTAAAATAAAATAAAATCGGCAAAGTGCGAGTCGAACTCGCCCATGGAGGGTTCCGTACCGTTATAAAGCGAAACTAAGGCTGGTATAAATAGTCAGTACTCAAGATGCATCTCGGTCTCAAGACTCAGTTCAGGCTCTGTGATTGGTTGGCTGTCAAAATTTGGACCAATCACCGAACCGAACCGCGTCTTGAGACCGGGTCGCATCTTAAGTACTGACTATTTATACCAGCCTAAGGGCCGGGACACAAAAACACGATACGACGTCGTACGACGTCGTGTCGTGGGAATCTACGACGCGCGTCGTAAGAAGCTACGACACGGTATCGTGCGGCGTCGTACAACGTCGCGTCGTAGAAACTCACGTAGAAATTCAAAGATGAGTTTCTACGACGCGACGTCGTACGATGTCGTGTCGCGACGCGAGTCGTAGATTCCCACGACATGACGTCGTGCGACGTCGTACGACGTCGTGTTGTGTTTTTGTGTCCCCGCCATAACATGACATCGTGCGACGTCGTACGATGTCATGTCGTGGTTTTTGTGTCCCCGCCATAACATGACATCGTGCGACGTCGTACGATGTCATGTCGTGGTTTTTTACGACGCGCGTTGTAGATTCCCACGACACGACGTCGTACGACGTCGTACGACGTCGTGTCGTGTTTTTGTGTCCCGGCCCTAACACGACATCCTACGACGTCGTACGACGTCGCGTCGTAGAAACTCACGTAGAAATTCAACGGTGAGTTTCTACGACGCGACGTCGTACGATGTCGTGTCGTGGTTTTTACGACGCGCGTCGTAGATTCCCACGACATCGTGTCGTGTTTTTGTGTCCCGGCCCTAAGACGGCCCTAAGGGTCTAAACACACTAGGCTGAATTACGCCGACGTAAATTCCGCCGCGTTTACGCCGCGTTTCAAATCCATACAAAATATGGGCGGAACGCGACAGACGACACACTATGCCGAAATTCCGTCGTGAGCCGAATTTCCGTCGATCCGAGACGAGCGTAAAATTCGGCAGCGATTCGGTGGTAATGTTTTGTATAGCAACACACTATACGCGACGGAATTATCAAAACCGAACATAGCAAATCCAACCTTATCTTCAAAGCGTTAACGCACACTTTACATCTGAGAATTTTAAATACTTACGCGCGCGTTCGGCAACGGAAATTACGCCGCGAAATTTCGGTTTTTCGCGTAATGTATAGTGTGTCGCATCAGACGTAAGCGGCTTAGACACTTAGACTCTGTGTTGTGGTCTAAGACATAATCTTGAGATACAGCCTGGAGACAGACAGACGGACGGACGGACGGACGGACGGACGGACAGACGGTACTTGGTAATGAAAAATTAAATTACTTTTACTGTCATTTAATGTTTCGTATTGAAAATGGATTTAGTTAACTTTGATCCTATTTTGAGGATACTGAATAAAATGCAATTTATATGAACTTTTGTATATTAGTTTTGTAACAATTAAACAGCATTACAATGCAATAAAAGAATGGACGAGACAAGAATATATCGACTACCGCCTACCAATAAGCAAAAATAAAAATTATTAAAACGCCTGTAAAAATTACATTGCAAAACATAATTTTAAGAAAAAAAAGAAACTAAATTAACATTAAAAGATTTAGGCGCTGCAACACTGAATGAATTTAAAACTAAATTAAAAATAATAGGAACTTTTATTCGTAATTCGAAAGATACTTAGGTTCTTTATCAAAATGACATAATATTATAAAAACAAATAATAACAACCACATAATTTGCTTAGTAGCAGCTAAAATTAACTTAATGTATAATAAGAGCAGGTTTTTATAGTAATAATATAAACTTTTATTAAACATACGTAATTCGAAACATATTACTTAGGTTATCGAACCGCTCATTCCATCTTTTTTACTGACCATTCCATCATTTTTACTGACCATTCCATCATTTTTACCGCTCTTTCAGTAATTGAACTGATCGATTATTTTTAGAATTGACATTGTATGAGAAAATAACCGTCCAATTGATATTTTATTACTGTCCATGTTTTACTGTCGCAATAATTAATCAACCGCTATTAAATTAAATAACTGCTCAATAATTTTTTCAACTGATCATAATAACATCTCGAATATTTAAATAACAGCTCAAAAAATTAGTTCCCATTCGCCATCCACCATGCATCGAAAGATATCATTGTAATCCAAAGATTTATAATCATATTTAATTTTATTTCTCACAGATAATGACTAATAATGACGTTTATTATTGTTATTTTTCTGTTCTACACTGTCCAACGGCGGGACTAGTACTGAAAGACGCGAGAGTGTACAGTAGTGCGCTCGTTTCCTCGCGAGACCCTTTGTCGCGGGCGCAAAATACCGACAACGGACCGAGAGGGTCCGAGACAGGCGAGACGAGGCGAGCGCACCCATTTACACTCTCGCACTCGGGCCGCCTCGCTGTGTCTCGGCGAGAGTGTAAAGCCGGCTTTATAGATTTTTATTAAATGACATCAAAAAAAGGAGGTTATCAATTCGACCCGCATGTTCAATTTAGGATAATAATGTTATGATTATTAAATTAGAAGTCGCCTTCAATTTGGTGAAAAGATATTATTTTATATTTATTTAAGTATATGAAAATACTTATATAAATAAAATATTTACGTATATAATTACACAAATAGTTAAAAATATAATAATGATGTATACTCCATAAGCCACGAAGGCTTAACCGGAGTGTAATATCAATAAAATCAACAGTTTTTATAAAAAACAACAGAAGATCAAATATACTTTATTATACTTAACTATTATACAACAGTTTTTGTAAAATAACATTTTTTATGTATTATCGAAGAAATAAAGACGTTAAAGATGCGTTAAAGCATTGGATACTGGTGACGAGACACATAATATAATAATATAATGTGTCCACTGTCCCAACACCAGTGACCGATCCTTCAGTCAATAAAATACCTATGCCATACATCATAACATGTAAGGATTGGACACCGGTGTTAGGACACATTGTATAATATTACACACAATATATTAAAAATTAGAAATGAAGGGGCCGGGTGCCATCGAAATTATCATACATACGTAATACCAAAATAATTTTCTCATGCGAAAATATTTGACATGTTTGAGTTATTTTTCAGCTTAAAAAATAGTAATTACCTAGGTTCCTGCACAAAAATTTACTACAAAATATTTAAACACTAAAAAATTCTTTTTTTTGTGTTTAAACTTTAAATATTTTGTAGTAAATTTACTACTAAATATTGAAACACTAAAAATATAAATATATATAAATAGTAAATTTACTACAAAATATTTAAATAGTAAAAAATATTTTTTTCAATATTTTGTGGTAAATTTACTATTTATTTATATATTTTTCGTATTTTACTATATTTTTTAGCGTTTAAATATTTTATAGTAAATGTTTGTGCAGAAACCTAGGTAATTACTATTTTAAGCTGAAAAATAACTCAAACATGTTTAATATTTTCGTATGAGAAAATGATTATGGTATTACTTATGTATGTGAATTTCGATGGCACCCGGCTTCTTAAAAGAAAAATATTCAAACACTGAAAACAGACAACATGACAACATCTCCTTAACGGGGGGATTTTCCTCACTTAAACCATCCCTCCTTACTCCATCTCACCACCAGAATACTCGGTTATAATCTTAACTTAAAAATAATATTATCTTCATTATAGGTCTCTCAGTCACCACCATATTGAACTGTTCTTTAGGAGCATTCCAATAACCTAAAAAAATAGTTGATTATATACAATATATGCTTTATGTAACTTTTCCATGCTTAACCCATCAAGCCCCAAGTGGAACCCAGGTGCCGCATAACAACTGATTATCTATTGTGTCTGGAATTCGATGTTCGAGGTATTAAATTTATTTTATTAAATGATTATGACTTTAGCCTTATTAAAATTTTACATTTTATTAAAAAAAGAGTAATGCCAGGATAAAATTTCAAAAAGTATATTCAAGTAACGATTTGAGTACTTACAGGGGGGAGGTGTGAGAGCTGTTGATCATTTTACTCTCCGTTAGAACTTTTTTATTTCAATAAAATCATTATTTCAAATTTACGTTTGAAATGATAATCCCAATATTGTGATGCCTTCATGAGGGAGTAAGGATTAAAAACTTGCATGAATGAAACTTGCGTCTAAATATTTCTGTTCGTCGTCTATTTTGAAGCATTTTCAAATCCTAAAAAAAAAATCATTTAGTCAATGACAATATTTTTATCGATAAACTATTACTTCAAGTAAAGTGCATCCCTAAAGTACACGTAAAAAGTTATGCAATATTTATAGCCAAATTATTACTTGATGTGACATTTTTATCACTAATGCCTTATATAACATGATTGAGGGATTACTAAACTTATAAATTTTCTTTTTAGCTTACAAAAATACCGATTGATAAGCCCAAAAAACGTTGTTGAAAACTTACGTATGTTATGTTAAAACCACGTGTTTGAGGCATTCCTTGGCCGTTTTTATGGTTTATTATATAGCGGAACCACAAAACCCAATAAGATATTGCATTTAACGTTCACTAAACACTTTTAAATAGCACTTTTTAAACATGAAATATTGCAGACCGACTCCTTTGTTATGTCCTATTAGGTAGGACATAACATTACAAACTTTTGACGTTTATACACCGATATGAACTTTCTCTTTCACTCAACTTAGTGCATCGTTAGTTAGAAAGAGTAACATTATCAACTGTCAAAATATAAGGTTACCTCCAATAGTATGTAACCTCATTGGCTCCTAGTATAGGTACTTTACGTGCAACCATAGCGTGCAACAGTGACGTGCAATGATTTATTTTCTTACGCCATGTCATTAAGTGCCCCGCAAACGATCAAATATCAAACACGTCAAACACCATATAAACTACGTGTTTGACGTGTTTGACGCGTTTGAAGAAAATTTGGAATTACTACGTGTTTTGACGTGTTTGACGGTTTGATGTTTGATCGTTTGCGGGAGACTTTAGCCTTGTTCGTTTGGTTTTTCAACTGCGCATGCGCGGCTTTTGTGTGTCAGTGTGATTGTCATATTCTAAAATACCGATCAATCTCTATCAAAATCTGACAGATATTTTAGAACATGACACTCACCTGACAGAAATTTATCGGTACCTACTTTAGAATATGACACTCACACTGACAAACAAAAAAGCCGCGCATGCGCAGTTGAAAAACTCAACGAACACGACTATTGTCTTTGTTATGCAGTAACGAAAAATTAGGTACCTCAGCTTAGAAAAAGAAACCCAGTAGAATCATTCTCAGCGTGCCACTGAAAGGGACAACAAGAAAAGTAGTTAGTGTTACCAGTAATAAGAGATATGAAAAAATTACCCACGGATCTAATATTATATTAATGCCAAGTTAAAAACTTTCAGTAAATATAAATGTAAATAGTCTTTTACATTTATATTATGTACTTACTGAAATTTTATATTATTATTCGACACCAAAAATATTATAATATTATTGTGACATTTTTTCGGTCGTAACTCGTAAACTACATTACTTCAAAGTTCAAACTATTTAATTAGATATAATATATATATATATATATATAGATTATATCTAATTAAATAGTAGTAATATACAGGGTGTAAAAAGACCACTTCCGATAACTTTGGGGTATTATTATCCTCTTGTCAGTCGCTGTCAAAATATATATTTTCTGCTATCTGTCATTCCTCTCATTGGCACACCGACAGAAGGGGGTTTTTTTTTATTAGAATTTGGTTCTAATTAGATTTCCCAGATTCTAATTGGAATTATGTTAATTGACATTAATAATCATAAAGTATATTAAATAGTCTTTATTTTCTTCTAACTTTGTATCTGGCTAAATATAAAAATGAATCTAGCACAGAACTTTTTAAAAAAGTTAATGTGAAATCTAAACAATTTTATGATTTTTATTTAAATAAAACAAAATTAGATTCTCAAATTGTATTTTATTTACACTTCAGCACATTAGGTATAATATACAAATAAAACTTCACATGCCACCATACATTTTATTTACACAACACATGTTTTAAAATAATCACAATTGTCAGCCACTTGAATGAGTCCTCAAAAGTGGGTGTCACATTTCAACAAAAAACTAAATGACTAATGCTGCTATGGACACAGATGTTTTGTTTATAGTAAGTTGAGTATATTATTTACATAATACAAAAGCATCACAAAGCTACAATAAATATATCTTGAGTACTTAAGCACAGAAAGTACCATAAAAACTTGTGTGAAAATCAGACCTTTATTAAAACATTGTTTTTATCGTGCCTATCATCACTACCAGAAATATTATATATTTTCTAAGATATAGATAGAACATACGTTCAAACAAATCAATAAAACGATATAGTTCTAAGAAATATTTTCAAGATATTTGTTTATGAACGTAAGCTATTTTAGTCTCAAGTGCGCGCCAGGCGCTAAGAAAGATGGATGCGGCTATTCGTACGACAATTTTATGTAGTATGTTTTTTTTTTTCTTTAGAATTATAATTTTTTATGACTTTCGTGTCAGATTAGCATAACAGAAGGCATTTTAATAATTATTAGTGTTTTTATTTTTTTTTAGTTTTTACCGAAAAAAAAAATGTATTGAGTTTTGAATGTAGTCTTGTTCTTTAGATCATAAATAACAAAACTGCATCGATTGCAACTCGATAAAATTACATGCATAAAAATTAATAAGCCTTATCCATCCGTAGTTAGCTCCGAGAAATACGACGATAGCTGAGGTCAATGCTCCCATGATGGCCGACTTCAAGTGTCAGTCCATAGGCAGTGGTGTCGAATTTCATTGAAATATAAACTTGTTTGATAGAAATACATATCCTCACTGAATTTATTAACAACTTTGTAAGTTGTTTGTCTTATATCTAACACATACTTACGTTTTCATTCATACCTTAGTTGAAATATCGTCGCAACAAAATCACGTTCGCGGTTTTTCAGTTGATAATTTTTCCGTTACATACTTATTTTTTTATAATTTTAACAAAATTGTGGTATTATTAGCATAAATAATAAATCATTAATTACGCTTCCATCGTTATTTCACTTCTTTGGAAATATTTACTGCGAAACCGCCGATATTTTTCACTTCTAATGAATGACATTAGTCGCGGTCAATAGTCAATTTTCATTGTCATTTAACTTTTTTATTTTGTACCAAGCCGAGCGAGGTAAAGACATCACAGATTAGCTCGTTTCTTTTTTTTTTTTATCGCAATACGGCACTAAGGGGCAAATATGGCTACGAGCATACAATTGAGCGGGAAATATGAGCCGGTCACATTCCTATGAGGGGCGACAGTGACAGATGTGCGTTTTCCCGTATTCCTATGAGAGGAACGTTGACAGACGAGGGGATAAACTACATTTTCTGATTACAAAAATGTATTTTTTTTTAATTTTTTTTTTTCTAAAAAATTTTTTTTTAATATATTTTTTATAATAAATAACCTTCAGACAAAACCATAAACCATTTACAAAAAATATTTAAAATATTTTTTTTACTTTTATTTTTTTTATCCCGATACGTAATCTAAAAGACGCGAGTCATTGATATCAAATGTAGCGCGCTTAATAACATAAGGTCGTAAACGACCATACTGTACGGTCGCGGCAGTTTTTAACCTTATGCTCTTTCCAACCTATCAAGAACCATGACATTCAACTCTCTCAAGTAACTCAGAACTTTGACCTATGATCTCTTACCTAGGCTAATTTAATCCTTCGATCGCGGATTCTTGGAAATGCTATTGTATTCTAGAGTTGTCTCGATCACCGGTACTTGTATGGGCCTTAATGGGTTAAAACTTTAATTCTAACTCATGTACAAAACTGTAAGTAACTTTCTGAGCATGAGTAACAACTTATTTATCGATTAGTTAAAAAGTTATTCGTAAGGAACAAAACCGATTTTGTGTGATATGCGAATGCGGATCTCAGGAGTCAGGCTTTCTATCGAAATTACAGACGATGCATGAAAACTTCCGTACGTAAAACTATGGTAATAAACTTACGTGTAAAATGTTAAGTTCTTAAAGTGTTCTTATTTCTCTAGACTCTATGCATTTTGTAAGTATTCTTTAGCACTAAGCAATAATACCACCAACAACAACACGTTTCTTACACGAAAACTAACACAACACAAAGTTTAAACAAAAAAATAATAACACATTTTCCGTGTTATGCAGAACGATGATTGTGGATGGACAGTACCTAGATCTGCAATTATCGCTTTTTATCTACTACAGACGATACAGTATGAAAAAACTAGCAATTAATTACTTACGTGAAAAATGTTGAATTCTGATTTTTGAATGTGCTCTCTATGCATTTTGAAAATAGTTCATATCACCAATCAATAACACCACCAATAACAACACATCTCTTTTTACACGATATCTTACACGACACGTCTTATTTTTTTAACGCAAACAAATAAGAAATAATAGTTAATTAATTTACATTTTACACATTTAGTTATCACAATAATACGTTTTAAAAAGATCGTAATACGCTTATTAATTAAACATAACTCAACGGACAACCTGCAACCACAAGATGCAAATTGGAACTAAAGACTAATTATGCGAAAATCGTCTTTAAAAACATGTATTGACTTTCGGTATGCGGACCCGACAAAGCGCCGCCGCTCTGCCTAGCACAACGCACGTGTCGCTAATCCATTTCAAGGACAATCTAAGTGTTGTACCCTATTTAAAATTCAAAACTATTTATTTCAGTCGATATTTAAATTACCATTAAATAATAAAAATTATAACTATTATTTAGTAGATGTAATCTCATTTTTAAAATGAACTCTATTAAGAGGTTATAAATTTAGAAAATTTTATCGGGATACATAGTCAAGTTGCATTCGATAATTTCGATACCTACATTACCGTGATAAAGTGATTGTTATACTATGGTACGCGTTATGCGTTATACGTATGCGCGTATACGCGTTTACGCATGCAATGAAAATACTTTAATAATACCTATTTAATTTTAAATAACTTTTAATTATTATTGTCGCTATTCTTAACATTGAGTAGGTATTTGTTTTTTTTAGTTTGACTGTAATCAATACTTACTCGTATGTAAAACAATTAATAACGATTTATCGATAAAAAATTATCGATAACTCAAAATATGCAGAGGGATACATCCCTATTATTTAACAAAGTTTTTTCTTTAATTTTATTTAGTCTGCTGTAAACACGCGCCGCGCTGGTGTACTGTGAAGTTTTTGTTTAAGTTTTGTAATTTTACGGATGTTCTGGTCTTATTGCTTGTTTTGTGACATTCTTAACTATTTTTTCACGTGATACGTCCGAAGAATGTGCGATGAAATGTGAATGAACTTTTAATACTCGTAAACCTTTATGGAACGAGGGTGAACATCGTCGTCGATAGACGATAGTGCGGTTTAAACAGTGCAGTAAAAAGTGTTTTTATAAGAATTGGAATGTCTCCTGTTTACTTTTGTTTCGTGTTGAAAAACTCTGCAATCTACATTGAGTTAGATGGAGCACAGCTCGAACTGCATTTCATAAAAGCAGACAGCTGATCACAGGTCAGTGAACATGTTATCAAGTATTTTTTTCCATAGTAACTGTGTATTGTATTTTTACAACCTGATTCGGATGTGAATTATGATTACTTTTCCTTTTTGGCCGGAAGTAAAAACTGAGTATTTTTGAGTAATAAACCTAAGAAACGGTAATTAATAAATTCTAACATTTTATTAAATCGTGAAAACAATTGTAATTTAATAATCATTACAATATTGGTGGTTTATTCACTACCTACGGGCTAGGGCCTAGGGCACACCACGATCAGCTGTTTTGTCTAGCGCAGGGCCGCGCGCGCGGGACTTGGCGCGGGCGGCGCGGGGGGGCTGGCGCAGCCCGGGGCCGGCGGGGCTCCACTGGCCCGCGATATTATCGCGCATTTACATCAGCATTATACATTGCGTGTTGAAAATTTTGACTATTTTAAAAACTGGCGATTTAAAGAAAATTACTTGCACCAATGGATATATCTCATGCCCTATAATAACCCCACGAAGTTATCGGAAGCGGTCTTTTGACACCCTGTATATATATATATATATATATATATATATATATATATATATATATATATATATATATATATATATATATATATATATATATATAATGAATTTCCAATTGTGTTAGTAACGCTATTACTCGATAACGGCTGAACCGATTCTGCTAATTTTAGCCTTCAAATAATCCTTGAAGTCCAGGGAAGGTTTATGAGTGACACGAAGTTCACCGGGACAGCTAATATATTGTATTAAGGTGACGCAGCGTTAAAGTAAGAAACCGTGTTGGATATGTTTTAGATTGCTTGTTTTCTATGAGAGGCTGGCCCGGCCTCTGCCATGGAACAATTCCAAGCAATGGAACAGCAAAAAATGGAAAGGGCGTAAGCGACGGTTTTTGTCGCATAATTTAAAAACCATAAATACATTTCATATAAGCTATGCACAAATTAAAGTGCATGCTTGAACCAATTTATGTACAAATTTCGGAACCTTAAATCACTCTCCTCTGTTGGAAAAATAGGAATCCCTTTTTTTACAGAGGTCTTTTCGATTGATTATTCTGTGCTATAAAAGTTGTCCAATCGTGTTATGCTATGGGCAATTCAAAGACAAAGACATGATGAATACTGACAATGAACTTCAATTTCTTAGCTTTAGTCATTGCTGAGAAAAATCGGCATCGCTACAGCCAAATTATCAAGGCGTCGCCTTAATCATGATTTATTGCATTAAAGACCAGCAATCTATTGGAATTATACGCGGGCGAACCCGCGGGTAAAATCTGGCATTAGCCATTAGTGTATTAAAAAAACACAATTCAATCATCAACATATTTATTTCACAGAGTACATTAATTGATATGCTCTAAGCCCCATACAATATCTGTCAAACTCTTAATTTATTTGAAGTTTAATAATCATTTAATATTTCTGAGTACGGCAGTAATTATTTAAATTTTAAAGAAGTATTTTTTATCGGGCTTTGGCCCACCACACTTTCCCACCACTGTGTCTCCTGTGTCACCAGAATCGACAGCGGTATCCAACCACAAAAACCCTTTGATATGATCTCAAGGAGCCCGAGAGACATGCTAAAGCTGTTTTGGGACCCGCATCGAAATTAATCAAAAGAAGATAGGAGAAGCAGGAAATATTCCCATTTTCCCTCCCCATACAAAGCGGGAGGTCTCACACGATGGGTTAGGTACCTGATGCTTCGCTCTTAGAATCTAGGAGCTGTAATAAAAAATATTAATTTAATTTCTGTACACACTACACAGATAAGAAGTACCTAATTAATTATAAATAAATTACCTTGACAGGCACAGAAAAAGAAATGTTTTCTTTCCAACATTTAAGTACTTAATACATCTTCTTTATTAAAATGTCTACTGTATATTCTTGAACCACGTGGTGGGTCCCAATAATTCAGTCTATTTGTTGCAGTTCTCCATAATTTACGGATTTCAGGGTCATTAGGAAATCTGAAAAAAAAAATTGGATACATAATAATTGTATTGAAATAGTACTTTAATCCATCAAGCCCCATAAGAGCACCGGTAATCGCGACAAAAATTATAGAATAAAATAGAATTTCCAAGAATCCGCGATCGAAGGATTAAAAATATAAAACCGACTTCAAAATAATTGTACTTAATTGAGAATTAAAATTACGTTATCTCAAAACTACTAGACCGATTTTGATGAAACTTGCAGTATTCCTTAAGTTGAACAATTATACCAAACTGTACAACAAAAAAAGAATTACTCAAATCAGACTTATAGTTCCGGAGATATGCAAACACAAACACACATACATACATAAATACATACACTTTTGAAATTTGTTTCATTTGTTCAGACACTGATCTAGACTAACATATTATACAAAAACTGGGCAGTTCTAGAAATATTACATACATACCTACGCTTCGAATTGATAACCTCCTTTTTTGAAGTTGGTTAAAAAACAACAAAATGTTGAAAAAAACATATTTACTTAAATTTCCCCATTAGCAGGGTAATTAATGTAAGCAACATCTGGCAACACTGGCATTTGAGGTTATAAAAACAAAATACATAAAATACAATATATTAGATGCTAATTTTAGTAAAATATATGTTTATTGTGAACAATATTAATAATTAAAGAAAGATAATTTATAAAAACTGTGATGCTAATAAAATAAAACGAAATTTTTGATAACTTACGTGTGAAAAGATATTCCCTCAATTTTCCTTAAAGTATTGCTTTTACAGCCCACAACACTACATCCCAACATTATTTTAATAAGGTGCACATACACATCTTATAAGAAAAACACAAACCACTACTTCTACGTTACAATAATTAGTTAAATCAAACGAAATTTGTAAATCCCAGCTGTTTGTTTACGAAACGTCAAACTTTGGTTTGCTCCTACAGGAGTATCACATTGGAAAAAATTGACACGCGGTGAGGGACAGAAAATAATTATTTTATCTCTTTTCTCCACAAGCAATATGTAATTAACTATCTCTTTCTTTGTGTGAGTGAAAAGGAAATATCCAGCTGTCTATAATTTTACTCTGTCTACGTACCTCAGCTATAGAATACCTAATTTTGATGATAGACTACCTTATTTTGGTATTTAGGCAGACGATTTTTAGTGTCGGTGTTATAAAAAAATGTCATCATAGGTAGCGGATCATTTATGTTTTTGGTAGAATATCATAGCTTTTTTGATAGGCGTTTTGAAAAATTTAATCTTTTAAGATAAGCGTTTAAAAATTTTGGCGCTCCTTATATGTGCAAGCATTTGAATTTTATGAGTTCAAGAGTTGTTAATAAATCCGAAGTTATGAACACAACTCTTGAGCCTTTCGAGATAAACACGAGAAAATTTCGGCATTTGGGGACGTAAAATATGGTGTTTGAAGTAGTATAAAACTGAGGCTGATAAAAGATCCACATAATGTGAATATTTTGAAACGTATTAAGTGGGTACTAATTTAATAATTATGGTTACCTATCACTAAACAGGGCGTAACTCTTTCTATTTGTATTTGTTTTTAATTTATTTTACTAAAACCGAAAATACCGAATATCCCGGTTTTCGTAAAATGAATACCGGTATTGAGAATACCTAACTTTGGCCCGGTATCCCGGTATTTTCGAAATTCGGGATCCCGGTTTGCGACCCCTAGTTTTGAAGTTGCTTAAATTTAAGCGCTTAAGCGCTTATTCCATTTCACTAAATTTAGATATCTAAATGATTTAGTGACTAAATTTAGTCAAGTGGAATAACATTTAGAAAGTTACTAAATGTTATTCCACTTGACTAAATTTAGTCACTAAATCATTTAGATATCTAAATTTAGTGAAATGGAATAAGCGCTTTAATCCACTTATCCTAGCTAGGTTCCTAGATCCTAAATCGTTTCCGATTTAGTCAAGTGGAATAACATTTAGAAAGCTAGGATCTTAGCTAGGATCCTACCTAGGAACCTAGCTAGGATAAAAGCGCTTATTCCACTTATCCTAGCTAGTTTCCTAGGTAGGATCCTAGCTAGGTTCCTAGCTAGGATCCTACCTAGGAAACTAGGTAGGATCCTAGCTCTATTCTATAAGTGGAATAAGCGCTTAAGTGGAATAAGCTCTTTAGGGGGAAAGGGGAAAATGTTTTGAATAGTTGGCAACTAAAGCGCTTATTCCATTTCACTAAATTTAGATATCTAAATGATTTAGTGACTAAATTTAGTCAAGTGGAATAACATTTAGTAACTTTCTAAATGTTATTCCACTTGACTAAATTTAGTCACTAAATCATTTAGATATCTAAATTTAGTGAAATGGATAAGCGCTTAAAACGTAGTGATTATATCTTTGCCTGTCCTGAATGGGACGAATCAAACCAAAAAAAAAAAAATCTCTTTAGTACTAGATAACAACAAAAAAAATAAAAATCAACAGCAATTAACAACAATTAGACAATTAAAAATAAACAAAATGAATTCTGTAAGTATCTGAATTTATAGAATATTGGTGTTTTGTACTGTGTTCAAACTTTTGTACTTCAATTCTTTTCTTATAGTCTACGAAAGCTCTACCAATGAGCAAGAACGAGACCATGCTACTTGTCCAGCTTGTAGCAGCAAATCCTGTCATAAATAACAAGGCAACAAATGCCACTAATAATAAACTGAAAGAGGAGGCTTGGCAGTCATTGTCGGTTGAATTTAATTCATCCGTGTCAAGTTTCCCTCGCACCCCAGCGCAACTTCGTCTCAAATGGGAGAATTTAAAGAAGTCGGCGCGCAAACGCAGCGCAAGCATTAGAAGCAACCAAAACAAAGTTAGTATAAAATTATGACTAGTGAACAGTTGTAATTAATCACAACTACATTCATCTGTGTTATACCTTATTAATGTATTTGTAATTTTTCTGTGTCACAGACAGGAGGGAGGAACTATTACCAACTAGGTGAAGTCTTGGACAAAGTAGCTTCACTTTTGGGTATGTTTCCCCCTGGAGTTTGTTGGTGATGATTGTTTGAGTGGTGATTGAGAGAAGGTGATTGTGAAGGGTGTGGTGAAGGTGTTTGTGATGTTGGTGCTGGTGAAGGGCAATTTCTAAAAATCATAGATACAGTATCACTATCATCACTGCTACAGTAATAATCCATCATAATAAGTATATTTAATACTCATTCGTTAAATATAATATAATAAACTCGTCTTTCCGAAATGATAGAACCGTATTTTGGTTGCTATCGCCCGAGATTGACGGATAGGCAAATGACATTACTACAGATAGCGTGATTGGGAACCCCTGAGTTAAACAATAATTATAACAGTTTTTGATAGCATGCCCAAAATTGTATAGCATCTTATCTGCCATGATTTCTGCTTTTCATTTATAGTTGTGTTTGTATTTTATATCTCTTCCTTTATATATCTATCAGTGTGTCTTTAATATTCAGACAAAATATAAACAATAAAGAATTTGAATTTAATTTTTGCAGCAAAAAAATCATTCAGTTCCAAAACTTTTAGGCCGTCCTCCCCTCGATCAAAATACCCTATACGAGCAAACCACACTGTTGAACCTCAAGCAATCAATGATAAAAAACAGGATGAACATGAAAATAATAAAACATTTACTTATTTAAAAGACATAAAAGATCTTCTAGAAAAGACTTTGGATAAGGAAGACAACATAAGAGACAATCTGAGACCAAAAAGAAGATTAATGCAAGAGGCATCAGTGAGCAAACAAAAGGCCCCACAGAGTAGTAATGGTTGGTTTCTCTTTATTTTTAAGCTAAGTTCGTTTTTAAATATTTTTTTAAAACATACTAGTGAGAACTTACTGACCCCAAAGATTTTAATAAGATTTATTTTGAAACTTTTTTTTTAATTTTTGAAAATATTATAATATCATTACTAGCTGTCCCGGCAAAAATTGTTAAGTACTAGCTGTTGCCCGCGACTCCCGACTCCGTCCGCGTGGACTACAGCTTATAGCGCGCGGTAGTTCCCGTTTCCATGTAGGCTATATTACTGCAAATTGCAAAATTTCCACGACAGAGTATTCAATGTTTACAGACAGATAGACACGTCACACTTATTTTTTATGTAGGTGACGCACAGCGCCATCTATTATGAATTTTTGAAACTAACTTAATTTGAACAAATTTATACATAAACACCCCCTTACAACCCTTTTTCCAGTTAAAAAGTAGCCTATGTCCTTTCTCAGGCTTTAGAGTTTAGACTATCTGTGTACAAAATTTCATTACAATCGGTTCAGTAGTTTTGGCGTGAAAGCGAGACAGACAGACAGAGATACTTTCGCATATTTATAATACTAGTATAGATTTCGCCCATATTATTTTATTCAAGTGATTAAATAAGTACTGTGACTTGTATTGTAACTTGGTGCAAAAACAACAGAATTTTTTGATGTTTTTGCATCTAATAAGATATACAATATTATCTATTAGAATTAGATGCCAAACGTACTCGTATTGACGGGGGCACTACCGTGCGGCGTGTATTATATACTATATTATATACTATATTATATACTACTACACTATCCCAGATTGCTATACAGAGGATTGAGGTATACTGAAAGTTTCCGGCTTTTTATCCAAATGAAAAAGTTATCCAAATGTCCGGCTTAGCCGGACATTTGGATAAAAATAATAAAATAAAAAGCCGTACTCTCTACTCTACAGTGGACTCTAGTCCACTGTACGCTGGACCTATGATACCCTTTGAATTGACAGCTATTTTTTGTGCCTATTTGAAGCGAAATCAGCGCCCTCAATGCGGGAGACGAGAACTAAATCTGACGTAAAAATGACGATTGAAAGTCGCCATATTGGCGCTGATAGCAGTAGTGGGAGTACTTGGAACTAATACTAGTTTCTACAACCAATAGCGATTAACTGGCCATTTGCAAGTTACGTCAGATTTAGTTCTCTTCCCCCTCATTGGGGGCGCTGATTCCGCTTCAAATAGGCACAAAAAGCAGTTGGGTATCATAAGTCCAGCGTACTTGTATTTAAATGGAGGTCACTGGACTAAGCTGACTGCTTGTCCGGCTTTTCGGTTAAGCTGCCTGGCAACCCTATATATCAGTATGTCTTTCATATTTAGGCAAAATATAAACAATAAATATAATTTGAATTTAATTTTTGCAGCAAAAGAAACATTTAGTCCCGAAACTTCTAGGCCGTCTTCCCCTCAATCAGAATACCCTTTACAAGAAAACTACACTGTTGAACCTCAAGCGGTCAATGATAAACAACAGGAAGAACATGAAAATAATAAAATATTAACTTATTTAAAAGATATAAAAGATCTTCTAGAAAAGACTTTGGATAAGGAAGACAGCATAAGAGACAATCTGAGACCAAAAAGAAGATTATTGCAAGAGGCAACAGTGAGCAAACAACAAGCCCCACAGAGTAGTAATGGTTGGTTTCTCTTTATTTTTAGCTACAAAGTTATAAGTTTGATTTATATTTTTTTTATTACTTAATATATTAAGAGTCCGTATACGAAATTTTGCCGATGAATACGAAATTGCAAAGGTTCGCTACAGAAATATTATTAGGTTTTTTCCCCTTATTAGACTTAAAAAAATATATATTATTTATTCGATTTAAAATATATTTAAGCGCGGAAAGCCGACTCGAGCCTTGCGGCGAGTACTATAATGTGAGATTTAGGTTGTTTTGAATCGTGTTTTTTGGCACAATTTGTTTTTTTTTTCTTTTTTCTCGAATTGGATAGAATTTTATCTGTAGATTATTTCTGTCGTTTTCTTTTTATGAATTACAGCTCCAAGTTGCCGAAATTAACAGCAATTCTTTGCCCATTTTCTCTAAAATTTTGCCGAGTTACATATTTTTTTACTCAACTATTTCATATTAAAATGGTAAAATTTTATAGACGACTTTCTCAACAGTACATTGTATTTTTTTCATACCGTTAAGACGTCAATACAATCCATAAAGTGATATTCTAAACCTTTTACAGCAAAAATCACAAAACTGTCGCGGGTTTGAGTTGGATTATTTAAAAATTCTTAAAAAAAATCTAGCTCCAACATTAGATTATAATTGAAATGATCTTACATGTTGTGCATTAAAACTTATAGAAATACTGTATTTTAACTGTTAAATCACGTCTGTAAAATCAGCGAAATCGGCAAATTTCGTATACGGACTTCTACTCCCAAGCGGCCACACAATAGATTTCCAAGAATCCGCGATCGAAGAATTAAATTTTTATTACGTGATTGGCTTTTTTCATATCAGCAGGTGATAGGACGGTTTTTATTACTTTTTAGTTTTCCCTCGTTTTTTGTTGCGGTCGCCGCGCGCTTAAAGCCCTCTATAAAAGCTATGCAATATCGAGTCGAGATATGTCGAGTATAACTGGAGTAATAATACATTTATATTATTTTGCAGCTTTACATAAAGAAATAGACGGGGACAAACACTTTTTGTTATCTCTAGTACCGACTTTGAAACAAATGAGCGACGACCAGAAGCTTGCTGCCAAGATGAGAATACTGCAGGCACTCCAAGAAGTCAGAAAAATGAATATACACCAGAATATAATGTATGTGGAAGAAAGCACGGAGGATGCTTTGAAAGTTGATTACTTGGACGAAGATAATAGTGATAGTAGTTTCTCGTAGGCCGTGCATGATTTAAAGGTTGACACTAAATGGAAGAGTCGTGAAATATCTGACTGCTGGCCAGCTGTGGATTTATGTAGAGGCACTCTCCAGTCAGTCCAGGCCACAGAAATAAGATCTAGATAGAAGCGCTATGTCGCTCCATTTGTATGAACACGAGCGTGTCAATTTTTTCATACCTACTGTGACGTCACAAGAGCGCTTTAGTGATGGGAATACCCGTACGCGCGGAATCGATTCAAAGGAAACGCCGCGCCCCGCCTCTTTTGCCATTTTAATAGGTATATCGATTTTTTCATCGATTATTATTCGAGTTCATAGACAGAGGAATGATAAATCTTAAGATACGTGCTTGCCAGGACAGCTAGTATATTATATTATTCTAAATTAAATCACTAAACAGGAACATAAATACATATTATTACACAACTAGCTGTCCCGACAAACGTTGTTTTGCCATTTAAAGTATTTGTACTTCATCAGTTGATACAAAATCTTACCCCCTCTTTTGTCCCCTAAGAGGGGTGGGGGGAAAAATTTTATACACCAGATGTTAAGTTGGAAAAAACAGTTAATAATATGAGGTAAGTCCATTAAAGAAAAAAGTTTGATACAAAATCTGACCCCCTCTTTGGTCCCCTTAGAGGGGTGGGGGGAAATTTTTTTATACACCAGATGTTAAGTTGGAAGAAGACAAATATATCTGCGAAAACCGCATTCAAATCGGATCAGTAGTTTTCGTGTGATAGTGGAACAAACATACAGACAGACAAACAGACAAAAAACTAACTACATTTTTGGCTTCTATAGCGATGTAGTGACACCCCCCGCTTATTATTTTTTTAATACCTTTAATGTACAGAATTTTTATTTCTACAGTTTTATTATAGGTATTAGTTGCGTGTGTACGGTAAATTATAGGTATAGTGCGTCAAGAATGTCTAGGAGGCGAAACTTTTTTTTTTAGCAATAGCAACACTCTTTTGACATTTAACCCTTTGTTGTATCAATATTCTATGACATAAAATTAACAAAACAAACATTTTCAATTTGCTTAAATTTAGTTTTACAATGTGAAAACTACATGTTACTGTGATGAATATTAACAATTAAAGTGAAAGACGTGTCAGAGTGCTGAAAATTTGAAGATTTTCATTGAAGAAAAATAGTAAAACGCGAAAATATCACTGAAATTCTCGCGTCCACATTTCCGATTCTGATCGTTCAATCGCCATAGTAGCAGGTAATTAAGCGTTTGTTATATAAATTCTGTTTATTAATTTTATTGTCTAATGCAATTTTAAGTAGCCTGAGTAGGTATTATGTGGTATATTAAAACAACAATTTTACATAAACCTTATGTTTACGTAAACAATGAACTGTCAAAGAAATCTATGATATAACGCGCCTAACAATGATTGATACTTTGACTTAGGTGCGTTGCGTAATTAATATTTATGTATCTTAGATGTATATAAAATTCTCGTGTCACAGTGTATGTGCTTAACTCCTTTAACACTTTGATGCAGCGTAATATAATATTATAATTAAGTATTACGTTTTATGTTTACAGGTAGCAGAAAAAGCGTTTAATGAAATAACCGAAATGACTGGGAGAATTTATGCTATCATTTTGAAAAAAAAAAACACTGAAAATAAATACAAGGAGTGGGAATTAACCCTTTATTAGGATATTGAAGAGCTGATTATTGAAGATGAAAGTGCCTCTTCACTGTGACACCACTGCTGTAACTACCTACATGGACCTAGAAAGTGGCGATGATTCTGTTTCCGGCTGCATTGTAGAATATTATTAATTGGATGATCATATTTTATTAAAATAACAAATTACAAAACCCTGTTTTGTATTTTTTTATTTTTTGTATTTTTTAAATAAGTAGTTCCTTAATAAAACAGGAGTGAGCTTCTCTCAGCTCTGACTGGTCATCAAAGTAGCTCTGCACCTCTCAGGGAGAGGGTACTTAAATAACAGGTGTTATAAATTCATAAAAATATGTAACACTAGTGACTAGCTGATGTCCCGGTGGCCGGTGAACTTCGTGTCACTTATGAAACCTTCCCTGGACTTCCAGGAATATTTTAAGACTAAAATTAGCCACATCGGTTCAACCTTTTAATCGAGTTATTGCATTTTTATATAGTCCGTCAAGAAAATTAAAAAGTAGCAACATCGTAATGTCATCCCTTTTTTCTTAGATTGATTTGAAAGGGATGACACTACGATGTTGCCACTTTTTAATTTCTTCACTTTCTTGACAGACTATGACATATACAAACAAACAAACAAATCTTTATTTCCCTCAAAAAAGAATTTTACATGTTAAGTATCTTACCTAAACAAAACACTGCTCCCCACACTAGGATTCCCTGTGTCGTGGAGAGCAGTCTCTTCCATCATGCACATGTCTATGTGCATGATGGAAGAGACTGCTCAATTTAGTAATAATGTATATGTATATATATATATATATATATATATATATATATATATATATATATATATATATATATATATATATATATATATATATATATATATATATATATATTTTTTTTAAGTAGGTGATGCTTTTATAATATGATACAAAATACACCTAATAGCATTACAAGATCATTACCAGAGCCACCGAAACCAGCTACAGTACGTGTAAGTTAGTGATGAGGTGAGTTATACAAAGATTATAATACTTTACATACATTAGATTGTTTCTTGTAATATCGTAAATTAAACACACACTATAACTACATCATAATTATTTCAAATTTTCTTAACTACATAATAATATATATAAATCATAATATTTACAACGTGTTTTTAAACTGTATTTAATATAAAGTAACAAAATCTTTTATAGTGACTGGATACAGTGTGGCCATAAGAGGCCACACCGGAAACAAGTGGCGACTCTATTAAGGGGCCGGGTACCATCGAAATTCTCATACAAACGTAATACCAAAATCATTTTCTCATACGAAAATATTTAACATGTTTGAGTTATTTTTCAGCTTAAAATAGTAATTACCTAGGTTCCTGCACAAAAATTTACTACAAAATATTTACACACTAAAAAATATAAACGATTACATTTCATGCATTTTTACGCCATTGACGACATACTTTTCGCACACTTGTTTTTTATTAAAAACTCATCGAATCGTTATGTATTTTTCCTGGGACCTCAGCTTATATTGTGTAGTTACAGAATGTCTTCAAAAGAATTGCAATATAATAAATTTTCATTCATCATCTTTGGTATTCGTGAACGCGCCGCAATTTCTCTATAATTTCCAACCTGGTATCGTGCCGATCCGGTCGCACAACAGAGCGCGGCAACGGGAGGCGCGGGCGGCGGAGTGGGGTAACCGGTATACCGTATACGTGACAATGATTCATTCAAGGCATTCAAGTACAATATTCCCTCAAGCTCCAAGCGGTCGCATGCGACCGCGTGCGCGATAACAGTAGATTTCCAAGAATCCGCGATCGAGAGAATGTCATTGTTGTTGATTTTGATAGTTTTTTGTGATACTTGAAGAAAACTGCTTGAACAAAATATACGAGGGCTGCTATTTATGTATCCGGAATTAAAAAAAGAAACAAACATATATAATTTAATATGGTTTTATTGCTTTTCAAAATGTTCGCCGCGATGATCGACACACTTTTGCATACGCTGGAACCAATTTTCATAGCACTTTTTCCATTCTGATTGAGGTATCTTCAAAACGTGCATTTTGAACGCATCAACAGCCTCTTCGCGGCTCGAAAAACGTTGACCACGTAATTTGTTCTTCGCGTATGGAAATAAAAAGAAATCGTTAGGTGCCAGATCAGGGCTGTACGGCGGATGACCAGTCAATTCGATCTTTTGACCCTCCAAAAACTGAGTTGTTTCAGCTGGGGTGTGACAGCTAGCATTGTCGTGATGTAATATGATTCTGCGTTGTCGGTTGTCCTTTCTTATTTCTTCAAAGACTTCTGGTAAACAAATGGTCGTATACCATTCAGAATTAACAGTTTTACGATTCTCTAATGGCACTGTAGCCACATGTCCATTAATTCCAAAAAAACAGGCGACCATTTGCTTCAAAGTACTTTTTGCACGAGTAACTTTTGTTGGTTTCGGCTCATCTTGGAACACCCACGTCCCACACCGACTGTTGTTTAGTTTCGGGGTCATATGCATAGATCCAAGATTCATCACCTGTGTAGATATTATAAACGGCTTTTGACGTACCACGGTTGTTTTTTTTATCATTTTTTTGCACCAATCGACACGAGCCCGTTTTTGATCGATTGTCAAGTTGTGCGGAATCCAACGCGAACATATTTTTTTTACAGCCAAATGTTCGTGTAATATCTTATGTATGCTCGTCATACTTATGCCTAAGGACGCCTCTATCTCGCGATATGTAACATGACGATCACGCATTATTAGTTCCCGCACAGCATCTATATTTTGTGGGACAACAGCTGTTTTTGGGCGACCTTCTTTATTTTCATCCGTGAGCATAGACCGCCCACGATTAAACTCACTGTACCAGTGATAAACAGTGGTTTTTGATGGTGCTTCATCTCCAAATGTTTCGGTGAGTTGAATAAAGCACTGTTGTTGATTTAGCCCACGCCGAAAATCGTAGTAAATCATTTCACGAAAATGTTCACGCGTTAAATCCATGGCAAATGAAGACACGCAATTTTCAAAATGACGCCACAATGGAAAAATAATTGACAGTCACATGAAACAAAATGTATTCTTCAACCAAAGAGTTCTATTTTCAAATGTTGTAATTACTTTTTAAATATTGTTCTTGTAAGTGGCCAGTTCCGGATACATAAATAGCAGCCCTCGTAATTATTTTGATTTGTGGTGCTTGAACTTTTGATAATAATGGATAAAGTATAATATTATAATTAGATCAGACAGTAAGTATAATATAATAATTATGTATATTATATGTATGTATATCATAATATTATTTTCTTATACTTAGTATTTTGTAAATAACGTTTAGGAATAGCGATAGGGTATTTTTCTACTATTTAGAAGGCCGACATAATATTATGAGACTTTTCCTAAATCCTAACATCCTAAGTATTTTTTTAAATGTGTAAAATGTTTACTAATAAATAAAGGTCAATAATAATTCATACTTTCTATTATATTGTACATTATAATTTATATGTCAGTGACACTTTCATACCTACTAAATACTAATACTAGCTGTCCCGTGAGGTCCCGGCAAACGTTGCTTTGCCATAATATAAAGTACTAGACGTTCAGTGCGGCTTCGCCCGCGTAATTTAGATATTTCACAGACAAAATATTAGTCCACAAAAAATAGCCTATGATCCTTCACGTGGTCTATTTCTTATTTGTGCCAAATAACAGAAAAATTTCTCGAGTAGTTCGTGAGATTAAGCCCTTTCAAATAATTTTTCCCGTTTCTTCCACATTTTCCTCTACTTCTTCGATCTTATTAGTTTTAGCGTGATAAAATATAGCCTATAGCCTTCCTCGATAAACGGGCTATCTAACACCGAAAGAATTTTTCAAATCAGACCAATAGTTCCTGAGATTAGCGCGTTCAAACAAACAAACAAACAAATTCTTCCCAATTATAATATTAGTATAGATTTGGCCCTTATTATTTTATTGAAGTGACTAAATAAGTACCTATTTTACCATGGCAACGTCCATCGCTATCCCGTCGCACAAACAATGGTCGCCGTCAGTCTCGAGTTGTAATAATTTACTATTATTTATTCAACAAATGCACTTATCAATATAAAAAGTACCCAGTAGCAGTAGCCGATTCTCAGACCTACTGAGTGCATATAAAATTAAATCAGTAAAGCCGTTTCGGAGGAGTACGGTTACAAACATTGTGACACGAGAATTTTATATAGATGTACTAATATTATAAATGCGAAAGTTTGTATGTCTGTTATCTTTTCACGCTAGAATGGCTGAATCGTTTGAGATGAAATTTGGTACTAAGATACTTTGAGGAAAGGATATTATACAATAGTTTTTGTTGCGAGAAAATGTACGGTCTCCACAATTCCCCTTCATTTAGTCTTCTATATAAATTTAAAAAATATATAAGTATAGTATGTATATATGTACTTATCTATACTAATATTATAAAGCGGAAGAGTTTGTTAGTTTGTTCGTATGTTTGTTTGTTTGTACGCGCTAATCTCAGGAACTACTGGTTCGATTTGAAAAATTCTTTCAATGTTAAATAGCTCATTTATCGGGGAAGGCTAATGGCTATATTTTATTACACTAAGACTAATAGGAGGGAAGAAATAGAGGAAAATGTGGAAAAAACGGGGGGAAATTATTTAAAAGGGCTTACTTGAACGCGCTAATCTCAGGAACTACTGGTCCGATAGGAAAAATTCTTTTTGTGTTAGATAGCTCATTTATCGAGGAAGGATATAGGATATATTTTATCACGCTAAGACTAAAAGGAGCTAAGAAATAGAGGAAAATGTGGAAAAACGGGGGAAATTATTTGAAAGGGCTTATTTGAACGCGCTAATCTCAGGAACTACTGGTTCGAATTGAAAAATTCTTTCAATGTTAGATAGTTCATTTATCGAGAAATTATATCTAAGGCTATATTTTATCACGCTACGACTAATAGCACCGAAGAAATAGAGGAAAATGTGGAAAAAACTGGGGAAATTATTTGAAAGGGCTTATCTCACGAACTACTAGACTCTAGAGCATAGACTCTAGAGATAAGAAGTAGACCACGTGAAGGATTATATGCTATTTTTTTTTGACTAATTTGTCTGTGTAATATCTAATTTACGTGGGCGAAGCCGCGCTGAATGTCTAGACTCTAGTCTATATAATATTATAATTCTGCAGAGTTTGTTTGTTTGTTTGAACGCACTAATCTCAGGAACTACTGGTCCGATTTTAAAAATTATTTTTATGTTGGATAGCCCATTTATCGAGGAAGGCTATAGGCTATATTTTATCATGATAAGACCAATAGGAGCGAAGAAATAGAGGAAAATGTGAAAAAAACGGGGGAAATTATATAAAAGGGCTTATTTCAACGCGCTAATCTTAGGAACTACTGGTCGGATTTGAAAAATTATTTCAGTGTTAGATAACTCATTTATCGAGGAAGGCTATAAGCTATATTTTATCGCGCTAAAACTAATAGGAACGAAGAAATAGAGGAAAATGTGGAAAAAACGGTGGAAATTATATGAAATTGCTTATTATCCTAGGAACAACTGGAGCAATTTTTATGTTATTTCATATTTGGCAAGCATGAAGAATAGGCTATTTTTGCGGAAAAATGTACGGTTGCGTGAAATTCCTAAATTATCTATAGGCTATCCAACAGTAAAATAATTTTTCAAATCGAACCAGTAATTCTTGCGATTAGGGCGTTCAAACAAACAAGCAAACAAACTGCAGAATTATAATATTGGTATAGACTATAGACTATAGATAGCAGAAAATTCGCGCACATTGTGACGGAATGCATCGGGTCGGGTCGCATTTCTCGTACAAGTTTATATATTACCATGGAGTAAAATATTACCTATCGCGTATTCGGTCGTAAAACTTGTATGAAAAATACGTCTCGCCCCGATATTATTAATTTTATCTAATTACCTACTAATATAAATATATACATAAAATAAATAAAATAAATTAAACCCACCGGCACAGCCACCGGCCAAATTTTTAGGGCTTAGGTATCATTAGGATTTAGGAGAGTCTATTAAAAATATCTATGGACGCTTTACACCACGTCAGTCTGGCTTGGTTTTAAAAATTATATAATTGTACATAATATATTTCGACACTTTAGCAAATAAACAAAAAAGATTATATCGCGAAAAAAATACGTCAAATTAAAATTTAAAAGATTCTAAAAAAATCAATTTTTAAAATCTAAGGCTGTTTACACACGGCGCCGCAGCGGCAGCGTTTTTCGCTAGGTTCTGCGGCGCGATCATGATTCATGGGTCCAACTAGTCTCGTATGGTAATAATATGTTTGTTGAAAACTGCGGCACCGCTCGCCGCCGCCGCGCCGCGCGCCGCGGCGTTTGCGCCGTGTGAGAAGGGCCCATAGAAATATGTACAAGGATGAGTATTGAGTATACTGCGGCGTCGCCGCGGTGGCGGTGCGGCTGCCGCTACGGCGCCTGTGTAAACACGCTTACAAATAATAATAATTAATAATGCTCTTTTGATTTTTAGGCTTCCGTAGGGCCCAAATGGCAAAAAACGGAACCCTAATAGATTCGTCTGTGTGTCTGTCTGTCTATCCGTACTCCGTATGTCACAGCCACTTTTCTCAGAAACTATTAAAAGCCTTTTAATTTCATAAAAATAAACCTTATTGTTGCTGCCCCATGCCCATCGCCCATGAAGGGTTCCCCTTCATGGGCGAGTCCAACTCGCACTTGGCCGATTTTATTATTTTGTTGATAACAATATGAGGAATATTTGGAGTAACCTTTTTTTCTGTTTTTGAAACTTTATTGTTACGTACTGTCTTTTAATAATATTGAAATAAAAGCGTCGACCTCTGTGGCGCAGTGATTGAGCGCATGGTAGCTCAAGCAGGGGGTCGCTGGTTCAAAATTCGAATCCCACCGACGGAACAAAACGCTTTCCTGGGTCATGACTCATGGATGTGTATTAAATGTGTATAATAATGGCCAAAACTCGTTTATCGCGCGGGAACCGTACATTTTTTCGGGATAAAAAGTATTCTATGTCAAAGCCCAAAGGACAAAGACTCGGGACCGGGCCTCAAAGTATCTCCATGCCAAATTTCAGCAAAATCGGTTCAGCGGTTTGGGCGTGAAGAGGTAATAACAGACAGACAAACAGACACACTTTTAAATTTATCATATTATTTTTTTACAATTAGTATGGAAGTATGGATCTTAAATAAGTTGAGTACTTATAATAAAAAGTAAATATAATATATCCGGTAGGTAAGTAATAAGTATAATATTATGTCTGATACTTGTTACAACACAAGTCCTTAGTGTACTTAGCACGGGGCCAGACTGACGTGGTGTGAAGTCCAATGTAGATTTTTATTAAGTATTGTATTATTATTATTATATTATTTTAATATATTTTGTAGAATCTGTATTCTGTTCAGTTCAGTGACAAGATCGACGACAAAACGCCCGCGCCTGTATTCCAAAATATAAGACAACCACAAAAACAACATTGTTCATGAAACAGAATATTATACTTCGCAACACACGCACGGCTTCAAACTTGATCAGAGTAAAATAATGAATGAAGACGCACGCACACATACTTACGCTGCCGTGCAGGGCGTCCGGGGCGCGCGGGGCACGGGGTACCTCGCAATAGCGAGACAGCGATATATAAAACTTGTAGTGGCGTTAGTGTCGAATTTGATTTGAGCGGCCGCATAGCCCGAGCTCTTAATGTCGTGACTTTTTTGACGGACTATACGGCTATTGCTGAACCAAAGATTTCCTTTGGTAGGATTGGTCCTTATGGCCCAATGATGGATTTAAGATGTGGAGCCACCGCGGTTTTTGATGTTAGTTTTTTTTTTAATTTTAGCAGCTTCTGCTCTGGAGGAAAAAAGAGTCTCAATCTGTATAGAGGCATTAATTATGGTACTATTCCAAGTTCGGTACCATATTCGGATGACTTAAGAATGCTTAATTCATTTTAGGACTCATATTTGCACGATAAAGATGTTAAACAACGTAAAAAGAAGAATAAGAAGAAGCATTATTTAAACGCGCTAATCTTAGTATGAGTCAGTAATTACTGGTCCGATTTGAAAAATTCTTTCAGTGTTAGATATCCCATTTATCGAGAAAGGCTATAGGCTATATTTTATTACACTATGACTAATATAAGCGAAGAAATAGAGGTAAATGTGGAAAAAACGGGGGAAATTATTTGAAAGGGCGTATTTCACGAACTACTGGAGTAATTTTTCTGTTATTTGGCACAGATAAAAAGTAGGAACGTGAAGGATCATAGGCTATTTATTGTGGACTAATTTGTCTGTGAAATATCTAATTTACGCGGGCGAAGCCGCGCGGAACGTCTAGTAATATTATAAAGCTGAAGAGTTTGTTTGTTTGAACGCGCTAATTTCAGGAGCTACTTCCGATTTGAAAGAATCTTTCAGTGTTTGATAGCCTATTTATCGAGGAAGGCTATAGCCTATATTTTATCACGCTAAAATCAATAGGAGCAAAGATATAGAGGAAAATGTGAAAATAAAGCTGAAGAGTTTGTTAGTTTGTTTGTTTGAGCGCGCTAATCTCAAGAACTACTGGTCCGATTTGAAAAAATCTTTCAGTGTTTGATAGCCTATTTATCGAGGAACGCTATAAGCTATATTTTATCACGCTAAGGCCAATAAGAGCAAAGATACAGAGGAAAATGTAAAAAAACGGGGAAAATTATTTGAAAGGTCTATAAATATCTCACATACTACTGGAGCAATTTTTATGTTATTTGACACGAATATATAGTAGACTACGTGAGACATGGGTTATTAATTTGTGAAAAATATACGGTTTCCGTGAAATTTCAGATTTACGCGGACAAAGCCGCGCAGAACGTCTAGTAATATTAATATGTTTATTACTCCATTCATCACCATGTCTTTGGCATGCAGAATAATGCGGCTATCAGCCTCCTTATATTAATTCATGAAGCCCCAAGCGGCCACATCCGGCCGCGATAACAATGAAAAAGCTATTGTGTCTCGTTTTGCCACGACTGATGGGTTAATTAAGCCCTGTCAACAGCGTTTTCGTTGGTTTTTTATTTTATTTTATTTTTATTATCTTTTATCTAAATATTATTCCAAAACTGGCATTTAAACATTCGATTCAATCGACAATGATACCAAACTCGACTATATACCTAAATCCCACGCAGTTATTGACCTCATACCTTGTTAAAGCTAAAAAAAACCCCCTCCCCCACCTGCATGAAATATTCAGGTGGCTCCACATCGTAAACCCATCTTAGAGATATAAAGATCAATCCTACCAAAGGAAATCTTTGGTTCAGCAAAAGCCGTATTCCTCGTTTTTTGTCTTGTACGCACACGACTATATGTATAGAAAATGTATAGAAATATAATTACCGAGTCACAAAATATCCCAAAGCAAATATTATCATTCCTCTGTTTCATGTATGTTCCGAAAATTTATTAATTAGAATCGAGAATATGTACAACACTATTAGCTTCATTTGACAGAAAAATGAGAATATTGACTGTACCTCGAAACTAAGCGATGAGTGAAAGTATCGATTGTTTTATTTCCATTGCGCGCTCAATAGCGGACAAACAGAACGGGCTCTATACTTTTCTAACTAAAGCGGCAATGTAATATGAATCATGCGGTACACACGCAGTTACGTAGATTTCATGGTAAAAACTACAACCGCCCACGATTAAAATTAAATAATTGATTTTAAAATAAAGGACACACGATTTAATAATAAAATTACTTACCGATGATAAGAAACGTGTCCACTATTTAGACCAACGTTTTTATTCCAATTTCCACAGCCCAATACGGCACAACTAGGCATTTTTAGAATTCCGATTGACGTCCGATTCCGATAACGGTGGAGCGCAGACTAAAGAACAGACTTTCGAAAGAATGAAGTTTGTGATCGTTTGGGAACGCGATGGCACGCGAAGTACATACATACACATGCGGTATCTAATTAGATAGGAGATCTGTGGTCCAGGCCCTGTAGACAAGTGTCAAGCGATTATCGTAAACGCCAACAAAATGTATGCGATTTGACATAAGTCATCGCTTCGCTAGCGAATACTAATGTCAAATCCTATACATTTTGTTGGCGTTTACGATAATCACTTGCCATTTGTCTAGGGGGGCTTGTCCGACACGTTAGAAATATGCTAACGAACATGGAAGGACCGTTGTATAACTAACCACGGTATAATATACAATAACTACTGTATAATGTACACTAACCACTGTATAATATAGGGCCACCGCTAAAACACGGGCGGACGCGGGCGCGGGCGCACGCGTCGGAAGACCGCCGCGTACGAGCGGGCACCCGTCGCGTGCGCCCATCTCATTTAACGCTGCTAGTATAATTTTTTATCTCGAGCGTGTACAGTTGTGTCCAGTAGATTACCATGTATTATTGTCAACGGAAACAACGTCGATTGCGAAAAGCGTGCGCCCGCGCCGTGTGCCCGCCGTCCTCCGCGCGTGGGATAGTCCGTCGCCCGCGCCTGCGCAGCCCATACTATTTTTCATAAAACACACGCGAGCGTGCGCCCGCGCGAGTTTTAGCGTTGGCCCTATCAGTAATCACCGTATATATAATGTACAGGACCTGGGAGAGAAAGAAAATAAAAAGAACACATCAATTAAATTTTTATTTTCGTTGTATATTAAGCATGATAAACTATGGATATTTTAAATTCGAAACATTAGCTTAATTGTTACCGAGTAATCACAACAAACACTACAGCAGTAGGTACTCCACAACAACTTCGACAGCAATACAAAAATGCACTTTAAAGTTGGCTGATTTTAGGGACCTTATCAGACAGAGAGCGGTCACGTGTTCAAGCGTTCTGCGTTCGAGCGGTCAGTCACACACGAGCAATTCTGACGCGGTCAGAATGACTCTTGTGTGAGTATATCTACATAATGTAATACAACACAAAGAACGCAAAACTGACCGCTTGATCGCGTGACCGCTCTCTTATAGGTTCCTTAGGCTGGTATAAATAGTCAGTACTTAAGATGCGACCCGGTCTCAAGACGCGGTTCGGCTCTGTGATTGGTCCTAATTTTGACAGCCAACCAATCACAGAGCCTGAACCGTGTCTTGAGACCGAGATGCATCTTGAGTACTGACTATTTATACCAGCCTTAGGGACCTATCAGACAGAGATATCAGACAGACAGACAAAAAAAAAACTAGATCAAAATCGGTCCACCCGTTTGGATGCTACGATGCCACGGACTGACAGACACGTCAAACTTATAACACCCCTCTTTTGTCGGGGGTTAAAAAAAGCTGAGCTTGTATTAGCCGTTCAAATACTTATATTAGTAAGTGATACGTCTGTAACTATACGTACATTATGTAACAGTCTATAATTAAAAAAAAATATGTAAGAGCCCCCGCAGACTGCAGACTTTCTATCGGCCGATAGTTGGGTTTGGCTCTTGATCAGTATGAATCTGTATGCAAGTGCGCATATTACAACGATACCGAGTCGGCCGACAAATTTGATGGGCTATCAGTGGTCCCCAACCTTTTTTCATGCGGGACACAAACATGTTTTGGTCTTGGTGTCGCAGGCCGCACAAAAAAATTTTAGGGTTAAAAATAACATTCTTCAAAATTAACGATTTAAAAGTGAAAAAAAATTAACGACTATCACGTAGACTTTACGTTATTTTGCCGGTGGGTGTGAATTTCAAAATTGTTTCACATCACGCGGCCCACAAATAAAGTCCCGGCGGGCCGCGGGTTGGGGATAGCGGGGCTATACGATTGCCTTCAAACTTAACTATCGGCAAACTGTCGGCCGATGCTAAATTAGTACGACGTTCTTCCTCGCGCGCACACGACGCCGATTGTTTGGTCGGCCGACTCGGCAGAAATCCGAATCGTGTAAAATTTTCCCATAAATCTATCGCTGTGTAATGGAATAGTGCGAGAATAATCGGCCGACTGTTGCCTGCGCACTCACCAGTCACCACCAACCCAACTGTTTAGTTGGCGTAGTGTGCGCGCTAACAGCCCAACCCGACCAAACTATCAGCCGCTAGCAAGTCTGCAGTCTGCGGGGGCTCTTAGGGTGCATTTCCACTGAAGCGGAGCGGAGTTTAGCGGTGCCCGAATCGACCAATCGTGCTAGTGCTAGTGCCAGCGGAATGACAGCGAAGCGGAGCGAAGATTTCGAGCATGGTGATTGGTCAATTCGGCACCGCTAAGCTCCGCTCCGCGTCAGTGGAAACGCGGCCTTACGGTATTGGTGTTAGTATTGAATTTGGTTCAAAAGTTATCTTAAATTCTTAGGCTCAATAATCCTATCTCGTCTAAAGAGTATTATTTATTGGTGTTGCGCACTATTTAGTAAACAAATATTGTATCCAATTCATCCAATATAATATACAACTATGATATTTTGTTATTGCGCAATATTTGAACTTGTAATTAATTTACAAAATACAAACAAAATAAATATAAACTTATTGGTTTTGATGTGAACAGAGCATTGCAACCATAAGGCGCAGCGCAGACGCCAGACTATCCGTGACTCACTTTTTAGTCTGTGGGAAATAGAACCTATGCATTTATATGCAGTAACGCACACGACGCGCAAAAAGTCTGCATATAATTGCATAGATTCTATTTCCACAGACAAAAAGTGCGTCACGGATAGTCTGTCGTCTGCGCTGCGCCTAATCATAATTTAATGTTAGTAGTGACTGTTGGCTGGGTTTAACATAAACGCGACCAAATTACGTAGGATCGCCTATGAATAAACTTCTGTGGCACCCTTATTATGGCCACCATAGAGTTTTTTTAGGTAAAATACAACAAAGTGACGCATTTTTTAAACCAATCTTTTTTGACTAAACTGCTGCTCGCTATAGTCTGCGACCAGACTATAGCGGTCTATACCTAAAGCAGGCCATACACGCAAGGGTGTACCTGACAGGTTTGCCTGAACAGGTAAACTGTTCAGGTAAACCGGAGCGTGTATGTTACAGAACTGTGCAGGTTTAGCCTCAACTTTGCCTAACAGGCGTAACTGCACAGGCAAACCTGTCAGGTACAACTGCGCTTATGGTCTGCTTAGCATTTCCTCTGTTCACATCCCCAACATTCACTATAACCCATAAAGTTAATATTATACCTAGCGGAATAGAGAAACACAGACCTGAGCAAGCGAGATGTCACTATCAGTAACACTGCGTGGTGAAAAGAGACGTATGATACATGACAACAGAACTCTTTTTTGACGTCCAGTCGGCACTTATCAGCACATTGACAATTTAATCACTTAGAAAGATGTCTGTGTAAGTGTATGCGTAAACAAATTTTTACACACAGACGTAAATCAATTTCGGTTTCGTTTGACAGCTCGAGATTGTTGCTCTATTCCGCTAGGTATATTAACGTTATGCTATACACTACATTAGCGCCACAAAACTTTATTTTTGCTAGCCCGAAAGCACACGCAATGTTACAAATAACTTGGAGTAGCAAAACAATATATTATTATCGCACGTTTACGTCTATTGGCGAGTTTTAGGGCCAACCCACACGTACCACAACCACACCACGTGGTCGGGCGTATATTTCGTATTGTAAATGAACTGGACCATTCACACGTACCACATTTTGCAGTCGTTGTTGACCACTTGCACAGAATATATATTAGTTGCACCAACAGAATTCCCACTGGCGAAACCCGTTTAAAGAATTAACGACTCATGCTACGATACTATAAAGTTCAAATTCCGACCGCGCAGTGCTAGGTGCCTACAATTATATTTGCCTACGTCTCCGCTCTCTTTCTATCGCATAACTCGTACCTTTTCTGAAGAAATCAGGGTTGTATCTTTTCAAAAATAATATTATAATCTTAGAAATAATCTAAGATATTATGTCTTAGTACTATGTAGATTTAATTATCAAATTTGCGTGTAACTAGTTACGCGTACTTAGATTCGATAGGTACCGTATCTTAATTATTGAAACCGGTCTTATATTACCTACTTAAAGTGTTTGTACATAACTTAGTTATTTTTGCAAACAAATGAGGTTTCGAATAATAAAGAAAGTTAAATTTGGTTTACAATCCGTGTTAACTGTTAACACAGTAAAAACACTGCGCAATATTTCTTTGCCCTTTTCTTTTTATTGTCCATTGTGAGATTAATATCAATTCTGTGATAGCAATCGAATAAGTTACGCAATACGCAGGTATGCAACGAACAACTCGTGCGCGTGCGTCACCGCTCGCTTGTGAGTCCCTACTGATTTGCCACCCGCGGGTGGTACTTACAGTTCGATGCCTATTCGCGCGAGTGGGACAGGCCTGCCACTTGTCAGATACCGACCACAACCACGGCCGACCACATCGCAACCACAACGCTGCGTCGATGCAACGACAGTGCGCGCACACCGCCCGCGCTCTTCCCCCCCTCCGTTTCATTGACTTTAGTACTGGCGACAACGCAACCACGTCGGTATTTTGTCGGCACCACAACGCAACTACAAAAAGCGACACCATTCACACGTAACCACTGCTCGACATTTTGTCGTTGCGATGTCGTGTGGTAGTGGTACGTGTGGGTTGGCCCTTAAGGACACGGCTGTTACTTCGTTTGAAATTATTTCGATCTGAATGTAAACAAAGAATTAAAAACTCGAACGCAGCTTGTCAAAAAAGTGTATACGCCGAATAATAATATTATTTTTAATGATAAACGCCTTCAAATTGCAAAACAATGCCAGGATTATAATATTTTAAGTGTGCTTAAATGAAACTTTGTCCAATATGAAACAACATCGTTCAATTGTTTTTACTTTTTTTTGGAAAACTTACACTTCTATTATGTTAATAAAATTTATTCAGTTCAGCGTCTTCACTTTCTTGTCAGACTGTAAATGTATCATGTGTAAATACAATCTAAATAAAATTTTTTAGACAAAAATGCATTGAAACAGAGTTTTCTCACCTCTACAACCATTTATACAATGGATATTCTATACAATGTCCTTGTATAACAAGCGTCCTTTCCATCTCATCAGATAAGGACATAATATTGTATAGTATCCATTTTGTAATGTTATAAATTATAATCAAAATGTCGAGATCTGGCTTAGAATTTCATACTTTTTACATTATACAGGATGTAACAAAACAGAAAACTAAATCATAATATTTTAGAGTGTGTATGTGTCCTTTATACAGGTGTAACAAAACTAACTGTACGTGTTCCTCGCAGAGAGTCTACTGTGAAAGTAGCAGCGCTGAAAGACCAATTTATAGAGTTCATTGTGAATGTAGCGGCGCTGAAAGAGCCTTTTTTTGTTATTTGTATGGGCAATGCCCTAGCGTCATAGACCCCATAAAAAAAAGTAAAAAAAGTTGCTCTTCTTTAACTAGTACTTTCACTGTCAACTCTATACATATAAGGGATACATGCACATTGCACACCCTAAACTCTAAAGTATTATCACTTACTTTTGTTACATGAATATGAAGTTTTGTGCTTCGCCTTTTGGACTGTAGTTTTAGTGTGCTAGCGTAGCCGCAGACATTTTGGTTGTGAGCTCACTATGGCCGGCGTAAACTCTGGCGCGTATCACAGCCTCTCGTATAGATACAGGTAGCCGAGATCCTTTGGCGGGTTTTCTGAGAGAGCCACCTGAAACAGCGAGTAAGCAAGGGACGTTACTTTATAAATAATGAGGTTAAATTATATTGGGTAATTGTTAAAAATTTAAGTTTTTTCGCATAAATAGACGCTTTGGGGCCGGGAAAATGATTTGAAATCAATAAATGTGGATTATATGTATAGATAAAACTTGAAACATATACATAATACAACGTAACGCAAGGATGTAACTGACAGGTTTGCCTGAACAGGTCAACTGTTCAGGTAAACCGGAGCGCGTATGTTACAGAACTGTGCAGGTTTTGCCTCAACCACAGAATACATTATTAGTACCTGACGGTACAGAAGTTTCACTCCCGAGTTTAGGTATGATAAACATACCTAAACTCGGTATGGTCCGGTCACAGGACTAGTCTCAATAGGCTGGCACTCGCCACTCGCTCGACTTGAAGCACACGGAGCGCACGCATCCGCGAAACAAAAGTACCCGGCCGCCGCGCCGCTCGCTTGACAGCCCTGGCAGATTGAAGCGAGACGGCAGACAGATATTGTACTATGAACACTAAACGCAATGCAAAAGGTTGAAACTAGGTTGTTTTCCAGAATAGTAGGTATATCTCGGCGATTTCGCGCCGTTTGTATGGAAGTGAGACAGGCCTGCCTCAACTTTGTCTGTTAATGTTTTCTGTCAGGTACACCCTTGCGTTTATGGCTTAATAAAATGGCAATCTTACCTTGTTGTCGTTGAATATAACCCAGCGACCTTCGTGCAGCACGTGGCACACGTAGTGACCCACCATCGTCGACGTGCCCATGTGAGAGATGAACGCTATCAGCTTGTACTCTGTAGGTGACAGGAATACATTATTTTTTAAATTATTTTATATCAAAGAAGATGAATATTCATATGAAATAATAATAAAAAAAAAACAATATGATTATTAATTATGATTATGATATAAAAATAAAAATTCAAACATTTTATAACAAAATCACATATTTTTACTCATAAACTTTATAATATTTTTTATTTTATTCATTAAAAAGTAAATATTTATTATTTAATCCGTAATATTATCACGTGATCGATAACAGCCATCACAACGTGTGACGTGACGATCTCCAAAACATTGTGTGTGACAGTGACATTTCGATGTCAAACCCATACAAAGATTTTTGTTGTTTGGAGGACCGTGACGTCATAGCGACGCCATGATGGACTTTAGCGTTTTAGCGGGAACTTTTAAAAGTGTTTTTTTAATTGAAATAAGAGTGAATTTATTTTTTATATATATTTTTAGATGTAACAAATGTACTTCTGTAAAATAAATATATTTCCTTAAAATGTTCTACACCGCTATTACAAATCGTATACCCGGTTTCTGAGGTTTTTTAAGGAGTTTAACTTTTCACTGGCGCTTTTGATTAATACCAAATAATTAATCAACAATATATATAACATAACATTAACCGCCGCACTCAGAGACGTCAATTAAGACTTAATGCTCATTTAAAATGAAATATCCCTCTCAGAGATGACAATTAAAAATCGCTAACTGCAGAGTTTGATGTTCAAGTTTGAGGTTATTCTTGAAAATTTTTCAGTTTAAATTTTTTAAACTGTTACAAGGGTTCTTTTCAGATTTTTATTTAAAGTGTTAATAATAAATAATAATAATATTAGATAATGCCACAGTAAACATAGAACTTCATAACTGTGATAGTACTAAAGCATTTTGTGCAATACATGCCTAGTTACTTAGTAGTTAGTACAGCTGTTTTTACCATTTCTTGCAAATAAATAGAAGTATTTCACATGAAAAGTACCTAGGTATAGGTAGTCACTTCCATACAAACTTAATATACAAAGAAGTATGAACTTGTCACCAAATTGTGTAATTATTGAAATTAAAGTATGTTTACTAGTTACAATTATTAAATAAAATAGTACTGCATGGAATGACACCTCTCTTGTTTGTAGTTTACAAATTATGTAATGCGGTAAATTGTAATAGCAAGTCAATAAAAATATAGGTATGTTAAATATTATTATGATATTCGCCAACCAAAAACAAAAATATAAAAATTACTAGTTTTTTTTTTTCTTCTTTTTTGGCAACTTGACACAAAGGATGTGTATGTTGTGCCACCGACAAGGTAAAAAGGTAAGGAATATGGCGGGAAAACCATATTCCTACTATTATAATTTTCATCATCGTTTTCATGTATCGTCAGGTCTAAAGTCTAGTCAAAGTCTAAGTAAAAGTCAATACAGTCACAGGAGTCAAGTCGGTCGATTCAGTAAAGTGGTAGACGCTTTACTGAAACTTTCGATGGAGTTTTGGAGGGAACACAAAATAGCACGTTTCTGGATATTACATCACTTTCCCACACTTGTGCATGAACACGAATATCTAATGGTTAATATTCTACCAATATTACACATTAAAAACCCAGCTAACACAATTTTAGGAAAATAATACAAAAACACAACAGCACTCTTTCACATGCTCGCCAAAACTCCAAAATTACTAGTTACTACTTCTACTCTTTTCCTTCTTCTTCTTGTCTTCATGCCGCTCGACATACGAACACGGAACAACCTAAGTCATAGTACGAATGATTTATATGGGACAGAAATTAATCAGTCAATTAATTTTGTCTCTGAGAGGTATCTGTAATGAGAGCATTAAATTTCAATTTGTTAAATGATGTTTAGCGCTATTTTTTTAATGACCGACTCTGACGGCCGCAGTCACGGCCAATAAAAAAAATTGTTTTTGAAAGTCAAGCCGTGTTCGTTTCATTTTTCAACTACGCATGCGCGGCTTTTTTCGCAGTTTGGCAGCTGACTGTCAAGTACTGTCAACTTCATAATAAATTAACAATTTCTGTCAGATTTTAGAACATGACACTCACACTGACACAAATCTTTAACTTTGCGCATGCGCAATGTGCATTGAGAAACTAAACGAACACGACTACAGTCTGTCAAAAAAGAGTAGACACAATACAAAATTTTCTAAAAGTAATCACGCTCAAAAGGTGGTTTTTTCTCTTTGTATTTCCACAGAGAACGCTTATACACTTTAAATATTATTTGCCTTGCACATTTTTTACTCGATTGAATAAGGTTTTCGTATTTGTTACATGATTTAAAAATTGCGTAGTGTCTACTCTTTTTTGACAAGCTATAATTAATAAAATCATATATAATCGGCCAAGTGCGAGTCGTACTCCGTACGAAGGGTTCCGTACCGTTATAGAGCAAAAATAGGCCAAAAATTGTGTTTTTTGTATGGGAGCCCCCCTTAAATTTTTATTTTATTTAAATATTATTACTAATTATTAAAGAACACATATAATTAAGGTCTTTGTAAAAATTTCAAGTACCTACCTGTTGTCATCATTGATACCGAGCAAAAAATGTTTGAAAAATCACGTTTGTTGTATGGGAGCCCCCCTTAAATATTTAATTTATTTTGTTTTTAGTATTTGTTGTTATAGCGGCAACAGAAATACATAATCTGTGAAAATTTCAACCCTCTAGCTATTACCGTTCTTGGGTTACAGCCTGGAGACAGACGGACAGACGGACAGACATCGAAGTCTCAGTAATAGGGTCCCGTTTTTACCCTTTGGGTACGGAACCCTAAAAAAAGAAGAAGAAGAAGAAGATCATGCCCCCCCGTGTATTAATATATTTCTCTATTACGCATCATTTGTGTCAAGTTGCCAAAATAAAAGAAAAAAAAATATTTCTCTATGTCATACCCCTTTGACAGCAAAATCCACGATTAGCGACTCAATCGAGTTAAATGGTGCTTCTTCCGTATTTAAATTTAATCGCCATTTTGAGGTGTTAATTTATCATTAACTGACTCTGAGAGGGAATTTCATGTTTAATGAGCATTAAGTGTTGCGGTTTGTATGGGCAGCGGTTAATTTTAATTTTTTAAATGATGATTTAATGAACGACTCTGAGTGCGGCTGAAAGAGACGTGTGGACGGAAATAAGAGGTCTTTGCGTTGCAGTGTGACACCAACTGCTATTAAAAAAAAACTAAAACTCGGCATCATTCTAACACTACCAGATCACTCTTGCGCGCCACGTCACACCCGTAGCTGCGCCACCATGAGACCCATAGACAATGTGACTGTACTCACTCTCCGGCCCGTCCCTGCAGCCCATCGTCCTATCTGGTTTAGGCTGGTCAGGCTGCAGCTCCCCCGCGCGGCTGAATATCCAGTCGAGCGCGCGCGGCACGTCGCCGGCCGTGGCGGTGAGCGCCGCCCGCGCCTGCGCCATCGTGAACCCCATGGACATGATCTGCGCCGCGCTCGCCTCATCCACCGCCGCCGACGCACCCGCCTCTGTAACATTCGTGTTGTAAATATTCATTAATGTCACTGACCTCCATTACACAAATGCGCTGGACCTATGATACCCGTTGAAATAACAGCTGTTTTTTGTGCCTATTTGAATCGGAATCAGCGCCCCAATGCCCCCACTAAATCTGACGACATGACGTTTAAAAGTCGCCATATTGGCCCTGATAGCAGTAGCGGGAGTACTTGGAACTAATACTAGTTTCTACCACCGTAGTGATTATATTCTCTTTGGTTTCTACAACCAATAGCGAATAGCGATTGAGCGACCATTTGCAAGTTACGTCAGATTTAGTTCTCTTCTCCCGCATTGGGGGCGCTGATTCCGCTCCAAATAGGCACAAAAAACAGCTGGGTATCTTATGTCCAGCGTACTTGTATAATGGAGGTCAGTGATTAATGTTCTCTTTTACTCTGTTCAATTAGCCTGCACTCGTCAGAAGCTGTACTCAGGTATCTCTAGAATCTAGATGAACGCCAAGATATCCGATCTCCTCGCACATATTGACTCTTTTAATTAAAATTATACATTAATACGTTTGTGAAAAAAACTGGGTTTTAGGGTTCTGTGCCCGAAGGGTAAAACGGGATCTTATTAGTTATTACTAGCTCTCTGATCTCTCTCATCGCTGTCGCATAGCTGTCTCGTTGCTGTCGCACAGCTGAATCATTGCTGACGAACACCTGTCTCATTGCTGTCGCACAGCTGTCTCGTTGCTGTCACACGATTCATCCTGCGGTTACCTGGTGCCGTGCCGGGCGGCGTGAAGGCGTGGTCGAAGTCCCAGTCGCCGACGTGCTCCATCAGCCACTCGGACGCCGCCTCCATGCCACCGTTGTTGGTGTAGTACAGTGCCTTCTTGCAAGACTCCACCGGGAAACCCATATCCACCTGGAATGAGAAGATCGAACTTGAGTATGCATTACATACCTCCGTGGTCCAGTGGTTGTAGAGCGTGGCTCTTGACTACCAGGTCGTGGGCTCGACTCCCGCGTTGGAAACGTGTTATTTCCAAGTTTGGTTAGGACAATGCAGGCTGATCACCTGATTGTCCGACAAGTAAGATAATAATCCATGCGTCGGATGGGCATGTAAAAAGTCGGTCCTGCGCCTGATCTCTCGCCAGTCGTGTCGGTCTTCCCACAGAGGTATGAGAGTAAAAGCAATAGAAATCTTGTGTACTGCGCACACACTTGGGCACTATAAAATTACTCCTGTGGAACTGGCCTGGTTTCAATGGAACCGGCCACCAATGCCGAAATCGGTGTGGGAGTACACACCTCAACATAGTCTTAAGATATTAGCTACTTTATGAAATACTAGATGTTCCACACGGCTTCGCCCGCGTAATTTGGGAATTTCACGGAAACCGTAAATTTTTCCGCAAAAAATCCCTTCTCGTGGTCTATTCTTCATGTGTGCCAAAAAACATAAAAATTGCTCCAGTAGTTCTAAAGTAACCATAATCATATAATTTTCCCCGTTTTTCCACATTTTCCTCTATTTCTTCGCTCCTATTAGTCTTAGCGTGATAAAATATAGCCTATAGCTTTCCTCGATAAATGGGCTATCTAACACTGAAAGAATTTTTCAAATCGGACCAGTAGTCGCTGAGATGAGCGCGTTCAACAAACTCTTCCGCTTTATAAAAATCTGTCTAGAATTTTTAAAGACAGCAAATGGAAGAATGAAAGCTTATTCAGTTCCTTTGAGAGTGTCGACTCAAGTTTTATCCATCTTCGAGGTGGAGGAGTTCTGGCCCGCCGGTGTAGTTTACCGGAGGTTCCGGGGGAGGCTCCCGAACGAAGCGCGCATCACGTCGCCGAAAGAGACTTTACGTGATAAAGTGTAGTGTGATTGTGTGTGTGTGAATGTGTAAATAATATATATTAGGATAAAATTGTTAGGCGTGCATCCGTTGTCTGATTGCCATAACACAAGTTTTTACTTAGCATGGGATTAGACGACGTGATGTACGCTACTTAGCTTTTATACTATTGTATATTATTGTATGCTTAATAAAGAATTTGAATTTGAATTTTATGGTCGTAATTTTTTGCATTTATATAATAAAATTTGCGTAGCATGGAGGGTGAGAACACGGTATAGTATAGTTCACTCTGTACATACCAGCTGTGCTAGCAGCGTTTCGTCGTACACGGGCTTGGGCGCGCTAGGCGAGTCCTCCGGTAGCAGCGTCTCGTCAGGCTGCGGCCCGCGACCCCGCAGGCAGCTTAGGTCCACCTGTAATGCGTTTATATTCAGCCCTGTCGGACACACTTTATTATCTTTGGCGAGACAAAGGGGGAAAATAATTCTCTCTTGGCGACACTGATGGGATAACTTTATTCTTTCTGTGGCGACACCAATGGGAATAATCGACGCATATTTTGTATAAATACTATCAGTAGCGCGTCCTATTGGTAGTTGGTAATTGGTAGTTCCCCTTCCCCACGGACCTCGACCACGAGTAGACGTGCCTCAGATCCACACAGTTTTTTTCTAATTATTTAAAATCAAAATTTTGATAAATTAAATCCGTCCGAAAAATAGGACATCATAAGTGTATAGAAGTTCGTGGAGTTCCGGAGATTGCAGCCATATTGAAGACAAACAGCCACACCCTCAAACGCCAGTATCGTCTTTTTCATCGTGCTTCGTGCCCGTCTCCTTCACTCTTCGACCCGATCACCTACGAAGGAAATACGAGGTACGCCAGCCATTACAAATTGACGTCATAACTCCACCCCTACGCCGGAGCAAGCGCCGCCATTTCTACGGATCTAAGCGCTCCTGCTCAACCACTCGTGCCGACTCCTTCGCACACTGACGTCATAGCTCCCCCCTATACTGACGCAAGCACTGACACCACCTCGGTTTTATGCGCTCCTGGTACTCTGACCGCTGCAGCAGTGTTTTAACACATTATTTTACTAATATTATCTGCCACAACTTTTATATCTTCAGGACGTTAAAATTCAAATAATCACCGCTTTGCATACGACTTATTGGGTTTTCGCTGCCATCTTGGAACAATCATCTTAACAAGCTACGGTATTCTTGTCGCTTCTGTTTCCCTGGTAATCTACAGGCTCTCGTAATGCCACTAAACCGCTCTCCCCCTGCCTCGCCGATTCCAAGCATTAATAATGAAGTGCCTGCGGATTTAATAACAGCAAACGCTGGGCCATCGCGAGCTATTCAACAAAAAGAAGTCACGGAATTGACTGTCACTGCCGACCGCAAAAAAAAGCGAACAGCGACGAAACCCTCCGATAAGAGTTCCGATACTATCTCAATGAGCGCTTTTGCGAACTTCTCTAAAAACCAGGAGAAGCGATTTGACGATATTATTGAAAAAATAAACAGCATAATCTCACAGAATCTGGAATTAAAGGAGAGCGTCCAACTGATTTCTAATAAAAACGATGAACTCTTAAGACGCATCTCCACCCTGGAGTCAGAAAGGAACGACGATAAAAAGCGTATACAGTCACTCCAAGATACAATTGAAAAGTTAGAACGGAAGTCAAGAGCATGCGGTGTCGAATTAAGAAACGTTCCCAGAGAAAAGAGTGAAACTAGGGAAAGCCTAAGCAACTTGGTGACAAACTTGGGAAAGTCCTTAGATGTCAATATATGTAACTCCAACATAAAGGACATCTTTAGAGTAAAATCCAAAGACGATTCGAGTCCAATAATCATAGAATTTAATTCGGTGTCCTGTAAAGAAAATCTGCTAAGAGGTATGAAGGTTTTTAACAAAAACAAAATAAACAAGGATAAATTAAATTCTACTCACATTGGACTTCCACAACCTGCACAGCCAATATACCTCTGCGAATCCCTTACACACAAAACTCAAAAACTGTATGCGTCAGCCAGAGCATTTCGAACTAATTACGGTTTTCAGTTTTGTTGGACTACCAACGGTTCTATATACCTTAGAAAAGGAAGTAGCGATCGTCCTATTCGTATAAACTCAGAAGCTGATCTCGATAGATTAAAGAATCAAATCATATGACTGTTTGTAATAGTCTTGCATGCACTAATAATAATTATTTACTTGGCTTATTATAATTTTTACAATCTCTATAAATTCCAATTTGTAGTTATTTTTAATCAACTTACTATTTTAAGATTTAATTCAAATTATACTAAACTAACCTACAGAAACGTAACAAATACAACACATTATTTTTACACACTAACACACAAGATCACACTGCCTAAAAACATCATAATATTGTTTATGTTTATCCGGAAAAATATTGACACAACTCCCGAAGCAATTAAAATTGGAAAATTCTATTCTAATCGAAAAGTTAACTCTACACCGATTTCAAATTATAATACTATTATGACAATAACAAACCAACGCAAAATTCGATAGTTTAATTGAAACAATGAACTCCGTTGATGCCCATGTCGTTGCAGATTCTTCCTATTGTGACCCCGATAACTGCATTCCCTCTAACCTGCACCTTAATAACAATCTAAAAATAATATGCCAAAATATAAGAAGCATTAATAAAAATTTTGACGAATTCCAAATATTACTTGCAAGAACCAAAGTCCAGTGGGACTTGGTTATCCTAACAGAATGCTGGATCCAAGGAGTTAATAACGTACCCTGTTTACCGGGCTACTACAGACATACAACAAAAAACATTAAATCGCAAAATGATGGCGTCGTTATTTATGCAAACAAGAATATTGACGTAACTATTGAAGAACCCCCTGTAACCGATGCAAACTGTCTACAAATATCTATCAACAGCAGTACAATTATCCTAGCTATATACAGATCTCCTTCAAAAAAAGATATTACCCCTTTCTTGTATTCCCTGAATGATATCCTAAATAAAATAGACCGCAGCGAAAACATAGCCATTATTGGTGACCTAAACATAAATATCTGCGAAAATTCCTTAGCTAACAACAACACTGCTTGCGTCGTATGGTCTTTTAACTGCACTTCCCTACCAACCCGACTAAATAATTGCCTTGACCACATAATGCTTAAGTCGACACTCCCGGCCAAAGTGCTAGTCGCTCACATAACAATTACTGATCATAAAACTGCTTTACTCTACCTTTCAAGACGTAAACCAAAACCAGCAATCCCCCAATTAATAAAAAGACTTAATTATGACAAAATATCATGTGATCTCTCCAACGTAGATTTCAATTCCATATATAACTTACAAGATCCTAATACAGCTGCAGACTTCCTTGTTGAATCTATTATGGCGATAATCGACGCAAACACAGAGCTTGTAAAAATCCCCAATCGAAAAAGCTCCTAAAGCCTTGGGTTACTCCTGGTCTCCTCCGCTGCCTGAAACATAAAGATAACTTGCACAAAAAAATTAAAAATAATCCCAATGACCAAATTCTAGCTACGTCTTACTCCCGCTATAGAAATTACAGCTCTAAAATATTAAAACAATTAAAAAGTGAATATAATAAAACAGTACTTACAGCTTCCCGTAAAAACCCTATGGCAAACAATTAATAAGATAACTAATAGATCCCCTAACAATAGTAAAGCTAATATTCTTCTTTCTCAAAATACACACTCTCTTTAACAAGCAGTTGATAATATAAACAACTTTTTCGCTAACATTGGCCGGTCCCTTGCTGAAAAAATACCCCAATGCCTTAGAAAAACTCAATATCCTAACTCTCCCCGTAATTCAATGTCACTCCTTCCCACTGATGAGCAGGAAGTTACTAGAGTGGTGCTATCATTGCGTAACGACTGCGCTGTAGGATGGGACAAAATTCCAACTTGTGTACTGAAAAAAAAACATACACATCATAGCTCCACCTCTAACGCATATATGCAATTTATCGTTTAACCGGGGTATATTCCCCAAATCTTTCAAGAGAGCTATCATACATCCTGTTTACAAGGCGGGCAACAGAGAACAAGTGAATAATTACAGGCCCATAGCCGTTTTGTCCTCCCTGTCTAAAGTGCTTGAACGCCTTATGAATAGTAGACTTGTCAGCTACCTGGAAAAAAATAACATATTTTCTAAATCCCAGTATGGATTTCGTGCAGGTATCTCTACGAGTGATGCTGTACACGCACTAACTGACCAAATAATAAAAAAAAACTTTACGACGGACAGAACGTTCTGGGGCTGTTCCTAGATTTAGCCAAAGCATTCGACACTGTCTCTGTTGCCATCCTTGTCGACAAGATGGAACATATAGGTATAAGGGGGACTCAGCTGAAATTATTTACCGATTTCCTTTCTGGGCGCACCCAGAGCGTTAAGATAGATGATTGATTACCTGAGCACTGAAGTTATAACTACCCACGGTGTTCCACAAGGCAGTGCCATAGCCCCAACATTGTTTATTATCTACATTAACGATCTGTGTGCGCTCAACCTACTAAACGGCCAAATCTACACCTTCGCAGATGACACTGCCCTCTTGTTCTACTCGGACACTTGGGAGAGCGTATATAGGATCGCACAAAATCCCCCCCTCCCCCCCTACATCTCCCTCTCACTATATCTCAGTACACGAGTGTTCTTCAGGAGCACCGCTTAGCGGGCGGACAGGACCGCCCGCTAAGCGATGTTCTTGCAGAACATTAGAGAGAACGGCCTCTACTGAATACCTTGGCGTCATTTTAGACTCCTCTCTTAGCTTCCATCCACGCATCGAGGCCCTTACATCCAGAATACGTAAAATGATCCCCACCTTTAAAAACCTACGGCATGTGGCGGATGAGGCTATCAGAAAAATAGTCTACCACACACTCTGCCAATCCTTGCTCACTTACTGCATAACAACGTGGCGTGGCACCCACAAATCTACTCTTCTGCAACTAGAGAGAGCCCAAAGAGCCGTCCTCAAAGTCCTGTATGGCCTACCTTATCTATATCCCACCGAAGACCTTTATAGGAAGACTAAGGTATTAACTGTGCGACAATTGTTCATACTCCATACAGTTGTTAAGCAGCATGGTCTCCTAACATATGACTCTTCCTCTCACCTCGGAAAGAGAAGGCAAAAGCCAGTAGACAACAACCCTTTTCGTACCCGATTTACCAACCGTTTCTTCTGCTTCATTGTGGGCTACCTCTACAATAAAATCAACATGCATGAACACATATATAACGTCTCAAAATCTGCCTGCAAAACTAGAGTAACAAATTGGCTTATAAATCTGAATTACGAGACCTCTGAAAAATTAATTGCAATACCAGAATAGTATACCAAATACACACACACACACACACACACACACCACTGACTTACACACTAACTAACCCGACTTCACCTGTTACCAAGATGTTGTTCTGTAACCGTATTTAACCAAGACTGTGTAAAGTGTACACTTGGGATTGAGGCCTGGTGTCCTGAAATACAGGCTCACGCCCAGTTTAGGCACCAGTCTCCCACAATAACCTAAGATTGTTTTAATATAGTCTAAGTTAATTATATAATTGATTTTTTGTGGTGAGTAAGTAAATTATTATTATTATTAAATGCGTCGATTCATCCATTATACCAATAGCGTGTCCTAATGCGCGCACTCGCTCCGTTCACTACTCGCCACACCAAGGGACCTAAAACCTGTCGGGCCAGGAAGTGGGCATTGGGCAGCGGGAGAACGTAAATAGAATTCGCGCTGCCACTCGTCATACCGCTGCCGCTGCCCGACGCGGCAAGTATGGAGGGCTGAGTGTAAACGCTCACTCGTGCGTACTGCCGCAAGAAGTATGAAAGGGCACTTATATCTCGGAAAAAATAATTTTGGCGCAACGGAGTTGCGGGCGTCATCTATCTTTAAACCATATTAAATGGTGTGCCATACAAAATTAAGTGCTACAATTTTTGTCCTTGTCTATTTTAATATTAGGAAAGTCACTAGCCTAGGATAAAACATCCTATAGCGTATCTTAAGGTGACGCCGCGTTAAAGTAAAAAACCGTCTTGGATATGTTTTAGATTGCTTGTTTTCTATGAGAGGCCGGCCCAGCCTCTCATAGAAAACAAGAAATGGAAAGGGCGTAAGCGACAAAATGGTTTTTATCGCGTAATTTAAAAACCATAAATATATTTCATATAAGCTATGGGCAAATTAAAGTGTATGCTTGAACCAATCTATGTACAAATTTTGGAAGCTTAAATCACTCTCCTCTGTTGGCAAAATTAGAATCCCTTTTTTTAAAGAGGTATTTTTGATTGATTAATCTGTGTTATAAAAGTTGACCAATCGTGTTATGCTATGGGCAATTCAAAGACAAAGACATGATGAATACTGACAATGAACTTAAATTTCTTAGCTTTAGTCATTGCTGTTACAGCCAAATTATCAAGGCGTCGCCTTAAAATGTTATTGTTGGTACATTCGTCTTTTGTCCTTTACCAGGACTCAAAATATGAAAAATAAATTGGGATGCAGATCCCAAATTTCATTGAAGCGGATCTAGCGTAAAGTGGCAACAGACAGACACTTTGGCATAATATTAGTATGTGTTGACAACCTTTTTTAAGACGCGACCCCCTTTGCTTTATGAAGTAAACTTATGTATGAAAAATTGAAAACACATCATTTTGTTAAAAATTTTCTACTTAAATCTTTAAAATCTTTAATCTGGCGACCACCCTAAAGAAGCTTTGCGACCCCCCGGAGGGTCACGACCCACAGGTTGAGAAACACTGATGTATTGTAATGTATTGCATACCTCCCACGGCATATCAACCGAGACGTCAAGTTTGGCGGGAGTCCAGTCCTCTTTGATGGTGAATTTTTTCAGTTGTATCAGCAGGTAATCGGGAAACGTCGCCAACCGTGTGATCCTGTGCGATAATATGACAGCACACATTATCAATAGGGAATATTACGCAAAGGTCGGAGCAGAGGGCTCTACTAGTACTAACAGAGAAGTTGATTCATAAGCAGTTGGCAGACCTACGTAATTTGGTTGCGTTATGTCAAACCCATCCGATATACCACAGCTAACATTGAATTGACTAAAGGTTCCTACACAAAACTGCGAATTGACATTACGATGCGATGCGAATTCGCAGTTTTGTGTGGGGGCCCATAATCCGACCAATTGACACAGGTCCGTCAACTGGCTACGAATCACCTTCATGGTACACTCACTTGCGTGCGGTGACCTTCTTGTTGAGCGCCGTACTGTAGAACTGCTCGACCGCCTCCTCCTTCATGAAGCTGTCGAGGCACGCCTGGAACGGTATGTGCGGCCGGACCAGCTCGCCCGGCTCCCTGGAATATTACACCATAAAATATATTATATATGTCGCAGCCCACTGGTTAAATAGACTTTCAATCAAACAGCTAGCCCTTTGACTGAACAACGCCATTTAATCACACGGCTTTACGTCGTTTAGGCGACTTGTTGACTGCAACGTTCAACACTACAGCTAGACGACGCTTAGCCAACTGGTTAAATGGCAAATTAACTAAGGTGACCATGAGTTAATTATGTAATTTGAGAGAATAGGAAAACTTTTTGTAATTTCTTGGGAGATTTACGTATATTTAGTTCTTTCTTTCCGAAAAATATTATCTTGAAACAATCACAAACACCAGCATAGTTGACGCTATTTTGTAAACAAAACGCACAGCTAGCGCCGCGGTCGGCGGTGGTGAGCGCTGAACTAATTTAATCAAACGGCGACTTTTGAATCAGCTGTAGTGTTTAACGTTTTGAGCGACTTAAATATTCAATTAAAAAGCTAGGCGTGTGATTGAATGGTGTTGTTCAGTCAAAGGCCTAGCTGTTTGATTGAAGGGCTATTTAAACCAGTTGGCTCCGATATATATATATATATATATATATATATATATATATATATATATATATATTAAAGTGTGTTTGTCTGTGGTGGCGCTCGGCGCGCGTCGTGTACCGCACCGCGCCCGACTCGCCCGCCACACGCCCCTCCCCCTTGTCCCGGGGTAGCTACTCACAGGCGCTGATTGGCGCGGCGCTGCTCGTACGCGCGCACGGCGTCCGCGTTGGTGGCGGCGGCGACGGGCACGGGCAGGGGGAGGTGGCGCTCGGCGCGCGTCGTGTACCGCACCGCGCCCGACTCGCCCGCCACACGCCCCTCCCCCTTGTCCCGGGGTAGCTACTCACAGGCGCTGGTTGGCGCGGCGCTGCTCGTACGCGCGCACGGCGTCCGCGTTGGTGGCGGCGGCGACGGGCACGGGCAAGGGGAGGTGACGCTCGGCGCGCGTCGTGTACCGCACCGCGCCCGACTCGCACGCCACGCGCTCCTCAACCGCGAACCGGAGACACTCCGCCGGGTCGCGCGAGTGACGGCTGTGACGCTGGAAAATCAATTATTATTGTATAGATGATAGAGCTCGACAAGGCTTTGAATGAACGTGGCGAAAAAAGGAACTAAAGCTAGAAGCTATCGGACGCATCCATAAGTCGCGGCTGATGGATGCGGCTTAACAATGTGCACGATTCATCCGCGGACGCCAAAGACCTAACCTATATGTCAATGGCAGACGTCCGCGAATGCAAAAACATCCGGCCAGCCAGATTCTGTTCGGACGTCCGAACGCTCAAGGTCGCGTCTGTGACTTATGTCAGACAATGTGCACAGTTTAGTGTATTTTGTATTGATCAGATAGAAACAAGTCGCATCCGATGAAAACGTCCGCGGACGTTCGTCCGATAATTTGTTCCCAGCTTAACGCTTCTATCATACAAAAACGTCATTTTTGACAGTTCTGCTTTACCAGCAGCGCCCCGTTCACGTTCATAAGGCTTGTAGCACTTTACATGATTCAACGAGGTATTTTTTTAATTACAAATTTAACACGCCTCAGTAAGCGACGTCGCGTGAAACGGCCTATTACACTATGGCCGTAGCGTATTAACTTTTGTCGAAAGATTGTGAACCGTAATATATAGAATGCAATTTAACGTATTATGTTACGGATACGGTTCGCAATCATTCGGCAGTTTACAATCTCATGAGATAGATTGTAATCTAAAGCGCTCCCTAGACGGTAATTCAGCATAATATGCATTTACGTGACGATGACATGCCGATCGCGACACGATCATGCGTGCATATCATGCACATATTATTGCAGGACGAAAAATTAAAGAAGTTGTCAATCAATGTACGGCACGTAGTTAGCATGTCAATCGCATCAATCAATACAATAAACGATCATGCGTGCATGACAGCACGTAACGCATGTCATGCTGAACGATGAATGATGATGAATGAAAGAAAAGAAGAAAAATGAAAGATGGATTAACGATGTTTATAATCTTACGCTGATTACACCCTGTATTTCATCTACCCACCTCCAGCAAGGTGAGCAGATGCAGGTAAAACTCGTGGGCGTCTTGCTGCCGCTTGCTCATAAACTCCGGGTGGCCTTTCCCAACGAGCTGCCGGTACATGTGGGGGGAAATCCCCGGCTGAGAGCCCCCGCTCTCCCCGGGTACGGAGTAGCGACCCGACACCAGACCCACGCCGAGTTTCGCCCTGGATGAAAAAAAAAAAATTAAAAAAACACGCTTTTTTATTTTACAAATTATTGCATCGTCATTTGGTCTTATGCAAAGTTTCAAGTCAATTAGACTACTGAGATAGGTAAAAATCGTGCTTAAAAATTCCATTACGTATATATACAGCCCAAGCTAATAAAAGCGTGTTAAAAACAGTATTAGTACGGGAGCCCTAGAACAAATTTTTTTGTGATTACTAACAAGCTAATTTTTTGTGAGTAGCTACATTTTGATCAGACGAACGACATTTTTATTTTCGAAAAATCTCGAAAGTGGTAGCTAACAGAGATAGAAAGGATTTCACACTTTGACTTGATGGTCCTAAAATATGGATTGTTTTGTTTGTAGGACAAGGTGAGTCTTAAATTATCTATTAATAGTAAGTGAGTCAGCTGGTTAGGGTTCCGTTTTAGGGTTCTGTAATCAACAAAACTTGGTTGACTACTGTACCCTAAAACGGAACTCTAACCAGCAGATTTTTTGTATATTGGTAGGTTAATATATATATATATATATATATATATATATATATATATATATATATATATATATATATATATATATATATATATATATATATATATATATATATATATATATATATATATATATATATATATATATATATATATATATATATATATATATATATATATATATATATATATATATATATATATATATAATTTAAGGGTAACCTTGTCCTACAAATAAAACAATCCATATTTTAGGACCATCAAGTCAAAGTATGAAATCCTTTTAACACTAGTATGTTACTAATACTAAAGTCGTTGAATTTACGTCATTCAGTAAAGTTATTAAATATGGGATATAGCCGACTTTATAATGTTTGGCTTGGTGAACATGATTTCACAACTAAGTAAACACACCATGCCGAAGTTACGCGGCCGAAGTTCGGCATGATTACGTCAGCAATGTCAAACGCACACAATATAACGCGACGTAATTTCGGAATGATAATATCTAATAATATATATAATATCTATGGACGCTTCACACCACGTCAGTCTGGCCCTGTGCTAAGTACCTGAAGGACTTGTGTTACAGGTACCAGACAACGGAAATATATTTAATACTTTTATACTATACATATATTTAAGATTTTTATTATACCATACACATATTTAATACACATCCATGACCCAGGAACATTGAAAAACTTTTTGTTCCGTCGGCGGGATTCGAACCCGCGACCCCCGGCTTGAGTTGCCACACACTCTAACCATTGAGCCACGGAGGTCGTCATGATGTATCATCGGTAATTTAAAATACATTGCAGGCGTAATCATGCCGAACTTCGGCCACGTTTTTTCGGCCTGGTGTGTTTAGACACTTAAAGTTAATCTTACGTCTGAACATTGAAGTCGTTGACGGGGTCTTCTGGAAACGTGGCGAATATATCTGGCGCGCCCTCCACGTAGCGACGTATAAAGTCCGGAATCCGAAACAGAACCTGAAGTACAAGTTTTCAAACATATTAGTAAATAGTACAGAATCGGTTGATTACCTATTTTATTATTATGTACTACTAGCATATACTACGCACTACATTATATACTATTATTATTATGTATTTTATTATTATGTACTACTAGCAATTCTGAATAAAGAATTTGTATTTGTATTTCTATTTGTAGCGACCCGCCCCGGCGTCGAACGGGTATAAAATATATAGCCACTGAAAAAATGATTAAAATCGATAGCCTATGATCCTTCACGTGGTCTACTTCTTATCTGTGCCAAATAACATAAAAATTGCTCCAGTAGTTCGCGAGATAAGCCCTTTCAAATAATTGCCCCCGTTTTTTCCACATTCTCTATTAGCATTAGCGTATAGCCTTCCCCAATAAATGGGCTATCTAACACTGAAAGAATCATCAAAATCCGTTGCGTAGTTTTAAAGATTTTGGGAACAAAGGGACATGAGGGGTAAAAAAGCGACTTTGTGTTATAATATGTATAGATGTATAAAACTATAAACCATAAAGTTAATATACCTAGCGGAATAGAGGAACAAAGGGCTGAGGTTCGTTCCGCTATTCCGCTTGGTTTATTACCTTTATGGTATCTATACATTATAATAAAACAAAGTTGCTTTTTTTTCCTCATGTCCCTTTGTTCCCTTTAATCTTTAAAACTACGCAACAGATTTTGATGATTTTTTTCAGTGTTACATAGCCCATTTATCGAGGAAGGCTATAGGCTATATTTTATCACGCTAAGACTAATAGGAGCGAGGAAATAGAGGAAAATGTGGAAAAAAACGGGGAAAATTAATTGAAAGGGCTAACTTGAACGCGCTAATCTCAGGAACTACTGGTCCGATTTGAAAAATTCTTTCAGCGTTAGATAGCCCATTTGTTGAGGAAGGCTATAGTAGGGTGGTCCTTATTTTTCAATGTGAAAAAAATCAACGGGGCACCCTCTAATTGTGTTCTCTGTGTTTTAATATGAATACAGAATTTTTATTTGATTTTTTAAATGATATTTAAGGGTCGAGCCAGACATTTTAAAATTATAAAAACAAACGATTTGGGAGATTTTTATATAAAGTAATTTATAACTGGGCATGACTTTTGTTTGTTTATATGACACACCAACGAGCACTAGTTCGCAATTTGACTCTCCCCGTCCTTTTCTTGCCTGATATTGCCTGCCTGCCTTGCCTGATAGTCAACTCGGTACTGAGAAATGGAGCATGCACACTACTGGAGCAAAAAATGGAGAAAGATATGCTTTGGCTGGCGTGTCGCCAAAATAAAGATAATGTTAGAAGCTGTCGTGAGCACTGCATTAGGTCCTTCAAGTGGTCCTGATATTATTTTAATTTTCAAAAGATTTAAAAAATATTGGAGCAAAATTGACCAGACCATTGACCAACTATAAAACAGTAACATCTGACCCTTCTTTGCTGGAATTAGTTAAAAATGTAGCTCAGGATATGATTTCCTTCGCGCAAAATCAACTTAACCAGTATCAACTTAACCAGTATTACAAAGAGCTACTGAATCTCACTATTATTTAGGAGGAGTTCCTGAGAAAGGAACATCATTTCGAATGCCAGCAGGACTGCACAGGGCTCGTTGGATGGCAAAAGCTATTTAGTGCTTCAAAATATTCTTATTTAAACACCAGTTCAAAATTACAAAAAAAAAAAGAAGAAAAAGGAATAAGTGATGTTTGCATTTTTCAGTCATGATTTACGTTAAATACTGGTATCATGCTTCTATTGCTTCGTCAGCGCCCAGAAATGGCTTGCAGCTGTTAAAAGACCTGATTATGCTCGAGAATATAAATCCAGCCCTATCGAAAGTTGCTTAAAAAATATGGGACACTTGTGGTACTTGTCAAAGAATTTAGGAAAAAATATCCCGACTCTAAAAAACCAACCCTTCTTAAGTAATTTTTTCATTGGCTTGTTTATTTTTTTATGTTAAAACTAAACTGTTAAGATAATGTTACACCCTGTGTTATTACGTCAGGGTAACTACATTCTAGTGTTCATAAATAAAATTCTTTTGCTAACTGGATTACCGTTTATTACGCAAGCGACCACTCGGCTTGCTGCTCCAAGAACACTGACTTAAACTACAATTTTACAACTTACAAGTTACAACATGTGCATCGAACATCGATATAATATAACGTTACATCCATATAATGTGACATCGATATAATATAAATTGTAATGTGTCCCCACAGTATTCCCCCCCTTTAGAAAAGGAAAAACAAAACACTATTACAAGACACAAAAAATTAAAAGTGTAGACAAATTTTCAAAAAAATAACAATAGACAAAAATATAATAATTGACAAAAAAGTACAATAATTTTGACAGTTTACAATTTAGATACACGCTTACTTATTATTATTTTTCACCATAGTGACTATCATCATAAACACAAACATTATACATAACTACATAATATGTATAATATATACTTACTAAACAAGCATATAAAGATTCAAAACACGATCATTATAGGACTAAGTAGGTACATACTTCGTAATGAATACGTTACGTGAATGAAATCGAAAAAACAATGGAAGCTTTAAATAATAAGTACCTAAAAATAAGTTGTAAATAACTAATAAGTTATAAGTTGTAAAATTACCTCTCGTCTGTCAAGACGTAAAAAATAACCCGACCTAAATAAACAATAATATAAACCAGCTTTGTTTCTGTCTCTTGAGTTTTGTTACATTTCTTAGAACGTTAAGTGTAAATAATAAAATAGAGATCCAAAAAAAAATGTCGCCAACACATGGTTTGAGCAATTGAGCATGGTGTGAGCCGATATTTCAAGTGTTAACATAAACAATTTTTTTATGGTTTCGACTTTCGAGAATCCACTTGGCGCACATTTCAAGTATAGTTTCACCATCACATGTTAACGTAAATCGTCGGTTACAAAACTAATATATACTACTTAAAATGAAAGATGTAGCTCGAGATTTAATCGACCGTAAATTTAAATCTGTGTTGGTGAAACTGGCGCTTAAAACTTAAAATTAACGAAACGTACAGGTCTCCGCGTAACACGACCTGATCGTGTCGTCATAGTACTTGAGTCGGTGTCAAATTCCTTATCACTTTTGTCCGTTGCACTTGTAGTTGGTAAGAAATATGCAGGTTTCAATCGGTCGATAGAAACTTGCACATTTCTGTTAGGAAACTCAACCTTATACACTTTAGGTGAACGACTCAACACACGGTACGGACCGTCGTAAGTTGGCTTTTGTGGTTTATGTAACTCGTTACGAACGAAAACATATTCACAATCCTTTAGATCGGAATGAACAAAAAAATGACGAATTACTGTGAGACTTAGGACTAGGTCTAAAACTGTTCAAAATGCCTCGCAACTTTTGAACGTAAGTGAAATCATCACCTGTAGTGATTTCTCCTTTATTAAAAATATCGGACGGCAGGCGAAGTGTTTGACCGTACGTCATCTCGGCTGCACTTAGCTTACTGTCCGAATAGCTGCTCTAAGACCTAACAATACGGTTGATAATTCGTCAACCCAGGACGATGAACTTTGAGTTAAACGTGCTGTTAACGAAACTTTTAAACATCTGTGCCACCTTTCTATGGCGCCATTGCTTTGTGGATGGTATGGTGTTGTTCGGATTTCATTGATACCTAGCAACACCATAAGCATAGATTAATTATTGGTCTCGCTCGCGCTTCGACTAGATTGCGCGCTCTATAGAAAAAACAGATTCCTGAATGCGGCAACTCAATATTGTAGTGTGTGTAAAACAATGCACAAATATTGTTGTGTGCGTCGATAATCGGGTTGCCAGATACGTGACTGGTGCCCAATCAATGGGAAAAAATTAGTTGCTGTGGTCTTGTAATTTATTATATTGTATAGTAAGTGCTGATTTTTCAATCATCAGATAAAATTTACCATTGGAATAAATTTGGCATTTTGACAGATTTTATATGCAAAAAATGTCTGTGTCATCCGACGATTGAAAAACCGCCCCTCAATCAAAAAGTCTTTTAAGACCTCGATCGTGGGAGTCGCAGATACACAATAGATTTTCAATTGTTATGCGACAGCCGGGTGCCGCTTGGGGATTAATGGGTTAATATGAAATCATAATTATTTTTATTGAGGTATAGGGATTATTAAATTATATACATATATTTATTAGGCGTATTTCAATAAGGTTTTTATTTGAACATCTTGTCGTTACAGTTTGTTACAAAAATACAAAATGACAATAAAATATTATTTTAAAAGAAATTATTAAGAACTACATTCCACTACTTTGAACAAGTTTACGATACACTTGCCTTTTTGACCCTACAAATCTCTCTAAATTTTCTCTCTTTGCTATATAATGAAGCCGAATTTGTATATATTTTTCAACTACTAGTCTCATCAAATTTATTTGATGTATAGCACCATTAACATGACTTATGTCGAAATTAAAATATTGTCTAGAACTATTACCAATGAATTTTTTCATGACATCTATGACATTTTTTTTGTAAATTACATTAGACTTTATGTGGGAAACTTTATCTATTTTATGAATAACGGATTCGGCAACCAAACATATTAAATATACATCTTCAGAGGCATAGTGTAATCCACCTCTATCTTTTAAAGTTACAAATTTATGAAACCAACTACGATTATTAGCAGTTAAATTGTCAATACAATAAAAGCATTTCAATTTTTTTGACAAAGACTTGACGACAAATCCGGCAATATATGCAACGACATGATTTTTAAAATTTGACATATATGGCACATCCAAGAATTCTGTTATCTCGTGGAAATCATCTTTAATAGTTTCTATAGCATATAAAAATTCCGAATCCTCTTCTTCGAAACGTTGACAAGTTGTTGTTCTATTTATGCATTTAAGAGATGAAGAGCAGTTTAATACAGCAATATGTTGTAATGGGATACAATTACCTGTATCGCTCGTTTTGAGTTCTAAGTGACATAAGAGTTTTCTATATATACCTTTAAATTGTTTGGTGTTGGGGTTATCATTGAAACCTCCATGCATCCTTATTGCACCAAATAATAGCTCTATATGATCTTGAGTAAATTTATAAGTTGAAATAAATTTAAGCAAATTTTCATCCAAGCAAGTAGTTAGGTGTTTCAGACTTTCAATACACACTAACATTCCTAAAAATCCAGTGTTTGCTTGGGTATTTAAAACAGGCGTAAAACTTTTAAGAATGATTTTCTTCTGTTGGTTATGTTCTTTAAAAGAACGTTTTCTTGTTGTTTTTATATTTAACTTTAAAATGTATTGTTGTGCTTGTTCTAAGTAACCAAGGATATGGGCTTTATTTCCATTAAATATGGGATGATTAAACCCATGTTGTTTTAAGTCTCTGGTATTAAATATGTCAAATAAATTATTCCAAAGTAAAATGAACTTTTCAGTTGCCTCACTATTTTTAAATTCATTAAGATATAAATCTTCTCTGCAAAATTTAAGGGCAATTGCTACGCTTCTGCTGAGCAATTGGGTTGCAAATTTTACTTTCATTATATTATTGCGAAACTCTAAATGACGCTTTGATAATTTGTTAGCCAAATTAAGGCCTTCTTTATCTTGCAACTCATGTAATTTTTCTAGAAAACTCCAATTAATTTCATTTTCTTCGTCATCAAGAAAAGTTTTTTTGCTCTCAAAATGATTTCGGATCAATTTGCACATATGGACTGGATCAAGAAAAACAGCCACGTCGTAATTAGAAGAGGGGTGTTTGAAGGTAGTCTTCAATTTTTTGGGATCTTTTAAGCGACAACCTAATATTTCCATTGCGGACGTATTTGATGGATGCCCATCAAATGTAATCGATACGACACGTACGCCCACTTCATGACATTTACTTAGACATAGAGATATTAAATTAGCTTTTTGAGATCCTGTAAGGCCATGCACTAAAAAGTACCCTATCGGCAGTTTCCATTGCTCAGTCAAGCATACTAATAGGAAGACATATGCCTCTGAAGCTAATACAGAAGTATCATTTACACCAGTGCCCATGTCAACATAGCCGTAATTTTGATTGCGGTCCCACATACTTTGCTGGCGTATAGCCATTTCATCTGCAATTAGTGCACAAACAACATCACCTCTATCACACTTTAGTTTTAATAAAGCAAACGCTTCTTCAGTAAAGCCTGGAGACCCATCGATGCTACGATACCAATTTCCTAAAGTCTTGGCATGTGGCAAGCATGTGCTAAATTTACTCCTCACGTAATTATATGCCGATGGGGAATAAAAGTTTAAAGTTAAGCAGAATTTCTTGAGTTCATTGGAATATTTTGGTATAACTTTCTTGGTGTTTGCATGTTTTTTATATATATTATTAAACAAATCCGCTGCGACAACATTTTTACTAAGAATATTATATATATCATTGTTAATAAACCGTTCTTGCTTCAAAATTTTAATTATACTCTTTAAATTACAATTAGCTTTTTTTAATCGACGAGTCTTTTCACGCAAAGTTTTAATTATTCTCCCATGTTTTTTTTGTAAAGCCGTTTTCCTATCAAGATCTTTTTTGAGCTTTATTTTTCTTGGCGTATCAAAAATATAATTGATGTCGGGGAAATCGTCTAATGGTGGAGTTTCCTTATCTATTGCTTCTTCGATGACTGAAGCTGGTGTGTTGGGTTCAGCGGGTACTGCACTTGTATTACAATTTACAACTGATGTTGATGTGCTAGGTTGATTACAGATACTATTCGGTGGGATTGATGACAAAAATAACGCATTCTGTGGAACAGCACCCTTAAGCAATCTTTTATAACCACATTTTGTAAAGTAGAAGTCGCTGTCATTAAAATGAACAGAACATATAATACTACGTTTTGCTGGTTTCCACCATGTTTCTTCTCTATTAAGTCGCACTACAGCAGTCCAACGATCACAGATAATAGGATCAGCAGGAAACCTGCACCAACCAAACAAAATATGATAATACTTATTATTAACTATAAACTGAGTAAGTCCATTCGAAAAGAATGCGATAAAATAACAACGTTTTTTAGGTCAACGAAATATAATGGGTACAATATTGATGAAAAAACAATACAAAACAATGGTAGGAAGTTTAACGACTAAGTTAAGAATGAGTCATAAAAAGCAGATGTTAAATTATAGCAGATGTTAAATTTGTAATTTGTTTTCTCATTTGTTACTGTATATGTACATAAAATATAAACTGTATTTAAGATTTTTATTATAATATGATACTTATAATTCATATATTTTATTATTAATACACAATAATCCTGGAACTTTGAAAACTTTTTGTTCCGTCGGCGGGATTCGAACCAGCGACCCTTTCGATTAGAGATTCTAATGCGCTCATCCACTCAGCCACTATGTATATACTTATCAATAAAAATAACATAAAATAAATAAATAAATAAAAATCACAATCTCAGAAAAATTTGGGAATTTTTAGTTTATGGCAAATGGCAACACTGAACATCAAGCAGTACTCCGATCCGAATTTTCTGGTTTATATTATTTTTCTGTGTTTATGACGATTTATATAATACTTACTGGTGGTATGTGATGCCAGTATCTTTCTTGTTTCTTGTAGTGTTATTATTGCATAGTCTCAATACGCAAACTGGCATTTTGCTACGGACGTAACTTAAAATTTCGAAAATTATCAACACATGTAGCTCACCCGAAGCTTGCGGCGTGACTGGCGCGGTTACGCCATATATGGCGTATGATTTGTTGCCGCATTTTTCAAGTACTCCGACGGGATCTAGTCGAAGCGCGAGCGAGACCAATAATTAATCTATGACCATAAGCTTAGAAAATAAATCGCTCTCAAACTGGCGTCCCTGATCGCTAGTTATCCTTAAAGGACAACCGAAACGTGATATCCAACCGTCGTACAATAAAATACGACGTAATAAATAAATAACTTGGCTACCGTTTCCGCTGTAATATCCTTGAGAGGAAATGCTTCCGGCCAATGTGTACGTCTGTCTATCATAGTCAGACAGTACCTGAAACCTTCTGAAGTCATTGGGAGAGGCCCAATTAGATCAATGTGTACATGTTCTAATCTTCCGCAAGATGGGAAAGCTTGCACGGCTGAATTAGTGTGTCTAACTACTTTAGTGCGTTGACATGCTAAACAGTTCTTAGACCAAATCCCAATGTCACGATTCATACACGGCCAAAAAAATTTACTAGACACCATTTTTCTAGACGAGCGTATGCCTGGATGTCCTAAATTATGTATCGTATCAAAAGCTAATCTACGAAAATGCTTAGGTAAATACGGCCTAATATTATTAGTCGATATTTCACAGAAAATAGGTTTGCTACACATGGGCATAACTATTTTTTAAATTGAGAACGACTATTTACGTAATTTACGAGATGCGAGAGCTCCTCATCCGCGGCTTGAGCGTCTGCCAGCTCCTCGTAATTAATAGAGGTGGGACAGTTTATCGTCTCTATGCGTGATAAGGAATCCGCTACCACGTTGTCGGAACCTGTAATATGTCGAACGTCGGTAGTATACTCGCTGATAAATGCTAATTGTCTTATCCGTCTAGGCGTTTCTTTTTCGCACCTAGTTTTTGTAAAAGCGTAAATTAAGGGCTTGTGGTCGGTGTAAATATGTAACTTATCGGCCTTCTATTAAATCTTTAAAATGTCGAATCGCTAAATAGATTGCTAGTAACTCGCGATCATAAGTGGAATACTTGGTTTGGGCGTCTGAAATTTTTTGCGAAAAATATCCTAACGGTTGCCACTTATTATCTACGTACTGCTGCAAGACCGCCCCGACGCACGAATTTGAAGCGTCAGTCATTAATGAAATAGGAACATCACAACGGGGGGCAACTAACATGACCGCGTCTTGTAAACACGCCTTGCACCGAACAAAAGCTTCGTCAGCATCTGGTGTCCATAAAATGGGAGTTTTGTCTTTTTTATTCGCGCCACGTAAATAATTATTTAAAACTATTTGGTATTTAACGGCGTTGGGAATGTGAGAACGGTAAAAATTCACCATTCCTAGAAAGCGACGTAACTCATGAATTGTTTTAGGTTTAGGATAATTTTTAATTATTTCAATTTTACTGTCTAAAGGACGAATGCCATCCTTAGATACTGTGTGCCCCAAATATTCGATTTCTGATTTTCCGAAACAACATTTACTTAGATTAATAGATATTCCGAATTGGCTAAAACATTCGAAAACTTTGTGTAAGTGTTTTTTATGTTGCTCTACAGATTCTGAAGCTATAATGACATCATCAACAAAGGTAAATAAAAAATCAAAGCCTTGAAGTACGGAATGGTCCATGAAACGTTGATAAGTTTGACTCGCGTTACGTAAACCAAAAGTCATCATCGGGGATTCAAAAAGTCCGAAAGGTGTCGTGATCGCGGTCTTCTCAATATCATCCGGAAAAATAGGTATACAGTGGTAAGCTCTAATTACGTCGAGTCTAGAAAAAAATGTCTTACCATCCAACAAATAAGTAAAATCGTGCAACCGCGGCACGGGATAGCGATCCGGTTTTGTTATCGCGTTTAAACGCCTGTAGTCTCCGCACGGCCTTATTTCGCCGTTTTTCTTATGGACTACGTGGAGCGGGCTAGACCATGGACTTTTCGAAGGTCGACATATTCCCATCTACTGCATTACCTTAAATTCCTCCTTTACACGTTTGTACTTATCTGGTGGAAGTTGTCGAGAACGAGCGTGAACTGGAGAGCCTGTCGTTTCGATGTGATGATACACATTATGCTTAGGACTATTCTTATAATTAATCGACTTAGTAATATCCGGGTATTTACAAATGACATCCCAGTATGGGTGACTTTTGTCAATAGTATTCACAGTGTATACGTTACAGTTTACAACAGATGCTGAAATATTTAAATATTAATTATGCGTGACTTTAATTCTACTAAAAAAAAATACTATTAATTTGCGTGACTTTAAATCTACTAACAAACCATATGCACTTAAAAAATCAGCACCGAGAATGGGCTGTTTTACATCAGCTATTATAAAATCCCATCGATACGGACGACGTAAATGTAAATTTAGCTCTAATGACCTTGTACCGAAGGTCCGAATTTCTGTACCATTAGCTGCATATAGTTTGTAATCGGATAACTAAGAATAATTATTACGGTAGCGTTTTCTTACCGGAATAACAGAAACGTTCGCACCTGTGTCCACCAAAAAATTGTAACCACTGTTGTAGTCCATAACACGAAGGCGATGCGTTGGGGAAACTGCACAGATATCCGCCTCACGTACCTGCGCACATTCTAGTTTCCCGAAGAGTTTCCCTTCTTCCAGGAACAGGGCTGCACGCACTTGTTGGCACGCTCCTTGAAACGGAAGTGGTAGAAACAGAGCCAATCTTCACTGAGGGCTGCGACGAGGCTGGCTGGGATTGCGAGACCGGGAACGTTGCCGGAAACGACTGGAGTCTCTCCTCCGGGAACTGCTACGAGATCTCTCCATGTTGGTTATCCTGGCGCTCAGTTTCGCAATTTCCGCCAAAATTCTCCCTCTATCAGGCTGACATGTGGATAATTCGGAGATCTGTGGCTGCTGCGAAGTCTTCATGATTTTTCCGGCCACTGTAGCTGGGTTATCCACTAATTACCGTCAGTTAATTATCCACTAATTAATTAATTGCCGACACGTCCCAAAACTCCGGCGTGGTTTGCGCTGGCCCCTGCTGGGCGGCGGGCTGAGACGACTGTTCCGGTATCGGATTCATCACAAAAAATGTGCACTTAATAATTTGTCGCGAAAATAGTTCACAAAAGTCACTTATTGCACAGTGCATCACCAAATATAATTTTATTTGCGTTCGGTGTCACCAATCACCCTTGGGTTATTACGTCAGTGTAACTAGAATGAGTGTTCATAAATAAAATCCTTTTGCTAACTGGATTACCGTTTATTACGCAAGCGACCACTCGGCTTGCTGCTCCAAGAACACTGACTTAAACTACAATTTTACAACTTACAAGTTACAACATGTGCATCGAACATCGATATAATATAACGTTACATCCATATAATGTGACATCGATATAATATAAATTGTAATGTGTCCCCACAATAAGATAACGTTTAATTTCTTGTTATTTCCATTAAGTACGAATAAATGTGGTAATTTATAAAAAAATATCTATTTTTTATTTTCCCCATTTTGAAAGTCCCGGCGCGACCCCTAAACATTAATAATAAATTCTAGAAAAAATATGATATTTCTTTCTAAGCCTATATATCACTTTGCGAGGGTGCCCCAACAAAATTTAAAAAAAAAAATTTTTTCTTGCATATAAGGACCACCCTAGGCTATAGGCTATATTTTATCACGCTAAGACTAATAGGAGAATGTGGAAAAAACGGGGGAAATTATTTGAAAGAGCTTATTTCGCGAACTACTGGAGCAATTTTGATGTTATTTGACACAAATAAAAAGTAGACCACGTGAAGGATCATTAAAATCGATAGCGATTTTAATCATTTTTTCGGTGGCTATATATTTTATACCCGTGCGACGCCGGGGCAGGTCGCTAGTAAACCTATAAATTAATGTTCAGTATTATCTGTACCTGTACAACGCTGTTGATGTAACACGAGTTGCCCAGATTGTTGAGTCCGGTGAGCGAGGGACCATGCAGCGGTCTGAGCTCGCTGCTCGACTCCTGCAGGGTGTTCCACTCCCCCGTCTTCTTGTTTAACTCCAACTCCAGTTCCACCATAGATTTTTCAGTCTGAAATATAGAATAATACATATTTTATTACATCAGTCTATGAATCAATTTCATCGATGTTACATATACCATCGATGAAATTGATTCATAGACAGTTGATGGATCTACATCGTTTAGTCAGATTATGTCAACTTAATACAAGTCGTCATCTGTCGGCTGGGTTTGACATAACGCTCCCAAATTACGTTGATCCGCCATCTGCCTATGATTCTACTTCTCTGATATTACACAAAATAATAGATTTCCTTGTCAATCTGTCACAAGTGTCCGCAACTCAGAACAGGAAAATAAGGTCCGCAATAAGTTTTTGTTACGGAAGAATATTCTTTTCCGTCTCTCAAAAAATCCTCATACTAAATTTGATTTATTCTGTTCAGCAGTTTGGGCGTGAAGAGGTAACAGACATACACAATTTCGCATTTAAAATATGAGGAAGGATTTTATAGGGAGAAATAATATAATATAATATAATATATATGGACGCTTCACACCACGTCATATATTTAAGATTTTTATTATATAATACACATATTTAATACACATCCAGACCCGGGAACATTGAAAACTTTTTTGTTCCGTCGGCGGGATTCGAACCCGCGACCCCCGGCTTGAGCTACCAACGCGCTCACCACTGAGCCACAGAGTCGTCTAATCCTTTCTATGTTTATAATGCTGACTATACAATATACACATTCTCACATGGAGCAGTACTATGTGGTTTGCAGTCATTGCGGTCACTTCGCCACCCTGTGCGCCTAGCACGCGCACAACGAGAAAAAAAATTTCTACATGTTTTCTCGATGTTTGATGGTTTGATACTTATTATTCGGGACTTAACGCGACTTATATTCTAGTAGTAATGCTACTACATACTTTTCTCGATAATAAGTATCAAATATAATGCAACGCGAAAGTTTTAAGGTTTGATGGTTTGTCTCTTCACCTCTATTGACCCTAACATGACATACATATTAAGAGCCATCGCAAACAGGGCGACTTGTCGTTGCGTCTAGTCGTCGCGTCAGACGCGGCGTTGTCGTTTGCAACTAGCGTCTTGTCGTCGCGTCTAGACGCCGAGCTCTCGCTTGCGTCGACGACTAGTCGTTGCGACAGACGCCGTGCGGGAAGCCATCATTAGTAGTAGAGTATTCGAGAGAGACGGCCGTGTTGTTCATCTTGTGAGTGAATATGGATGAGGTTCTAGTTGCACTTGCCTTGGTGCTTATCTTGCGAATGCGAAGGCGCAGAGATTTTGATTGATTTTTCTTCCCTCGGTCACTATACTCATTCGAACGTAATAGTAGGGGAGGTAATGCTATCGTTTGCTAAGTCATTTCATACCGACCAAATTTTTATCAATCAATATAATCAGCGTCAGTCGCCGCACCCGTGGTGGAATGTTAACTGAGAGTATTTCAAAGTTGTAAAAAAAAAATAGTTGCGAAAAGTGATTTTATAGCGAATGAAACTTTGATGGATGATTATTGAGACCTCAATAAACATGACCATGTTTAACCAAAAAATCACTTTCAGCCGTATTGCAGACGGGGGATTCAACGTCAGTCGCGTTACTGAACATGTAAAAATTTTTTGAATATAAAGTCATTTTATACCGTACAAAATTTATACAGGTGAATGTTTCTACTTTGTATATTTTAAAGAAAATCGTCAGTCGCTAATACGACGGTGGAAAAACCGTCAGCCAGCGATATAAGTTATAACCAATACAGCCTTACTTCGTGCTCAATATATCCTAGGGCGTCGCGTAGACGACATTTCCACCTGCAAACATTCAGCTGACGGCGATTTTCGTTTGAATTAACCATAAAATTGTCTCACATAGCAATTTTAAGTAATTAATTCGATAGTCAATATTTGAGAAGAAGAATGATATAAATTTTATTTTAAAAGCGCCATCTGTTGTTATATACTAAAACTAAAACGACACCTACCGAACCTAAACGTGTATAATCTAGATATGAACCTTTATTGGGTGCGAATTGGGATCTTTTTAATGTCAATTCAATACGATTCCCAACAACAACTTTGAAATACTCTAAATTTTTATTCCACCACTTCTGAAGCAGCTGACGATCAAAGCTGTTATGTATTAGTGTACTATTTAGCTGTTATGTATAGTACTATTATTGTAACGATTTTCGCTCGGTATGAATTGACTTTTTAAACTGAGCGCGACCTCCCCTACTATAAGTCCCAAACAGCAGAACGCGCTTCGACGTCCAAAGTGAACACATCAACATCGAACGTATCCATTTTGAGATTCTCAACAGACGTGTACCTTGGATAGCGCTCACAGCGAGACTGACGCGCGACTGTCGTCGTGTGTGCGCGTGCAGAGCGATTCCAGACGCAGCGACTAGACGCGAGCGCGCGCGGCTTCCCTACTTTGTCGTTGCGACTCGGCGACTCTGATGCCAAGTGTGCGGAGCTTCGAACAAAATATATGAAAATTGTCGGCCGTAGCCTGTCGTTGCGTCTAGTCGTCGAGCTGTCGCAGTCGTCTGTCGCCCAGTGTGCGCCTACACTTACGGTCTTCAAAATAAGAGACAATAGTGTTTTTTTATCTGTGTTATTTTTTTTTACATCTGGAGTGTGCGGCGTACCTTCTGCAGCTGGCGCACGTTGATGCCGAAGTGCTGGAGGTGGGCGGCGAGGTGCGGGTCCTCGACCATGTCGTCCTCCGCGTACGAGTACACGTCGCCGGCGCCCTCCGCCGTGATAGTGCCCAGCTTCACGGCCAACGGGTACCCCGTCTCGCGGTAGTGTTGCACCTGGAATTTGTAAAAGGAACTCGATTAATGCCAACTTGCGCAGATCTGGGATAAAGTTAACCCCGGGTTAAACGTTACCTCTTTCGTAAAATATATGTAGTATTCTGGTAGTATATAAGAGATACAATACACTATTTATTTTAACCGGTATTAACTTTAACCTGGATAGTTAGGCGTTAGGCGTTCGGATATTTGAAAATCCAGATAATCAAACGTATTAAGAAAAGCGGCCTCGGTGCATATTATAATACAGGGTGTAAAAAGACCACTTCCGATAACTTTGGGGTATTATTATACTACATTTTCTGATTACAAAAATGTAATTTTTTTTTTATTTTTATTTTTTCAAAATAAATTTTTTTTTAACATATTTTTTATAATAAATAACCTTTAGACAAAACGATAAACCATTTACAAAAAATATTTAAAATATTTTTTTTACTTTTATTTTTTTTATCCCTAAACGTAATGTAAAAGACGCGAGTCATTGATATCAACTGTAGCGCGCTTAATAACATAAGGTCGTTAACGACCATACTGTACGGTCGCGGCAGTTTTCAACCTTATGCTCTTTCCAACCTATCAAGAACCATGACATTCAACTCTCTTAAGTAACTCAGAACTTTGACCTATGATCTCTTACCTAGGCTAATTTAATCCCTCGATCGCGGATTCTTGGAAATGCTATTGTATTCTAGAGTTGTCTCGATCACCGGTACTCGTATGGGCCATAATGGGTTAAAACTTTAATCCTAACTCATGTACAAAACTGTAAGTAACTTTCTGAGCATGAGTAACAATTTATTTATCGATTAGTTAAAAAGTTATTCGTAAGGAACAAAACCGATATCAGGCTTTCTATCGAAATTACAAACGATGCATGAAAACTTCCGTACGTAAAACTATGGTAACAAACTTACGTGTAAAATGTTAAGTTCTTAAAGTGTTTTTATTTCTCTAGACTCTATGCATTTTGTAAGTATTCTTTAGCACTAAGCAATAATACCACCAACCACAACACGTTTCTTACACGAAATCTAACACAACACAAAGTTTAAACAAAAAAAAAATAAGACATTTTCCGTGTTATGCAGAACGATGATTGTGGATGGACAGTACCTAGATCTGCAATTATTGCTTTTTATCTACTACAGACTATCTACTTCAGAGATGAAAAAACTAGCAATTAATTACTTACGTGAAAAATGTTGAATTCTGATTTTTGAATGCGCTCTCTATGCATTTTGAAAACAGTCCGTATCACCAATCAATAAATAACACCACCAATAACAACACATCTCTTTTTACACGATATCTTACACGACACGTCTTAGTTTTTTAACGCAAACAAATAAGAAATAATAGTTAATTAATTTACATTTTACACATTTAGTTATCACAATAATACGTTTTAAAAAGATTGTAATACGCTTATTAATTAAACATAACTCAACGGACAACCTTCAACCTCAAGATGCAAATTGGAACTAAAGTCTAATTATGCGAAAATCGTCTTTAAAAACATGTATCGACTTTCGGTAAATTCAAAGATACCGACGGGACGGCCAGACCGCTTGGCGGCAACGTCAAAGCGTTTGAGCTCACCGCTTGCGCGCCGCCATCGACAATAAATTATACCGACAAAATTCACCGACATTAAGGCTCGTTTCCACTATTATTAGTGCAGGTGCGAGTGTTAAGTAGGTATTATGGAGGCACTTCACATGGCTATTTGTATTTGCGTATTTGATGTATTCGCCAAACAATCACCATGTGTAGACGGTATGTATGTTTGACAAAGTATTGGCCTTATTTGCCTATTTGACAAATATGACCAATACCAAATACACGTATCCGTACCTTTGTCGGTTTTTGACGCACATCAAAAGAGTCAAATAGGCAAGTAAATAAAATCAAGTAAAAGTTTGGTATTTGACGTCCATCGGTGGAAGGCCGTATTTGCCCTTATTTGCTTGTCAATAATTTTGCCAAATGCAACAAATAGCCAATAGCAAATACAAATAGCCATGTGAAGTGATTCCATAAGAGTTAAGTGATTAGCACAAAACACGTGTGGACAGCAACTGATTAGTGCGAGTGATTAGTAAACAGCCAACATGCACTAAACAAAGCGAATAGACATAGTCGGCCACATCTCGGTATGCGAAAGATTTAAGCATTTATACACGCTTAGAAAACAATAGCAAACACCAACATGAATGTGCGTTTTTGTGTGCCTGTTTATGTTTGCCACTGTTCGGTTTCGATGTCGTTTTTATGCAAGCTTTTGTTTGCCAAGCATATGGACGGGCCATATTATTATGCTTGGCAACCAATGGCAAACAGCAAACTACAATTTTCCTGTTTGTGTTCGGCACTATTTGGCAAACATGCTTCATATGGATGGGTGGTCGTATGTGTTTGCTTGTTCCTGTTTGTGTTCGGCACTGTTTGGCGCTGGTGTCGGGTATTTTATTTGAATTTTGGCAGTCGCGGGTCGCTTGCAGCAAGGATCGGAAAGCCACCTTAAGATTCGCCAAGCCTGTTTGATGGAAATGTTGGGACTTTGTCAGTCTTGTTTGATATGTGTAGCGGACACAAAGCGTACTCCAGTCTCCAAGCGAATGGAGACTTCATGACTGTTTTCGAAACAGCCTATAATTAATTAATACAAAAATGACACCAACAACGAACAATGACAAACACGAACAGGCAAATACATGATAACGGGGCTTTAAGCCCCGTCCATATGCTTGGCAAACAGCAAACACCCACATGTAGTTGGGTGTTCGTATGTGTTTGTCTGTTCTTGTTTGTGTTCGCCACTGTTCGGCGTTGGTGTCAATTTTCCTTCACAACTCAATGGCTGTTGATCAATGTTTCGAATGAAGCGGAGCGGAGCGGAGCTTAGCGGTGACGAATTGACCAATCACCATGCTCGAAATATTCGCTCCGCTTCGCTGTCATTCAATTGATTGGTGAATTCTGGCTCCGCTCCGCTTCAGTGGAAACGCAGCCTTAGAGTTTAGACCATCGAGTTGTGGCGCGGCCTGCGGCAGCGGCCTGCAGACTACACGACGCACTATGACGGCGCGGCGCCGAGCTACTAACGAATTATTATTAAATTATGTCTAAAAAATGTACCCATATGCAGTGTCGGCCAAAAGTGACGGCAAGGTGTCGACGTTGCGACAGATTTGCGCGGCAAAACATCAAAGAGATGTTTTGCCGCGTGCGGCATGGTCGCTCTAATTAGTGTTGTGACCTATAAAAACTAAAATTATGTAGTTTTGTTCTAGGTAGTCAATATTACAATAACCTACATAAATGATTTTTAATGTATAACATTAAATAATAATAATGGACTACCTACTACTCAATAGTACAATAAAGTTACGATTGTAATTTGTAGACTGAGTAGGTATGTAACTTTTTTCTTATTGAAACCCAAATAAGAGAAATACGTAAGGAAATTCTACATTGGGTACTTTAGCTGTTAGCTTTAAGTTTCATTTCAAAATTTCGCAGTAAAGTAGAAAATTACTTTTCACTTATTACGACAGTCGACACCTAATTTAGCTGTCAAAATTATTTTCCTTCGACAACTCATTGGGCGAGGATCTTAGTAAAATTTAACAAGAAGAGGTTTGAATGTTAGGATGTTTTTTTATACTTAATGTTTATAGTTTATTTTTTAGGGAAATTTTTAATTCAAATAATAATTAATATTTGTGGTAATAATAATAATCGAGTCGTTTTTTGAATACATACTAATAAATACAATATGCAAAACAAATAGCGATTTGTCGATAAAAAAATATCGATACTTCAAATGCACAGGGGAACGTCCTTATTGTTTTACATGAATTTTATTATTTTTTTCAATTATGTTCAGTTGGCTGTAAACCTGCGTTTCCGAGTGACGTTTCGCCAATTTTGATCATAATTTTAATTACCGTACTTCTCAGTTTTTCTTAGTTTATTTTGACTTTTTCGTTAGTTATAAGTGATTTTCTTTTTTTTTTCTTTTTGTAATTAGTGTTAATTGTTTCGTTTACTATTGACTATTTTTCTTTGTGTTTTGTGTATTTTTAATTTTAAAATGCCTTCGCCGTATGTGTACACCGCGCGCGAATACGGCATGATGCTTATGTGTTTGGGAGAAGCATCAGGAAATGCCGCAGAGGCTTTGAGGATTTACCGAAGGCGATATCCTCACGCCCGACATCCTTCCGACTCCCGCATTATCACACAGGCATACCAGCGTGTGTTAGAAAATAGGCCTATTGCGCCTTCTACTTCTGGCGGTGGGCGGCAGCTGGACGTGCGTGTCGAGGAGCAGGTTTTGGAGGTTTTACACCGAGACCCTCGACTAGGAACTCGCAGTGCAGCTAAAAGGCTAAGACGAAATCACGGCAGGCCAGTTGCATCGCATGCGACTATCCACAAAATTTTAAGGCGGAACAGAATGCGTGCCTACAAAGTCCATCGAGTGCAAGCGCTGCTTCCGGTGGACCGTGTCCGACGGACTGAATATTGTTCATGGCTGCTTCAGCGGGAAGAAGCATCCCCCGGGTTCATCCAAAATGTGCTATGGACGGATGAGTCCACATTTCCAAGAAATGGGATGTGGAACAGGAGAAATGCTCACATTTGGTCAGTCGAAAACCCTCGGGCATGCCAAGAAACTGGCCACCAAACACGTTGGTCAGTTAACGTGTGGGGTGGCATCTACAAAAATTTGATATTGGGGCCAGTATTTTTGCCTGCAAGGATGACTGGTGCGTCATATTTAGATTTTTTAAACGGTGATCCAGTTCTTCACCGAAGAACTGGATGAGCACATTTCCGTTAATGACCTTCGGCGAATGTGGTTCCAGCACGATGGCGCACCTCCACACGTCACGCGGCCTGTCCGTCAATGGCTGAGAGAAAATTTTAGGGATCGCTGGATTGGACGTTTGGGTCCCCAAGCCTGGCCACCACGATCCCCGGACTTAACTCCGTTGGACTTTTTTCTCTGGGGCTACGTAAAGGAGCGGGTTTACAACCGGGCGTGCGACAGTGCCGAGGAAATGAAGCGGCGAATCAGACAAGTATTTAGTGACCTTAGGGAACTTTGTAGTGCCGACAGAACATTCGGTTTTCGTTTGCACGAAGACACGAAGAGGCGTGCAGAACTGTGTCTCAAGTTGCAAGGGGCGCAGTTTGAACCGCATCTCGTAAGACCACGAGTGCAAAGAAACTGATAAGGTCAGTGACAATATCTTTCTATTCTACAATAATTATTGATATTACTAAATTTAATTTTTTAAATTATCATTTTGCTGTTTACATGTTTGTGAACATGTACAGTTTATCAAGTCTTTTTTCCATAGGTCGGTATAACTGTGTATGAATAATTAGTACAACCTGAACCTGATGTGAATTTTGATTTTCTTTTTCTTTTTTTAGCCGAAAGTAAAAACTTATTGTTGATTAAAAACCTAAGAAATGTTACCTACTTACTTAAAAAATAATTGTAATTTAATAATCATTACAATATTGGTGGTTTATTCACTACCTACGGGCTAGGGCACACCACGATCAGCTGTTTTGTCTTAACTCATGAATAGCGCAGGGCCGCGCGCGCGGGACTTGGCGCGGGCGGCGCGGGGGGGCTGGCGCAGCCCGGGGCCGGCGGGGCTCCACTGGCGGGCGATACTATCGCGCATTTACATCAGCATTATACATTGCGTGTTGAAAATTTTGACTATTTTAAAAACTGGCGACTTAAAGAAAATTACTTGCACCAATGGATATATCTCATGCCCTATAATAACCCCACGAAGTTATCGGAAGCGGTATTTTGACACCCATATACAATAATGACTTCGCTAGTCATTCAAACATATATAGCATAACTAGATGACACCCGCAACTCCGTTGCGCTAATATTCGTTTATCGCGGGGAAACCGTACATTTTTCCGATATAAAACTATCCTATGTCCTTTCTCGGAACTCAAAGTATCTCCATGCCAAATTTCAGCAAAATCGGTTCAGCGGTTCAAGCGTGAAGAGGTAACAGACCGACAGACAGACAAACAGACAGACAGACAGACGGACGGACACTTTCGCATTTATAATATTAGTATGTAAGTATGGATATTCATTATTCAATCAGATGACTGTGACATGTATATTATCACGTAACACAATACATAGTAACTTAAAGAACATCGCACGTTACACCGAGTTGGTGGCGTAAATGACCTTCACTCACCGCGTGGTCGTTGCCACCGGACCCGTCGAAGAACCGGCGGCCGCACAGAATGGTGCCGTCCGTGAGGTTGAGCCACAGGTTGTTGGTCAGATCGCACTTGGCGCACTTCCAACCGGTCGGCGGCACGCGCACTCCGTTGTCTAGCTGCTTCAAGTCTAGCGCGTGGCTGAAAAAAAAATTGTCAATTTAGGGTGGGTTGCACCAACTGACTTTAACTATAACAAAATGTCAAATGAACTGTCAAATCTCTGGTTAAAGTCAATAATGGACGGCATATTAGACGATAACCGTAACCGCGCAATTCGCTTGGTTAAAGTTAAATTTGACATAAGGCTCACAGTGCTGCCATAACAAATTGTTTTTTTCTGTCAATTTGTATGGATAATTAATTTTTTACACTCTCAACCCCATTAACTTAAGCAACAGACATTTGTCAAATTCTATGGTCATTGTTAAAGTTAACCTATAACCTTAACTTTGACCACAAATGTAACTACATATAACCACGCCCGTGGTGCAACCCACAAACTACAAAGTGTAACAAAAGTGAGTGATAATCATTTGGGGTGTGTACATATTACTCTGTATATAGAGTTCACTTTGAAAGTAGCGGAGCTAAAAGAAGAGAAGACAAAGAAATATTTTATTCAAATACTAGCTGTCCCGGCAAACGTTGCTTTGCCATAACAATATAAAGTTAAAAGTATTTCGGCCATATTATTTTATTGAAGTGACTAAATAAGTATGTCGCCATGGCAACGTATCGACGTAGCGATCGCGCTATCTCGTCGCACAAACAATGGTCGCCGTCAGTCTCAGGTTGTAAAAATTTACTATTTTTTATTCAACAAATGCACTTATCAATATATAAAGTACCCAGTAGCCGATTCTCAGACCTACTGAATACGAGTATGCATATAAAATTTGGTAAGAATCAGTAAAGCCGTTTCGGAGGAGTTGTTGGACTAACATTGTGACGATTATTAACATAAGATTGTATGGGCAAATTCATGATGTTGGGGCAAACGAACATGGGGCGGCGGAAATAAAGTGGCCCACTCTCAGAAAAAACACTTAATTTTGATTCTGCTCTTTGTGTGTGTAGTCGCGTAATAAGAGGGTATACAGTATACACTATACAACTTGTAGTGTATTGATAAAAAAAGATAGGCACGCCCAATGGGTGGTGGGGATGGTATTAGGGAATGGTCGCCCGGTGAGGGCGATGTTCACTTCTCATCATCCACCGGGCGGAGTGGTAGTGCTTAGTGATACAGTATTCTGTGTTTAATTTACTCGCCCTACAAGTGTGTATATATTCTACACGACTCACATAGATATTTCCCGTTTCTCGCCGTCCCAAGTCCCCTCCATGGCTGCCATCTCCGCCATCTTGAAAGGCGACTCCGCATCTATCACAGCTTGCACTGATTTCTTTACCTGAAAAACGTTTTTATTTGTGACGACACACTAGGGAGGGCGGGGGGTCCCACTAATGTGACCGTATGTGACAAGGGGGAGGGGGGTTTAAATATTATCATGAAAATCATGTGACATACTTTATGGATGGTCTCGGTATGTATGTAATTGAATAACGAAATTTAAATTATTCAGGTTAAAATTTTTAGATCACATTAAAGAGTCTCACAAATGACAAATGTGACCACAAGTGACAAGGGCGGAGGGGGATTCTACAAATCACGAAAATCGTGTTACCTACTTTATGAATGATCCCTAGTCCATATTTCCACATTAATCCTTCAAGCCCCATAAGAGCACCGGTGATCGCGACAACAATAGAATACAATAGAATTTCCAAGAATCCGCGATCGAAGGATTAATATTATAATAGCGAAAGTGTGTCTGTCTGTTACCTTTTCACGCCCAAACTGCTGAACCGATTTCGATGAAATTTGGTATGGAGATACTTTGGGAACCGGGAAAGGACATACAATTTCAAAACGGTACGGTACCCGCACGTTAAACGAATTGCCGTGCAACGGAGTTGCGGGCATCGTCTATATACTGAACTCAGCGAAACATGGCGGTAGCGGTCATTGACTCCCTGTCAAAAACTTGTCATTTTCTATACAAAGCCGCGATTGACAACATCTGACACTTCATTGTCAATCGCGGTTTATATAGAAAATGACAAGTTTTTGACAGGGAGTCAATGACCACTACAGCCATGTTTTGCCGAGTGCGGTATAGTGATAATATAATTTACGAACCACTTCGGGCAGATTATCGTTGGGCCACGGGAACGTGTGAAAGCCGGGCAGCACGACGACACTGTAGTGGTCCACTATGTCGTACTTGGACTTGCCGCAGTCAGGGTCGAAGCCACCCTCCACACCGATGGCCAGCCGGGTTATCTTCTTTTCGGGACCATCGCCAGTTTTCTCCGCTTCTGGAATCTAATAAAATCCTAAACAATATGACACAACTACTATAATATAATACTGATACCATTATTGCTCATGCTGACCTTCGTAGCGGGTACCAGGGGCCGTACCACGAAACCGTTTTAGTCTCAAACAATCGTACGAAAATGTCGCGTCGCGCAATCGCGGCGTGCGCGCTGTGATTTGAAAGCGACGCGACTGCATAGCGCGCACGCCGCGATTGCGCGACGTGCTCGCCGCGACGACGCCATTTTGTACACTCGTATTTTGTCGAGTGTACAAAATGGCATCCACGCGACGACGCTGCGCTGTCGCGGCGTGCACAGCGGTCGCGTCGCTTTCAAATCGCACGCTAATCGCCAGTGTGATAAGGCCCTAACAAACGTGAAATAACGTTGTTAGAGTTGGACGCGGCATTTTCGTCCGATTGTTTGAGTCTCAAAATTGTTTCGTAGTAGGCCTACAGACAACGGAAATCCATTATACATCCTAATATTATATAATATGCACAACTGTGTCTGTCTGTTACCTCTTCACGCCTAAACCGCTGAACCGATTTTGCTGAAATTTGGTATGGAGATACTTGAGTCCAAAGGACATAGGATACTTTTTATCCCGGAAAAATGTACGGTTCCCGTGCGGTAAACTAATTTTGGCGAAACAGAGTTGCGGGCGTCATGTAGTAGCATTATAGAAGTATTAACTTTTGCTCACAATGAGTAAACACTTTTTTCAAGGTACAGTTATCCTTTTATGTTTGTTGTTTCTTTATGTTATGCTTTTTGAGTAAAATCATTACCAAATTTTACTTACAGGTACTTTCTCTCTGCGTATGTGTAAGAATACAGCATTGCCGGTCTTCTGGTAGTACTGTTCGACATAGTTACGACCAAATCCAAGAAAAGATACCAGCGATACATACAACCCCGTCTCTGATTCCTGTAAAATTAAATTTATTCTTTAAATAATCGTAATACAAAAACGAGGACCCCCAGGCCAAACTGATTTAGTCCCACACAGAATACAATTCAATAAAAGTTTTCAAATGAGTTTGTAAATGATAATAAAGGCCCCTATAATTTGCATACTGATGACTGATAAGTTTTACAGGAAACTTACTATAGGGGTACTTTCATTCTGCACTCAGCGATCGAGCAATTAACATGTGGCGAAATACAGATTTTTATTTGGGTGTATTTTTAATACTCAGTGGTTTTGTTATCGGCTTATTTAATATGCGAAAAGTTTTGTATAAAAGAAGTAAATATTCAAAAGTGTTGCTGTCTGAAAACATCGTTTTGGCGTCAATCGGTGTAGCTTTTGTGATAAGAGCAGTTTACTCTAATGAAACTGAAAGTGTACTGATAAATGAGATAGATATGACTCGAATGGCGACTAGATTTGACGAAGAACATAGAATGAAATGTGGATTCATATCTCTGTTGATCAGCTATGGTCCACTGACAATATCAATGGTGAACAGTTTTTTGAGTCTCATTATAGACAATTATATGCATTATCAATTGATCGTTGACGATGAAAAAAAAGAGGAAGATGACAACCCTAGAGATGGGACCAACCATACAATATACCAGGCTATATTTGCAAATGTAAAAACACACAGGAATTTGCTAACTATAATGTTACAATGGATGGTGCCTATTATAATTTTATTGCTGATGATTCCCATCCAAGTGAAGGAAATATCAGTTAACGAAGCGAGACAAGACAATACTTGTATGACTCTATTTGATATGAATCATATAAAGTGCCTTGAAAAATTTAACATAAACATAACAAGCTTCTTGACACCTGTGAAATTTTACGAAGGCTACGATACAAAGAACTCTACGGAACTCAATACAGTATTAGAAAATGTGTTGAGTATCATAAAAAATCATAGCAGCAACACAGATTTTTCATACACATCGATAGACTCTTTCAGGAGACCAAAAACAATGGACGGATGCTACAAAATTTGTATCACGGACAATAGTATGATGATCATTTATATGTTCATACTGGTGTTTATCAGTTACTTTGTGCCTATAATCATATCTACAGTGATTTTAACAAAAATTGGAGCTATGAAAGTGAGTAAGCCACATTTAAAAACTCATATTACAAGGGAGTTTTTGTACAATGTTCTATTTTGGAGTCCTGTGATGTTTGACACATTTGTTTCGTTAATTCTATGTGCCTATTCCTCTAACAGCATGAAGACAACATTCTTCAATGTGATAGCTAATATATACCAAGCAGTGAGAAACATAATGAACACCAAATATTTTAAAGAAAATTTAGTTGTTCCTGTATAATTTTATAGTTATGAAGGTTTAGAGGTAACTGATTAACCATGATTACAATAAAAAAAAGATGGTTGGAGAGTAGTGTTTTGTGTCGAACTCGAACTCGATTTGAAGTCAAACTCGACTCGAAGTCGAACTCGAACTCGACTCAAACTCGGTTGTCTGGAAAGTCGGTTTACTGACGATAGTTGAACGTGACAAAGTCATAGCCTTAAATGGAACGCCTCAGAGCGAGGTAACGCCGCATATTGCGTTAAGGTTTTTCGTGCGCGCAGCCCATATCGAATTATAAGACGTTGTCACGTCAAAAAAAGACAGGTTGCACTCCGGGAGTGCTGGCAGAAGTGAAAACTTGATTATTAACATTGTGCATTATTTATTTTTAACCAATTTTTGATGAAAATCGATTTTTAAAAAAACGATTTTTTTAAATATTAGAAAACCCAGGTTACAATTTTTTTTAACCCATTTTTTATGAAAATCGATTTTTAAAAAATCTATTTTTTTAATTAATTGAAACTCTTACAATCAATTACATTTTTGTTACAACACTACTCTCCAACCATCTTACGGTTTTTTGATCAGCACGAGAATCTGACGCGAGTTTCACAGTTTTTACCCATCCCACAAAAGTGCTCAACGCCGCTAATGAAGTTTTCACTTCAAAAATTAAAATGTAAATACAGAGAAATTTTAGAGACAACCTAACAGATTTTTCACTGTCTTGCTGTCAGTTTGTCTTTTCCTCTGAAGAAATAAATTTTCTCTGTGGTGACCATGCTTGGTATACTGGTAAGAATTGTTCAGTTAGGTTAGGCTTTTCCATAGCATCAATAAGGTGACACCACAATCCATGCTTATTAGTTTATAATTTTTAGAAAATTAAAGCTGTATGTTAATAAGTATTCTTTCATTATCATTTACAACAGTGTTACTAATAAATTCCTCAGAAAAAAGAAGAATGTTTTTTCTTTTATTTTTCCCGCCACCTAAGTAATTTATAGTGTATGAGCAAATAAAAATATTTGTCTACTTAGAATTAAATAGCAAAATATATTAGTACAAGCTAAGGAGTTGTTTAAACATTGATTTAGCGCACTTTGTAGGCATACAGTACTAAATTAATGCTTGTTTTCCAAGTGTTACTTATATTGCAATTATTATTTCCAGAGGATAAATTGTTTTTGAAATGAAATTGCAACTCACCGGATTGTCAAAGGAGTATACACATTCATCTTTGTAGACCATCTGCTGTGCACCTGGTATCTTAATTTTCGACACATGCGGCGCTAAAATATCTAAGGACGCCATTGCTTCGCGGCCAAATGTAACTGAAATATTAGAAATTATATTGTATTTCACATAAAAATCGTATTTCTCCCCATTTACGAATTTGATGCAAAATCTCAGTCTACTAAGGGGATACTACGTATTGCTCACAGATTAAGAATTAGTTACTACGTAAGTATTGCTAAATGCAAATTGACAATCTCAATTCTCAGTTGACACTTGACAATCCAGTTGCCAGCTGCCACAGACAATGACAAATGCCTTATGCGAGCATAGATTAGGTATAGTATATATTTATTTATGCTATTGGCTATTTCCAAGAAGCTTACACCCTAATGGAGGTTTCATAGTGAACAATAGATTGAAGATGAAAAATATGTCCTTGGATGACGTCATTGTTATGTGCTATCCCTTTTCTTTAGGGTAACCAAAGTTTTGAATATTCTAGGACAAACAAGTAGCCTTAGTAAACAAGTAGTGTCTGTATGTCTGCTTGTTCCGGCTAATCTCTGAAACGGCTGGAGCTATTTTGCCGGGACTTTTTTTGGTAGATAGCTGATGTAGTAAGGTGTAACTTAGGCTACATTTTAACCGACTTCCAAAAAGGAGGAGGTTATATTTTACTTTTTTCATATTTGTTTGTGGACTATCCATCTTTGTCATTATACTAATCCGCGTCAACAACGCGGACGAAGTCGCGGGCAACAGCTAGTCAATATATAAAAAAAAAACTAAATAATATGCAAATGTTTTATTAAAAATAGATTAAAAACCACACATTTACAATCATAGGATACTATAACTATACACAACAGCAAGAAGCTTATGAGCAAAAAGCCCTAACAGTAATTATACATGTGAAAATAAAATTGTTTTATGCAGTTTTTGGCGTTTAGTCCTGAGATCGCCTAATTTCTTTTGTATGTCATTTTTTAAATAAGATGACAATCTTATTTTTAAGAAACTATTTGCTATATATTTTAAAACCTCAGTTTCATGTAAATCCAGACATACGTCTGTGACAGGGTGCTTAGGAACAAAAATTTCTTGTACTTGGGGTTGGAATTTTTGTAGTGTAGCCATTACCAATTTGCCTGTAATGTTAACGACTGACAACAGTGACATAGATACAGTTTTTTTAAATAATGTATTAACATATTTCACGATCATAAATGCAGCATCCGAAGTAAAACATAATTTACCCCGGTTGACAAATGTTGTGAATGCTGAATACTTATTTATATTCAGGGCAAAGTCATGATCACTTTTTTTATTTTCAGTTGTGAGCACAGCATGACAAAACTCACAAATTTTTTTTTTAATCTTTTGAATTATAAAGCCCGTTATATAATAAAGCACATTATCTTCATATGCGCTGCATAGATAATTTTCTAAAGAATTTATCATTTCGGAAAAAATGTCTCTTTCATCAGTACTGTGTTCCTGAGTTTGACTTTCAATTAATGATCTGGTTTTGCTTCGAAATTCCATGACATGGTTGGTATTAAATGTATCATCTATACAATTTGCTCTTACTCGTATACTGGGTCGTACCGAGTTGCGATACAATAATTTTCTTAAAATATATCGGAACTCTAGCGGGCTCGGATTGTCTTGAGTCCTCCCTCTAGCACGTATGCACGAAAAAAAAATTTCTAGATTGTCTTGTGAACATTTGAAAGTTAGTAAGTATTTTAGCGGGTTCTCTTATAATGTTGTCAGATCATTAAACAATAATTTGAAAGAAATCATGTTCACAAGGAACCCCAAACAGAACGTTTTGCGGGTATGCTTCATTAATGGCTGGTCTCCTATTTTAAGATTATTTAAATAAATCTCAGCTTCGTCAAAAAACGTTTGCCAGACATCGCGGTTGTGTATTGTTAATGGCGACTTTAAATAAGCGCCATAGGGAGATCGGCTATTCATGCTATCAAATAATCGATCTAAAATACGAATAAATTCGACAGTCGCAGAACTGTCTTGGAATTTAGGATTCCCACTATTGCAAAGGAACTCAATTGCATCAGCAACGGATGAGCTTAGTACTTGGCAAGCTAAACGGACATTCATTTTTTTGTTTTGGTAAGCGACATGAGCTCCTGTTAATTTATTAGAGAGCTTAAGACCCTCTTCTTATTGCATCTAAGCCTTTTTCTGCAAAAACGTTTCGAGCCAGTTTAATCATGTGGGCCGGATCTAAAAGGCAATAAACGTTAGTTACTCCATTGGGATGAAGAAAGTAGGATTTAATGTTACCTTCCTCAAATGAGCAACCAAGACACTCGTATGCCTTTATATTGCATTTGGAGCCATCACACGTTAGTGACCTTACAGTAATTCCTGCTTCGCTCAGTAAGATTATTGCAGTATTTATCAATTGTCCCAGCAATTCGGCGTTCAAGGAACTTGGAGTAAAAAAGTAACCAATAGGGCATTTAAAATAATTTGAATATGATACTATTTGAAAAACTAAGGCTTCCGATGCAAGCTGTTCAGGATCATCAACGACAATGTCACCAAGGTCAACATAGCCAAATGTTTTTCCTAATTTATTACAGTAACAAATATCTCTTTTTAAGGCCATCGAATCAAAAATCATTGCCACATTTTTTAAATAGGGCTTATTTGGTAGTTCTGATTTTAAATATTCAATTACTTCTGACAGAAAACCAACAGAACAATTAAAACTTGAAATCGCCCGCCATAATGTTGATTCATGTGGCAAAGAAATTATGCTTCTCAGGTAATTATAAGCCTTCGGACAGTAAAAATGCAAAGTTAAGGAAAATGATTTCACTTCATCACTATAATATGTGACCTGTCTTTTCTTACTAGTATGGAATTTTTTACATATATTTGCATAATTTACCTTGCAATATATTTTCAATTTCTGATTGTGAAGTATAATTTTTGACAACTTTTATTAATTCTTTCATATTTTCAATTTTCTTTGCCTGTCTATTAACTTTCTGTTGAAGAACCTTATTTTTCTTTTTTAGCACTAGTTCACTACGTGTTTTTATGTTAGCTTGACTGCCGAAATCTTTTAGTACAGGTTGATCCTTGAGAACCTGTAAACAAAAACTATAATATTATACACTGTAGGAATTGTACTAGAAAGTTAATTTTTATATTAATTTTATAACAATAAACAATGACTAAGTATAAGAAATAGATAGAGACGCACTTGATTATTTTATTAGTTTTTATAATTACAAAAGTTTTGTTGATTACAGAACCCTAAAACGGAACCCTAACCAGCTAATTTTTTGTATATTGGTAGGTTAATAGTTACATAATTTAAGAGTAACCTTGTCCTACAAATAGAACAATCCATATTTTAGGACTATCAAGCCAAAGTATGAAATCCTTTCTATCTCTGTTTGCTACCACTTTCGAGATTTTTCGAAAATAAAAAACATGTTGTTCGTCTTATCAAAATGTAGCTACTCACAAAAAATTACCTCGTTAGTAATCACAAAAAAATTTGTTCTAGGGCTCCCGTACTATTAGGGTGAAGTGAAGCAACGTTGATAGAATGTATGCTTATTTTACTTTAGTAAATTCCTCCAAAATAATACTACAAATATTTTAAGCCGAGAAAAAATCACTAACCAATAAACATAAAAACCAAATCAATACAAGAATTGGTGCATTCTGCATACTGGGAAAAATGTTGTGCCTATAAGCTATACTAGATATTAGCTTTCTGATAAAATATGATAACTTACAGTTTTCATGGCTTGAGAACATATACCAGCTGGAGGATTGGAGCAAACAGGTAAAATGATAGCTTCTTGCACTTCCACAATTTGTTTCTTTTTAGGTGGTTCATTTTCATCGAGCTGAAAGAGGTAGCAATGTGAGATGAAAATGTAAACGATAATCCAAGTCTCAAAGTCAACCATAAAATTTTAATGCTTACTTACATATTTTTCAAGTATCGGCATTGCTGACGCTTTAGCGCACGGAGTTTCTTGTGAGCTTGAAGGAATATTAAGACATTCATGAAAAAAATAAGTGATATTAAGAAGAGGAAGACACAACTTTAAATGATTAGTTACCTGAAGTAATCTCATTTCTTTATTCATACTAATGTACTATCTTCATCGTCTGTGTGTCTTTCTGTCTGTTGCATGCATGCTTTACAACTGAACCGATTTTTATGAAATTTGGCATAAACATAGATAAGATGTTGAGAAAGGACATAGGTTACTTTTTACTGTGTCGAAATACATAGTTCCCATAGGAAACGGTAAAACCTAATTTTGCCACAAGGAAGCCGCAAGATACCTCTAGTATTTAGTAAGGTAATTCACTATTAGAACTTACCAATGTTTCGCAACACCCACATATCTTTGGTATAGCAGATTTCAATAAACGGCCAGGTCTATTGACATCATAGTCTTCAGATCGAAAGTGTAGGCTACAAATTCTGGCAGTATTATAATAATTTGATTTTAATGGTATTTTAGATAACCAAGCTTGCCTCAGGTCAGGGTCACTATTTTACCTGTAACGTAAAATAGGAGCCATAAATGTAAAATGCTAAGTAAAGTATTTAAAAAAAACATTAAAATACAAGGACAATCCAATCCAAACTCCAAATAGTCATCCTAGCCTAATATACAAAACTTTTGTCCATAACACCTTTTTCGGGTAATAAATCATATTTTGCAGTTATATGTACGAACTACGAGGACAATCCAATCCAAAGTATAGCTAATGGTCACCCTAGCGAAATGTAAAAAATATTTCATTTAATTAACTTACCCGTGAAATTTCACACCACAATTTGAATACCATACACTTTTACAACCTCGAACTACACAACTCATTGTATTTTGTATAAAAATATTATGCTTTATTTATCTTGTAAAAAATCAAACAGAGACGCTGTCAACAACCGGCAGCCATAATGTTTTGTATACGTTCTGACATTTGCTTGTGTTGCCATTAAAAATACTAACATTATAAAATGGGAGTAATGTGAATAAAAAAAATCATAAGTTTATTTTTCTTTTGATGTTATGCAACCAAAAACCACCCTTGAATTATTATTTATTTAATTGTAAGGTTTTTTTAATCGTGTATATGGGACGTATTTTAGGCTTAAAAACTAAAATTGATTTTGTTAATAGGGAAAATATAAAACGCTTTGGCAACTTTGTGTTTTACAAGCGAGCGAGTGAGAACTATCAAAAGAAAAGAACAGGACATAACAAAAAGGTCAACAGAGTTCAAATATTTGACCTTCACTTTTTTGTTCTGCATGAAACTTCTATTAGAGTGTAAGCTTCTTGGCTATTTCTTAATTGTTGCATTTTTTTTCTTCTTTTTTGGCAACTTGACACAAAGGATTTGTATGTTGCATGAAGGTAATATACCTATCGGAATAGAGAAACAATCCCGAGCTGTCAAGCTTAACCAAAATTTGATTTACATCTGTGTATACAATTATGTTTACGTGTGCGTGTCAGTGATGTACAAACATCTTGTAATTCGACAAAATATCGATCATGGAATAATAATTGTAAGATTGTAAAAACAGAATGGGATAAAATAAAACTGCATAGATAGGTATAATAAAAATTGTAATTTTGAAGTAAAATATGACTTTTCTTCAAAATGCTTGCTGCATAATTAAGTATATGCATGAATTTTTCTTCGGAGTCCAGTTTGGACGGTTAATTATTTTAAGCCATGAATTTCTGGTATCCAGGTCAGCAGGAAATCTGAAAAATTGGCCAAATGTGAGTCGGACTCGCGCATGAAGGATGACCGATTTCAACCGGGCATTTTCTAAAACCCGGCACGATACGACACGACATGTCATGACACGATTCGACACGACAGGTTACGTCACGTCACGTCACATCAGTACACGACACGACACGACTTCACTAGACCCTATTAATTTTCAATTCACTCTCAATGAGCCCTTTTATTTGATGCCCATCTTGCAGAAGTGCTTTTTAAAACTGTTCCCCTATCTTGGATGAGCAGCCATATTGGATATAGAATGACATTACTTATGTGGAAATTTCAGAAGTCTATTACTATAGCGGTTCTTGTTATACAGCCTGGAGACAGACAGACGGACGGATGGACAGACGGACAGGCAACGAAGTCTTAGTAGTAGAGCGGGACCCGACTACTAGGACGTTTTACCCTTGCGATAAATTATGTATGATAGTATATTAATATACTTAAACTAATTATAAACTACGGATGAGTATGTTATCATTTTAACATTCGTAGATAATTAGTATACTTAACTAAAAAATATTTTCATATCGATACTACTTATCGATAACTTGATGCAGCCCTAGTGTAAAATATATGAAAATTGTTTACACAAAATATCCTTAAATTGTGCACCATGGCTAGTCAAGTTATGTTTTCCATATAAATAAATATTTAAAGAAGTGAATTATGAAAATCAATACCAATAACTCGTAGGGAATTGGCAAAAATAAACTTAAAACTAGGTCCTGTCGATGTAGAATAATTCACCTGTGAAATGAATATTTGTCCGGGTTTTTTCGATGTGTGGATCCACAATCATTCCACAAACATTTAACCATGATTCTAGAGCAGTATTTCTAAAAATTATTCATTATTTAACTTAAAATCCCAATTTTTCTGAGAGCCCAAATTGACAACGATTGGCTCAGTTGCAGACAGACTGTCAAACAGATGAAAAAAAAGCTATGCAACCTCAATTCACGCTTCTCTTTCTACCACGCAGTGTTACTGATAGTGACATCTCGCTTACTCAGGCCTTTGTTTCTCTATTCCGATAGGTATATTAACTTTATGGTATGTTGTGCCACAGACAAGGTAAAAAGGTAAGGAATATGGCGGGAAAACCTATTCCTCCTATTATAATTTTCATCATCGTTTTCATGTATCGTCAGGTCAAAGTCTAAGTAAAAGTCAATACAGTCACAGGAGTCAAGTCAGTCGATTCAGTAAAGTGGTAGACGCTTTACTGAACTTTCGATGGAGTTTTGGAGGGAACACAAAATAGCACGTTTCTGGATATTACATCACTTTCCTACACTTGTGCATGAACACGAATATCTAATGGTTAATATTCTACCAATATTACACATTAAAAACCCGGCTAACACAATTTTAGGAAAATAATACAAAAACACAACAGCACTCTTTCACATGCCCGCCAAAACTCTTGTTGCATTTGGCAAAATTATCACAACTCTGACACGGTGATTGGTGACGGGTAAAGTAGTCCGCAAAAGTGTTTGTCAAACAGTTTGACAGTGTACTACAGCTGACTACCATGGAATGGGAAGTTTTCTTTTTTAAATCTCCACCAGACGGCGCGACGGTAGACACTTCTAGATTTTCTATGGGAAGTTTTCCTATTTTTTAAATTTGATTGTCAAACAGTTTCCATTTTAGTAACTAGATGGCGTATGGGTAGACAACTATCGGTAATACCAGGGAATACCATCAATAATTGCTACAAAACTGGGCAAAAGCATGTAAAACTTGATACATTTCAATTTGAAAAAGACACAATAATATTCCAATAAATAGGATAATAAAGTTATAATAACGATGTTTTAGTTAAAACTCACGGAAGAAATAGGCCTATTTACCGTTGTTCACACCAAATGTCACAGGAATTATACATTTTGGTTTTGACAACATCTTACCTGCACTTGTGCAAGATAACGGATATTTAATGGCTAATATTTTACCAATAATGAACATGAAAAACACAAATAACACAATTTGGGAAAAAATAATAAAAACCACACCAACAATAAAAAGTAGAAGAAGTTTTGAAAGTGACATGCCCGCCAAAACTCTCTGTCAGTTGTCAGTTTTCAGTTTGACAATTTGCGTGTTCCTAAACTGTTACCAGTATACTGGCCTAATCGCTTAGGCCAATGATGGCTTAGATTTAAGATATTTTGATTTACGTCACACTTGACAGTACACTGATATTTTTTTGAAACACTACCAATATGTTCTTTCTTTCTTTTTCTTCTTTTTTGGCAACTTGACACGGTATGTTGTGCCACAGACAAGGTAAAAAGGTAAGGAATATGGCGGGAAAACCATATTCCTCCTATTATAATTTTCATCATCGTTTTCATGTATCGTCAGGTCTAAAGTCTAGTCAAAGTCTAAGTAAAAGTCAATACAGTCACAGGAGTCAAGTCGGTCGATTCAGTAAAGTGGTAGACGCTTTACTGAAACTTTCGATGGAGTTTTGGAGGGAACACAAAATAGCACGTTACTGAATATTACATCACTTTCCTACACTTGTGCATGAACACGAATATCTAATGGTTAATATTCTACCAATATTACACATTAAAAACCCAGCTAACACAATTTTAGGAAAATAATACAAAAACACAACAGCACTCTTTCACATGCCCGCCAAAACTCCTACCAATATGTTGTCAGTGATGCCAACCTGCAGATAATTTCAGATGGGTGGGGACTGGGGAACCAATAGAAAATCTAGAAGTGTCTACCGTCGCGCTGTCTGGTGGAGATTTAAAAAAGAAAACTTCCCATTGTTTGACAAACTTGTTTGATGCATGTTTGATCGTCTGCGCTGCTGTTTGATGAAAACGAAAATTACATCAAACATGTTTGACAAATAAATTTGATCGTTGGTGCATTGACAGGTGACACTCCTAAAAGGGTCCATTCACTATCCTGCATTGCAGTAGCCGTGCAGGCCTGCAACACCATTCACTATCCTGCATAAGCCGGCGGACTGCACGGTTATGCAGGATAGTGAATGTACCGTTTTAGGAGCTGTTTACAAAAAATAAGAAATATAATATAATTACTGATGCATTCTATTATATATTTTATAAGTATTTAAATAAAAAATTTCCTTATCCTATCCAAAATTCTGTCCTTGCTATCCCTACCTTTATCGCGTCATTTAAAGTTTCCCAACCTTAAAGCGCTTATTCCATTTCACTATACTTAGAAGTTCTAAATGATTAAGTGACTAAATTTAGTCAAGTGAAATAACATTTAGAAAGCTAGGATCCTAATTAGTGTACTAAATCGGAAAAAGTGTGGCTTCTAAAACTGACTTAAATCAGTGTTGCCAGATGGTTTCAACCTTTTATCTGTAGTGGGAACTGCTAAATCTGTATTAAAGTCAACAAAAAAATAACCTTTTAATCATTATCTACGCTTATTTATGAAAAAAGGGATACGTATTGCCTTGATAAGGTGATAATCGTATAATTTAATATAAAAATATACTTAAATTATATTAATTTTAAGCAAAAATAAATAATAAAATCTAATAAAAAAAAATTGAACACACTAAGGTAAGAGCCTGTTTCACTACTTCCTGATAAAGTGCCAGATAGGCTATCCACAACTTTTTTGACAGATTCTCCATACTTTATCAGCTGTCAAGTTAAGTTGTGGATAGAATATCCAGCACTTATCAGGAAGTGGTAAAACAGGCCCTTAACATACTAAAATAAAAACATGGCAATAAGATAGAAATATGTATATTATTTTCATTTGGATTTCATTCGTGGAGCAATAATTCTTTCAACCATCTTTTTCGCCTTTTATTTATTTTGATTTTCATTGAGCCAACAGTTAAGCCTATGAGAAGACCAATTTTTTGTTGCTTTGACAGAACTGGAGCCATTAAGAAGATGTCTGGCCAAAATCACCGCGTCGTCACACATGATTTAGTTACTAAATTAGGACAAGTGGAATTAAGCGCTTATTCCATTATCCTAGCTAGGTTCCTAGGTAGGATCCTAGCTAGGATCCTAGCTTTCTAAATGTTATTCCATTTGACTAAATCGGAAACGATTTAGGATCCTAGCTAGGATAAGTGGAATAAAGCGCTTAAGCGCTTTAGAAGCTTCTAATTTGTCTTCTTTTTAGGATCCTAGCTAGGACTTCTAAATTTAGTGAAATGGAATAAGCGCTTAAAACCACTCGACACTGGCAATAGTTTTATGCTAGTCGCCATTAAAAATTAAAAAAGGAAAGAAGAAGCAGAAGAAGTTCAAAGTTCAAAACATTTAATTCTCAAAAGTTTTTTAGAAGGATTTATGATAAATAATAATTAATTCACCTTAATAAACTTCTATTTCCAATAATGACTGTAAAATTATATTATGATTTAATGTCGCAACCGTCAAGAGCTTTATATATTTTATTAAAATATTCAAAATTCCATTTTGAACCTCGTTATCTTGATTTACGTAAAGGTATGTATTGTTATCCTCATCGAATATTTGAGTTAGATAAGTAATTATTGCAGCTGCCTCTCATATTATTTGTTCTTCTTTTAAAGTAAAACTTATGCTACTTGTAAAATTTGTTTAGTTATTTATTCTAACAGTTTTTTACTTTATTATCTTCCTGTTATCCTAGTAGCAGTAAAAATGACAATTTGCACAAGTTACCGTAGTAGAAAATGATTATCTACTAAACAAAATGGATATTGAAACATTTGTTAGAGTTTTTATTTACTATTTTCTATTCTATTTTCAGGGGAGCATTTCTCTGAGGAGTTTGCAGCAATCAACAGATTTCAGAAGTTGCCTGTGATTACTCACAATGATTTTATTTTAACCGAAAGGTGCATAGATAACTTATAATTCATGTTAATCCCTTGATTGTGGAAAAAACGAGACACAATAGATTTGTATTGTTATCGCGGTCGCAGCGACGGCGATATTGGTGCTTGAAGCATTATACAAAGACAAAAGTATCTGCTGTTGACTAATACAAAAGTAATGGTATCAAGAAGCTTCTAGCAATATGCTGCTTATGCTTTAGAATACATTCTTTAATTCTTGATACATCAAATAAAAATAATCGGCCAAGTGCAAGTCGGACTCGTGCACAAAGGGTTCCGTTCCGTAAAATAGGCCAAAAATTATGTTTTTTGTATGGGAGCCTCCCTTAAATTTTTATTTTATTTAAATATTATTATTAATTATTTGAAGTACACATATAATTAAGGTCTTTGTGAAAATTTCAAGTGCCTACCTGTTGTCATCATTGATATCGAGCAAAAAATGTTTGAAAAATCACGTTTGTTGTATGGAAGCCCCCCTTAAATATTTAATTTATTTTGTTTTTAGTATTCTTTGTTATAGCGGCAACAGAAATACATAATCTGTGCAAATTTCAACTCTCTAGCTATTACCGTTCTTGAGTTACAGCCTGGAGACAGATGGACAGATGGACAGACAGACAGATGGACAGACATCAAAGTCCCAGTAATAGGGTCCCGTTTTTACCCTTTGGGTACGGAACCCTAAAACATAGAAAAAATAGAAAAATAAAAGGATAATTTTGGTGTAGTTGGTTAATCCTTCGATTGGGGATTCTTGGAAATACTATTGTATTCTATTGTTGTCGCGATCACCGGTGCTCTTATGGGGCTTGAAGGATTAAAGAAAGTTTATTCATTAGTTTTTAGTTGTAACTGTTAAATCAAATTAACACCTCGATCGTGGATTCTTTTGTTCTCGCGGTTGCATGCGTCCACTTGGGAACGAAAGTGTTAAAGAGTATTTTTTTAGTCTTTTATTCCAGCTATTATTTTGTATTTGTTTAGGCAAGCTACCACTAGCCCAAATCTAATTAACAGACAAAGTATAACCTAGTAGTGACTTTATAGTTGTTAACTTTAGGATATTTTATTACATTGTAACTTTCTCACACCGGTTCTTCTTGCGGACCTAGTTTCCAAATCTCCCAATTTGGGACAATACTACAAAAATAATTATGGTTAAAAGATCCAGAAAGAAATAAATTTTTATTATTGTTTTACAGTATCGCCATAGTAAGGTACTTGGCCAATCAAAACCTGATTCCGGAGAGTGTGTATCCGAGAGATTTGAAACAGCAAGCTCGAGTTGATGAGTTCCTGGAATGGCATCACATTGGCTTGAGACTATATTTTGCTCTGTACTTCAGATACAAAGTAGGTGTGATTATTTTATATTAAATTGTTGAAGGTTTTTCTTATGCATGAACATTATTAATTCATGAAGCCCCAAGCGGCCACATCCGGCCGCGATAACAATGAAAAAGCTATTGTGTCTCGTTTTGCCACAACTGATGGGTTAATTATTATTCATATTACACACCTTTATTTGATTCACAAGTGGTACACTAACATGAGTTTTAAGACTATACTTATTAACCTTCCTCTTGAATGTATTTACATATTAAACAAACCAAAATAGAATATTAATATGTTGCATGCCGTAGTAAAATAAAAAAAAAAAAAATTTTTATCTCTCGCCGTCTCAAATGTTTCTATTTGATATAAAAAAAAACCCTTACTTAAAAATGAGCCCTGTAGCTCAACTCTAAAAGGTCGATATTTTTGTTTTAGTTTTCCATTCAATTAACATGAGAAAATTTTCTTTTTTACTAAAATTAAAATTACACATAGTTCACGCAATTGTTCATAAAAAAAACTATTTTAAATTCTTTAAAGTTAAGTCTTCGAACTCGTTAAAAAAACGTAAAATTTACTAATTTTGTAATGGCTGTAAGTAGTCTTTATGATATTGGAATCATAAATAATTGTAGAGCTTATTATTAGTGAGGATTTTTTTGCGTATCCCCCACCCCTTCGGGGGAAGGGGCGGGGGTATGTGGGACTCAGACAACCCTATGTATATGTAATACAAAACATATATATATATATATATATATATATATATATATATATATATATATATATATATATATATATATATAATATACATAGAGACAGACAGCGGAGAGTATCTTTAATAGTATAAGCATATTATAATACTTTATTTTACAGCACCTGAACCCTATATTGAGTGGGAAGCCAGCGGATCCGAAGACGGTGGCCAAGCACGAGAGGTACATGGAGGATTCCTTGGAGGTTTTTGCCACGAAATGGCTCGGCAATGGCACGGAGTTTGTTGCCGGCGACACGGTGACTGTTGCTGATTTGTTTGCCGCTTGCGAACTGGAGCAACCGAGTAAGTTTAAAGTTAAAAAAAAAACACGCTTTTTTGTTTTTTTTTCAAACATTTAAACAAATTATTGCATTGTCATTGACCCCGCCGCCTCTAGTATACCGACGCTGTGAAACGCGATACAGCGGCGAACCGATTTGCTGTCTCACTCGCCACACGGCAATGCATTATATGGCATCTCGCTCTATTCCTGTTTCGCAGATATTTCGCGTTTCGCAGCGTCGATATACTAGAGGCCGTGTTCAAAAACTCCGTTACATAAATACATCTCAAGCTAATAAAAGCGTGTTAAAAATAAGAGTTATAAAAGTTACTAGAGTCTAAAATGGGTGATTACTAGAGACCCCCGCAAGGCCCAAGTGGGCCGCGATAACAATCGAAAGGCATTGTGTCTCGTTTTGCCGCGATCGAAGGATTAAGCTGAAAAATAACTCAAACATATTAAATATTTTCGTATGAGGAAATGACTTTGGTATTACGTGTGTATGAAAATTTCCATGGTACTCAGCCTCTTAATCCTTCGATCGCGGATTCTTGGAAATCTATTGTTATTCTATTGTTGTCGAAATCACCGGTATTCTTATGAGGCTTGATAGGTTAATAGTTAAAAAAACTATTAATTAGTTTTTTTAAACTATTAATTAAACTGTTCACAGGAATGGCGGGATTCGACCCGTTCGACAAGTACGATGTCGTCAGAGCGTGGTACGACAAGGTACGGGCGCACTTCAGTCCCTACTACGAGGAAGGTCACGTGGTGCTCAACAAAGTCGTCAAGAAACAGGCCTCCAAACTGTAAAAACGCACTTGGTGCACTCCGGGACGAGTCCAGTTGTGTAGGACATTAATGTTAGTAATTTATTAATGTCCCGCGGACCAGCTTGTCACGCCCAGCAGCCTTAGACTAGTAGAAATTGTTATGAAAAAAAAAACAACTTCAAACAGGATCACCTTTGAGGTTCACAAATGCGAAGTTTAAAGCTATCCGCGCACAAATCTAAACAAACCTAAAGAAAAATATGCTGTACGGTCAAATTGAGAAACCTTCTCATTTTTTATAGTGACTCCCTCTTACAAATCAAAGGCCCGCGAAGAGCGAATTATAATAGTATTCTAATTCAAAAATGGTATTGTAAGGGGAAAAGTGAGTTGTATCAAAAGTTGATAACGAGTTTATTGGTTTTATAATTAGTAACTACATAAATGTTATTGATACTTATTTTAAGATTGTATATATTTTGTAGATTATGAATTCATAGTAAGTATACAAACGGGTGCAATATGAAATATATTTTTATAAAGTTTTATTAATGATATTATCAATAAACATGGATTTGGAAGATGACTTTTTATTTGACAAATAACTTGTAAGATGTTCCTTATATTTTATAATGCTTACATATTTTTGAGTAGAAAAACAGTGTCAAAGAATACGATATTATATTCAATTCATAAATAATCGGCCAAGCGCGAGCTGGATTCGCGCACGACGGGTTTCGTAACATTACAAAAGAACAATAAGGCAAAAAATTGTGTTTTCGTATGAGAGACCCGCATTATAATAATTTATTTTATTAAAATTTTATTATTAATTATTATTAGAGTATTAATACAACTGTGTATTATGTGAACGTTTCAAGTGTATAGATACCCGATGTCAATACTTTGATATGGCATACGCCATCAAAACTGTAGCAATGTTTTTGCATGCGAAATGTGTATCGAGAAAATATTGTCGTACTTTTTGTCTTCCAGTAATAGCATATACTACTTTCTCTTTCAGTCATTTTACGCTTTCAATGCATATTTTACGTCAATGCATTAAACACGTCCGACTGTCACCGCGTCCTATGGCACACTGCTCTCAGATGTGAGAAATAAACTTTTTTGTATTTTTCACAATGAAAACTTAGAGCCATCTGTGCCGGTTGTCTAATTTCCTCGTCAGGCTTTTGATGTGAATTTTGAAATGGAAAATTGTGATCTAAGTTGGCTGCTGTAACTAAATAAGCGATCAAGAGTAATACAAGTGACAAATATTTACCAGTTTTGTAAACTCCAGTATAGTAGTCACACGTGTATGAAAATGAGCTAATCCGGTGACTTCTATAGTTTAAGGTCGTTTATTCTTGGAAAAAAAATATTCAAAATATAAAAATAATTGAGTTTAAAAATAGAAGAAATAAATTTTAAGTATTTTATGTAGTAAAGTTCAGGATTTTTTAAGAATCCAACACAATTTAGCCCCACTGATAAGACGTATGTGGCAATGTCAACGCCCAAATTTGATCGCCAAGAAAGTGGTGATAGATTTGTCATTTCTGGTTTTATTCTGACCTAATCTTGAATAATAAGTAGGACCGAATCTTGAATAACATAAAACAAACAAAAGTCTAACTTAATTTATTTTCACGTAAGGAATACACATGTTTGATTTCATCAGTACGATTTTTGTCACATTTTCATAGAAATTCACAAATTTGTGGATTTTGCAGTAATTAAATAATTAATTAAATAGTTTTTGATTATAAAACTAAGCTAATTAATTATATTTTAGATTTTATTTGTTATTTTAATTAAATAATAATTATTATGAAAACAATTAAGATTTTTAGATGGCCTACCATGGTAGACCACGTGAGTACTCGTGTAAAAAAAAGGGGCGCGTGTACTGCAGTGCTAGGCATATATGCTACCAAAAAGTAAGATTTTGCACCAAGGTATGCTATGGTTCCGAACATACTAAGAGAACTCCGGATTCCTTAGTGATAGTTTCATACTTAAATCCTATACAGGGTTGTTCGGGTGAACACCGTTATTCTTAAAAACATCAAACGAGCCCGTCAAAATGAACAACTTTTACTATGAGAACAATGCTGGGAACTCAAATAAAAAAAGGAAAAAAGTATTAAAACATTTTTGTAGATAATTTTATAACCTGCAATTTTTATTCAGGATATTTTTATGAAAAACTTACTGCTTTGCTGATTCGCGAAAAATTTTTTTTTTAAACTTTGACCTTGGATAGCTTTTTCCATACAAGGGAGTTATTGGAAGCTTTCAAATTTTATTTTTAATCATATTCTAAACAATATTACCGATTTTCAGCTTCTTAACTTCGAATTCTAAATTGATCGGAGTAGTCGTATTATTATAACTTCTAAACTATCTGACTGAGAGCAAAGCAGTTTTGGAATTGATTCTACCTAAATATCTCCTCTATTATTTCAAATAAAAAATAACCAGTTTCATAAGCTAGATTTTCTCCAAAAAGCCAATAATTAAAAAAACACTTTTATATTTTTTTCCTTTTTGACATTAATGTTTGTTTTTATGTTTTTTTTTATAAAAAAAATAATCTGACTGTACAATTATAGTACTTATATGAGTTTGTATACCAAATGCAACCTTTGTCATCTTCATAGGATACTTAGATGAGAGGCACTGGTCAGATGAAAATAAGGATCCGAGAAAAAATTAAAATGGCTGCCATTTTAAAACGGGAACAAATATAATGACCACCAAAAAATGCACTGATACCCTAAACTTGTTTACCAAAAAAATAAAGTCTAAAATTGCAATACTACCAGCTATTTTTTACACTTCAAATTGTAATCGATTATCGAACACCAAATATTATAGTAAATGATCACCAAATATAGTAAATGACCACCAAATATAGTAAATGATCACCAAATAAAGTAAATGATCACCAAATATAGTAAATTATCGCCAAATCCTTGTGAGCAAATCAATGCAATATTTCTGTCTAAATAAATCACTACGATTGACAAAAAATGTAAGCATATATTATTAACAAAATAATCGGCCAAGTGTGAGTCGTATGGACGGTTCCGTACCGTTTATAGAGCAAAATTAGACCTAAAATTGTGTTTTTGTATGGGTTGGGACTTGGAGCCCCCTTTAATTTTTTTTGATATTATTATTAATTATTGAAGTAAACATATAATCAAGGCCTTTGCGAAAATATCAACGTACCTACTGGTTGCCATTATTGATATCGAGCAAAAAAGGCTTTGGTGATTATTTTACATTAAAATGCTAGTATAATGTTGGTGATCATTTACTAATTTTGGTGATCATTTTACATTAAGATGCTAGTATAATGTTGGTGATAATTTACTTATTTTGGTGATCATTTACTATTTTTGGTTTTAAGATGTTAAAGCTTTGGTTATCATTTTACGCTACAATGGTGGTCTGTATTTTGGTGATCGTTTATTATTTTTGTCTGTGAAATGTTACTATTTCTGGTGATCAGTTAATTATAAGCCTTTTAAAACCGTGAGAGAGAGAGAGAAAAAAAGAGCCAATTCGTAGGTAAATAATAATATATTTCATAACGTTACTGGTATAAGCATACATTGTATGCGAGGCGCACTTATGCAAATTGTGAGAAAAACAACTTTTACAACTTTATATTTCAAAAACTGTGACTTGTATGAAATAATCGGCCAAGTGCAAGTCGGACGAAGTGTTTCGTACCGTTATAGAGCAAAAATTGGCCAAAAATTGTGTTTTTTGTATGTGAGCCCACTTAAATTAAATAACACATATATCTAAGGCCTTTGTAAAAATTTCAAGTGCCTACCTGTTGCCATTATTGATATCGAGCAAAAAAGGCTAAAAAAAGGTTGTATGGGAGCCCCCCTTAAATATTAATATTATTTTGTTTTTAGTATTTGTTATAGCGGCAACAGATATACACAATCTGTGAAAATTTCAGAAGTCTAGCTACCGTATAGTAGTTCTTGAGATACAGCCTGGCGACAGACAGACAGACGGACAGACAACAAAGTTTTTAGTAATAGGGTTCATTTTTTACCCTTTGGGTACGGAACCCTAAAAAGTATTATTACATTTTTGTTGGAAATTTTATGGCCTACCATTTCTATTTGAGGTATTTTCATCAAAAACTTACCGTTTCGCCGAAAATCGTAAAAAACTATTTTTTGGACGTTTGACCTTGAATAAAAAATTTAGCACACATGGGAATTATGGGGAACTTTCAAATTTTATTCGTAATCACATTCTTAACAATATTACCGATTTTCAGCTTGGTGCGAATTTATGCAAGGTTACAGGGGTATTTTGGAATTTGGTCTAACTTGACTGGGGTTAAAGTCGGTTGAGTCTTGGTCCATCGTTCCATTCGGAACCGAGGTCTATCTTGGTGCAAAATCTTATTTTTGGTAGAATTTGCTTAGATTACTTCATAAAAAGTTTAAATCAACATATTAAGGGCGTTCCTTACGGAGATACCTTAATTTACCGTATTTCAAGCCTTATAAACTCATAATTTGAAAGCTACAAAGTTATTATAAAAATACAGCAAAAATCTTCAGCATATCAACATTCCTTTCCCCGTTTTAAATTTTCTATTTCTGTTTATGCTCATGATATTAGCTTCCAAAGTAAAACCAATTTATTAAAATTCAAGCATACATTCAGCATCTCCTTAGGATTTACAAATTACTTTTATTTGAAACACACGCCAATAGATCAACAATATCATAAACTACATATTCCCCATTTAAAAAATTTTTTAGGACAATTTTGAACTGAGATAAGTAAAAAAATAGGGTTTTGGTGCGATCTCGGCAACGCGGCAAATGTATGGCCAAGGTCGTTTGCTCGGGGGACGGCCTTAATATATTTTGACTTTTGTCCGATTTAAAAAAAGATTTTTTGAAATCGGTCAAAAGTCTGAGTAATCGTTGAATAAAAAAAATATATTATGTATACAGCAAAACGTATAACCTCCACCTTTTTAGAAGCCTTTTAAAAAAAACAGCAAATATAAATTATTCTAAACATGTCAAAACTACAACTCAATAAGCTAGCGAATTAAATACATCTAATATATATAAATCTCCTGTCACGATGTTTGTCCGCGATGGATTCCTAAACTACTTAAACGATTTTAATGTTTTTTTTTAAATGTGTGCTTTTTTCCAACTTGAGAGATAGGATAGCTTAGATCTTTAATTATAGTCGCAATTTTATTTTATTGCAAATTATTTGTCTATAATTAATTGACAGTCACAATTATCTGTTAACTCCAAAAGATTCCAACAGATGTCGATACTTTTCGACTGGATTGAGTAAGTAACGGCTACTGGGTACTTTATATATTGATAGGTGCATTTGTTGAATAAATAATAGTAAATTATTACAACCTGAGACTGACGGCGACCATTGTTTGTGCGACGGGATAGCGATCGACGTTGCCATGGTAACATACATATTTAGTCACTTCCATAAAATAATATGGCAAATACATAATATATTATGGCAAAGCAACGTTTGCCGGGACAGCTAGTATAATATAAATATTGTAGGTTCAGGCTGGGTTGAATGCAATTTACCCCAATTGTCCAAGTCTTGACATGATAGGTTGTGACGTTGCCAATACGAAAATTGGCAACACCGCACCCACCCCTTGCATTTTTTCGGTACCGAAATAATTTCGGTTGGGGTACCGATAAAATAAAGGGATATATCGATACCATAAAAATAAAGGTATATATCATTATTTTGCGGTATCACAATGATGAAGTTCAACCGTTTTGACCCTACCTTTAAATCAAAGCAATACCGTAATTTTATACCGGTATATACCCTTTATATCGGTACCGCTTTCAGTCCCTGCTGTCAACTGCCTAGGAATCTATTTCCTCGATGTTACAATACGCACTTGACAATTTTATTATAGTGACTTATACAGAGTATAACAAAACTAAGTGATAATACTTTAGGGTGTGTACGTGTTCCTCGTAGAGAGTTCACTGTGAAAGTAGCAGCGCTGAAATACCAATTTTTTTTCGCTTTTGTATGGGGAAACTCGTGACGCTGGGGCGCTTGCCCATACGAAAGTGAAAAAAAAAAATGCTCCATCAGCGCTGCTACTTTCACAGTGAACTCTCTACGAGGAACATGTACACCCTCAAGTATTATCACTTAGTTATGTTACACCCTGTAGATACTCAAGAGTATTGACTAGATTCTAGAACCTTCCCAACAAACAAAGTAACCTTATAAAATTAACTCAATAAGGTCTAAACTCTTATACTTGTTATAAAAGAGCATTCATGATGCCAATGTTACTTATAATGGCACACTATTAGGAGATTTGGCTAATATTACCTTTATTCTTATAATTTGGTTGGGTAAACGTTAATAACTCTAATTTATACGGCAACTATAAGGCTTCGAAATATGTTCATCTTATAGTGACTATTTACATTGCTTTTTAGCCTTATAATATTCAAAGACATATAAAAGCTTCTAAATATGGTCAATTATTCTTATAAAAGTAATGCACAAGGTAACTAATAATGTTTTTAACTTATAGGGTCACTTAATAAGACATCTATCCAACAAACGAATGCTAACATTTTATATGACCTTAACAAGGATGAAAGCAATCCACATTCCCTTAAACAGTGATTATAAAGATATTATTCTCTTTAAGGTTACATTAAAATGCTTTACATAGCTAAATTCGCCATTTTAAACGTAACAACAGATTGTGTGAATTTCTTGCGGAGCGGAATGATCGGCCAAGTGCGAGTCGGACCTGTGCACGAAGGGTTCCGTACTTTCATAGAACAAAAAAAAGGCCAATTTTTTTTTAAAGATTTTAGGCCTTTGTGTAAATTTCAGGTGCCTACCTGTTACCATTATTGACAAGCAATAAAAGCGAAAAAAACATGTTTGCTGTATAGGAGCCCCCTTAGATATCATATGTATTAATTTTATTTTGTTTTATGTATTTGTTGTTAAAGTGGCAATAAATGCATACAATCCCGACAAATTTCAAAATGTAGCTATTGCGGTTCTTGAAATACAGCCTGGAGACAGACAGATAGACAGACAGGCGGACAGATAACGAAGTCTTAGTAATAGGGTCCCGTTTTACCCTTTGGGTACGGAACCCTAAAAAGGGATTCAAAACTGTGGAAGAAGTTGAAAAGGAGCGATGGTTACAGAAGAAAAGTAAAAAATAAAACAATTAATTTGATAATTACGTATTTTTAATAATAATATTTCAAACTTAAAATTAGTGCGCAAAAGTGAGCTAAAGACCTAAAGTATCCTTATAAAGAGGTCTCTTTCGGCCAACCCAACTACACGGGAAAAAAAAAACATTTTTATATATAATATACGGGAATAACACTAGCTAGGTGCGATTTTGTTAGTGTGAAAGGAACCCTAACGATATGTAAAATGGCGATATCATAAGAAACAATTGATGCCGTTATAAAGTCTTTACTCTCATAGACTCCTTATAGACGATGTGTGAATCCTGTTGTTCTTTTAAAAGCACTGTATATAACTTGACCAAATAATTAATGACGTTTTAAGCACAAAAACAGCTTAAATTCAAGGGCGAGTTGATACCAAAACACACAGCGTATCACATTTTATCATGCATTTTAATTCCCATACACTTTTCACTATAAACGAGCACTAAATCAGGTAAATAAACTATACATAAAATAATGACTTATCGTTTACTTGACAGTAAAATGGCTGACGTTACTATTTCTTCTCCCAGCTGTTGCGAAAATGTAAATCACTTATGACGGCAAAAAGGGCAAACGGAGTTTAACTCCCTTGTATCGGACAATAATATAACACGTATAAGGGTGATCGCCCGTATTAACGCTTTCTATATGTTTCTTATAAGTTGAAGCACCTTGTTCTTGGTCATTATATAACACGTATAAGGAAAAAAGCGGACAATAAAGCAACTATAAGGAGGGTATAAGGCTATTATCCTTATAAATTGTGCCCAAATGCACCCATATTAGCGATAATACGACTCCTATAAGAATATTATTTTTGGCTATATAAGCCAATACAAGAGCAATTTTTGTTAGTTGGGTTAGCATAGTCTAGTCACTAGAATATGCTAAGATTCTATCTGTGCTATAAATATTTTCAGGGTAAAGCAAAACAGTTGAGACTTCCAGGAACTTTAATTGGGGCATATCGGGAAAATCAGGAGTTCTCGGAACAATTGCGCGGGAAAACGCGCGCAGTGGGCGGGGCTATTGCACGCTGGCTCCGCCCACGCTGCACCCGGGTCCCGGAATGAACAGATCTCAGCCAAAGACCTAGCTGTCGCTGGACAGTGCAGACGTGTGCTTCGTTTTGTCTATGGTCAGCTCTTTGTTCTGTTGCTGTCAGATTTTGAATTTAGAATTTGTTACTGCGAAATTTTTTTTAAATTGTACGAATTTGTTTTTAAATGCACCAGTTTTTTAATTACCATAATAATTATGTTCATAAAAGTATTACTAAGTAATAAGTATAAAGTAAACTAGGAAAATATGGAACCTGTTGTTCATTCAAACAAAAAGATCCTGCCGATCAGGTAAGTTTCTAACTTTTAATTAATAATTAATTTTACGAAACAAAAACAAAAAGGTTAAATTGCTGTACTAGATTATACTTTAAGTTTAAATATTACAAAATCTACATACATATTTTCAATTTTGTTATCATTTTGAGATGCTTTCTGTACCAAGTCTCCTTAATAGTATCGTTAGAAATAATTTAGCAAGCGAATTTATACTTTAGATTTAGTTGCTGTTTATATATTACTTAAGTAAGTATATAAATTAACACAATATAATATTACCACGAGTGTCACGTGAGTTTAAAAAGAACCACTTTTTTATCGGCTTTGGTGACTTCGTGACATAAATTATTTTAATTTCTCTAATTTAACTTTGGAAAAGTCATGAACTTTTTTGATAATAAAGTAAATACTAAGTATTACCTATCTAGAAATGAACATAAACGCTTTAAAAGCGGAATTAAAAAAAATATCAAAAAATACGTGTAACACTCAGGGGCACGGGAAACCTATAATATTTAATAACATTTTTTTATCAACTTAAGCGATTATAATGCCAGACGACCTCTGTGGCTCAATTGGTTGAGTGTGTGGCAGCTGAAGCCGGGGGTCGCGGGTTCGAATCCAACCGAGGGAACATTGAAAACTTTTCAATGTTCCCGGATCTGGATGCGTATTAAATATGTGTATGATATAATAAAAATCTTAAATATTTATTATGTATAAGATAAAAGTATTAAATATATTTTCGTTGTCTGGTACAGGTGTAACGCAAGTCCTTCAGGTACTTAGCACGATGCCAGCCTGACGCGGTGTGAAGCGTACATAGATATTATTATAATATTATTACTAGCTGTCCCGGCAAACGTTGCTTTGCCATAATATATTTGCCATATTATTTTATTGAAGTGACTAAATAAGTATGTCACCATGGCAACGTCGATCGCTATCCCGTCGCACAAACAATGGACGCCGTCAGTCTGAGGTTGTAATAATTTATAGTTTATTTATTCAACAAATGCACTTATCAATGTATAAAGTACCGAGTAGCCGATTCTCAGACCTACTGAATATGCGTATAAAATTATGTAAAAATCAGTAAAGCCGTTTCGGAGGAGTTCGTGGACTAACATTGTGACACGAGAATTTTATATATAAGATTATAATTTGCATACTCTTTACGCATGTACATGACGGCGAGTGGGAGGTGTTAAGTTTTTTTCGTTACGGAATTTCTTGATTCGGTCGCCGCGCTCAAAGCCCACGATAAAAGCTATGCAATAGCTTTTTAATGTATAAAAGTTACACTAGTTATATCTATAAATAATAAACGAGATTATTGACGTGATAACGTCTTATAATTCGATATGGGCTGCGCGCACGAAAAAACATGACGCAATATGCGGCGTTACCTCGCTGATCGCTCTGAGGCGTTCCATTTATCCTCTCAACTACCGTAAGGCCCACCTGGGCCGCGCTCTTTGTTTCGATTATATTACGTATTTCGATGACTTAGAGAATACTTTTGTTTGAAGAAGTTGGGTTAGTTATGACCTTTGATACATTGACCACACTCTGAATGAAAAATAAATAAACAATCTGTGAGCTATTAGTATTATTTCGGCTATTCAAAATTGTGCTCTATTTCCTACGTGTCAAGGTATGACTTGTGCTTTGTTCGAAGATTTTACTGGATTTCACGAATGTATGTAGCGTTTTGTATTGCGAATAGTTTATTTTACTCATTATAGATATTTTTAGACGATCATTCGAAAGAAATACATCGAAATAACTTTAGGTTACACTCGAAAAAGTTTGTTTCTATTTATAGAGATTCGGAAGCGATTTGCTTATTATGTTTGTAAATAAATTACGTTAAAAGCTTGTAGAACTACTAGTCACTATTGTACGAAATGATTTATTGCCCTATTAAGCACACAGACCGGCAGGGAACCGATAAGCATTTGGCACAATATGTTTAAGGGCTTTCTGCCGGCCGCGGCCATTTTGAAATTTATTTGTATAGCACTAAGGTCGATGCTTGCTTGCGGACTATTTTTTTTTTTGCAGAGGAGTGTCTTATTTCAAGTAGTTTGTTTTTATACATCTCAACATCATTCGTCGATTTGTTTACAAAAATAGTTAGTATAGGAGTTTATCATTGAGATAAGAATAAAGTATTCGTTTATTTCTTCTGAACAAGTCACTAATTATAGTTTCGAAAGTTTATAATTGAGAAACTAATATCACATCGGACTAAATACTATATTATGATGGCTTGATAGATAGAAAATTTAACATATATTATAATGTAGTTCACACAAACATAAAATATGAATTGTATGTAAGGATATTTCATATTACATTAATTTTACAAAGAAGGTAGGCCGGGCGCCATTTTTTTTGCACATTGACCTGCCAACTTTTTTGCATAGACTTTTCCCGGAACTGAGGGGTTAAGGCTATGACGTTGTCACGTTCAACTATCGTCAGTAAACCGACTTTACAGACAACCGATTTTTTGTAATTAATCAAAGCTTTTTCCGTACAAATTTTATAAAGTCGTCTTTCCCAGTTATATCTCTAAATCGTAGTCAACAGTGGCACCAACTGGTGAGCAAAAAAATTGACAGCCAATATTGTACTATCATAGGCAGATGGCGGACCTAGGTACTTAATTTGGTCGCATTAAGTCAAACCCATCAGACCGATCACAGCTAATATTGAATTGACATAAGCCGACCACATAACGCGTAGGTCCGTCAACTGCCTAGGTATCAATTTCCTCGATCGTACAATTTTCTCCTGTTGTATTGCTGTCGTACGATACAAAATCAACCTGCGAATTTGGTCAGGAGTTTGTTAAATGTTATTCAGAACGTTTTGGATGAAAATGTAATAGCATATTAAACAATCCTATCGGACATAATTTACTTTCGAGTTGTGTCTACTGCGTGACTGGTGAGACATGTTCAATACTCGAGAACGTCATATTTGGCTATTATATTAGATGAAAAAAAAAAAAATGGGTGCGTGTACTTATGTACGCGCGTGAGAAGTTATTCTTCTTTGGCATCATTAAATAGCAAATATTAAAAATTAATATTATAATTTGATGTTCAATTTTAATTTTTATCACAAACTTTTTATTAAATGTTTTATTAAATTTATTTCTTTATTTTGTGAATATTAAATAACCAATAATAAGTATTTAACATTAATAATTTAATAATATTTAGTGTTAATTAAATAAAAGTATTTTAATTTATATCAATATATAATACATACGGATAGTTAACCTCAATTATATTGGAGCACTTGAAAAAGTATATAAGCACAATTTTTTTCACAAATATTCACAAATAGTAAGTAATATCAATCAAAATATTCAATTTAAATCACTACTGAATATAATTTATTAGCACATATATAATTCGCACTTGTATGAAACTCAAACACGTGTTGTGAATGTATAAACTAGAGACATGTTGATAAATATTATAAATATGAAAACAGTGATCAGAGGTGACGAGCGTACCAACATGCGCGACTAATATCGAGGTTCAATTCCTATTTTGTTGGTAGCTTTTTTTTCGAGACTTAATGAGCGGTTAAGCAGACGGCTTCATACTGTTAATTTTGTGTCACAGGTGCGCGCGCATCTTAAAATTTCACTCTCATCATTTTTTCATAACGCGCCTAAAGAAGTATAACTTCAAAAACAATTGATCACTGTGTAAATGTAGCTTAAAGAAAATATCTACCCAACGCATGGACACCGCGCGCGGGAAGGGTATAAGCGGCGTGGTGTTTCTTTGGTGGCGCACGTCGCGCCGCCGCGCCGGCCGCATAGTATCGCGTAATTTACTTAGTGTCCATGAATTATTTATTTAAAGGGAAATTCGGAAAAAAATTAAGTACCTAATTTTATTACATAATTATAATGAGAATCGAGTACAGTACCTTAAGTATTGAACATGTCTTACCAGTCATGCTGTATATCCTTTCCCGGGACTCCAAAGGAAAGGAAAGTATCTCCATGCCAAACAGCAAAACCGGTGCAGCGGTTAAAGCGTGAAGAGGTAACAGACAGACTGACAGACTGACAGACTGACAGACAGACACACTTTCGCATTTATAATATTACTATTTAAGTATGGATCATCACAGTTGAATCAGATGGAGGGTCGCCCTGGCCAGCTGCTGTCGAAAGGTAACTGCGTCAGGTACGATAGCGTCGTAGAGGTTACCATGGATGGACTGTGTCCCATAGACACTACACATTCGATGAGGAGTGCAGGAAATCGTCTATCCTGCTCGCTCTAAACGCGCGGAAACGAGACAGCAAATAACCTCAAAGCAGATGAGCTTGTAGGTTTAGAACAGTGGTCCCCAACCCTTTTTTCATGCGGGCCACAAACATGTTTTGGTCTTGGTGTCGCGGGCCGCAACAAAAATTTTTTAGGGTTAAAAAATAACATTCTTCAAAATTAACGATTTAAAAGTGGAAAAATTTTAACGACTATCACGTAGACTTTACGTTATTTTGCCGGTGGGCGTGAATTTAAAAATTGTTTAACATCACGCGGGCCACAAATAAAGTCCCGGCGGGCCGCATGCGGCCCGCGGGCCGCTGGTTGGGGATAGCGGGTTTAGGAGAATGGTCAAAAGGAATTAACATAATGGCGATTTCTTATCAGCCTAATCATCTGTCATTAATAACAGATGGAAATACAGCATGTCTGGTACCTATAGCCACCATAGAAAGTCTTTCAGTCTAAGAAATATAAGACAAGGCAGACTAACAGATGACATGTTATATTGTCCCTATTATTTGTCAGTAATCCTATCCTTTCCTGTGGCTATGAGAGAGGGTATATTAGACTTCTGTCCTCGATCATTTTGTTTCTAATCAGTCAGTGTTTCCCATTTCTTCTGTGCCCATACCTTACAGATATCCTACCAAATATCCCACCCATTTCTACCAGACACGTAGGATAGTAAATTTTCTGCCCTCCGAATCGAGTGTGGAGCGTCTCACGGTAGGCAGCCCATCCGAGGTGGCCTGTACTGCGCTAGACCGCGAGGCCGCAGTTACCTCTCTACATCAGGTCGCCCGGCCGACTGTTCGTCTGACCCAGCTGTGGTCAAGCGACGAGGGACCAAGACCAGAAGAGACCAGTCCAAAGAACACGACGATGAAGAACGAAGAACCAGGGTAGCAGAGACCGTGAGAGTGGAAAACATGCCCGAAAATCGTTGAGTGTTGATTGTCGGACATTTTTTGACTTTCATGGGCTCATGAAATAGCTGAAAGATGAGAAGAGAGAATTGAAAAGAGAAGACAAATATACCAAGAATATAGTAATTATTTTATGTAGGCTGCCGTACCTAAAGGGTAAAAACGGGACCCTGTTACTGAGACTTCGATGTCCGTCTGTCTGTCTGTCTCCAGGCTGTATCTCAAGAACTGCTCTAGCTAGACTTCTGAAATTTTTACAGATTGTGTTAAAAGCTTAAAATAAAATAAATTAAAATATTTAAGAGGGGCGCTTTCATACGACAAACGTGATTTTTTTGGCCCTTTTCGCTCATTATCAATAATGGCACCATGTAGGCACTTAAAACTTTTCACAAAATCCACAATTTTAACTGTACTTCAATAATTATTATTATTTTTTTCTTTATTTTTTATTTATTCTGTGCCATTTTTGCTCTATGACGGTACGGAGCCTTTCATGCATTTAGATTATTAATAATAATTATATTAATACAATTTGTTGCTAATCGCGGTTTGTGTATAAACATTTTTTTACAGGGGGTCAATGACCGACAACGCCTCGAATCGTCGCGTATACTTTAGTAAGTAAAAGACGACCTCAGTGGCTCTGTTGTTTAGCGCATCGACGCTAGCCGCAGGCCGCGGGTTCGAATCCCGACGACGGGACAAAATTTTTTAATGTTTCATGTTTGTCTATAAAATATGTTTTAGAATAAAAAAATATTGTGAGTGTGGCAAAGCGCGCCACCCGGCAAGTGCGCCATGTAGCTACACTCAGTATACTTAGGGCCTGTTTCACCACTTCCCGATAAGTGCCGACTGCCGAATAGGCTATCCACCACTTAACTAGACAGTTAAAGTATGGAGAATCTGTCAAAAAAGTTGTGAATAGCCTATTCGCCACTTTACCAGAAAGTGGTGAAACAGGCCCTTAATATTGTTATATATAGTACATTTCAAATAATTTAAATATCTATTAAAGTTTTAATATAATATTTCTCTATGTTCTTAGATTTTAGAATAAGACTGTATATTATATAGTATTCATAATTTAACAAAAAGAAAATTTAGGGTTAGTACACAAATGCTTAGCAGCGACCAGCTATGCTAGGGACCGTTTTAGAAAATTTAGATTTAACTTAAGTTTCAGCAAACCATCCTTCAGCCTTGCTTGCAACGTAGTCCATAGACGATGTTTCTACTTAACCAACCAAACTACAAGTCGAGTCACAAAGTTTCATATTTAATGTCAAAATATGTATGGACTTTTGTGATTCATCTCGTGGCTTAGATCAAGCTTAGACTAGTTGTAGTGATAGGGAATATTACGCAAAGGTCAGAGGGCGCTACTACCACATATAGTAAAAATATAATTATGCTGCACACGCATATATTTTTACTATTTATACTAAACTAGCTGTCCCGGCAAACGTTGTTTTGCCATTTAAAGTATTTCTACTCCATCAGTTGATACAAAATCTTACCCCCTCTTTTGTCCCCTAAGAGTGGTGGGGGGAAACATTTTATACACCAGATGTTGAGTTGTAAGGAGGCAAATATATCTGCGAAAACCGTATGCAAATCGGATCAGTAGTTTCCGCGTTAAAGCAAGTCTTTAAATACAAAATCTGACCCCCTCTTTCGTCCCTTTAGAGGGGTGGGGGGAAATTTTTTTATACACCAGATGTTAAGTTGGAAGAAGACAAATATATCTGCGAAAACCGCATTCAAATCGGATCAGTAGTTTTCGTGTGATAGTGGAACAAACATACAGACAGACAGACAGACAGACAAAAAAACTGACCACATTTTTGGCTTGTATAGCGATGTAGTGACACCCTCCGCTTATTATTTTTTGAATATCTTTAATGTACAGAATCTTCAATTCTACAGTTTTATTATATGTATAGATGATGCCCGCAACTCCGTTGCGCCAAAACTCGTTTATCGCGCGGGGATAGTACATTTTTTCGGAACAAAAAGTATCCCATGTCCTTTCCCGGGACTCAAAGTATATCCATGCCGAATTTCAGTAAATTCGGTTCAGCGGTTTGGGCGTGAAGAAGTAATAGACAGACAAACAGACACACTTTCGCATTTATAATATTAGTATGGATTGACAATATATCCATTGCATACAATTTCCCTGCTGCTGGATGAATCAAGAGACTTCTGTTGTGCTCCAGTATTGATTTCGTTTAGGTGGGAAAATGTAACATTTGGTGAGATTCTTTATTTCCCCACACATTATATTTTATACCTAAATGGAATTGAATTCATCGCCAGACACCAGGATAAACGACGGACAGGATATTTAAGTGAATATCCATACGCGTTAACAGTTAACTTGTTCATATTCAGCCGAGCCCTTTGGCTAGGCTGCCTGCATAGTACTTGATGTAATTCTTTATTCACAATATAATTGTGTACCTACTTTGAGTTTCGTTTCAGTTATAGATTAGGTCAGTGTTTCCCAACCTGTGGTCTGTGGACCCCTAGGGGTTCGCGGTGTCATCTCTGTACCATACAAAATCTCATTTTTTTGCTGTTTATTTTATTAAATCCGTGACAATCTGTGCCTGATGTCCTAGGGTTCCGTGGCAGAACAAAGTTGGAAAACACTGGATTAAGTTATTACCTGAGGTCGGAATTAGGTAGAGTTAGCATTGCATCGAAATGTTGATGTTAATGTGGATCTTACCGGGATTATTTATGGAAAATCCCGAAAAAAAAAATCATATTACAAATAAATAATTAATAATAAAAATTAGAGATGGGCCAAATATTCGTTTCTTATTTAGTATTCGGCATATTCGGCATGTTTATCGAGTATTCATATTCGGCCGAATATTCGGTCAGTCAGCAAGTTTTTGTGGCATAGCTAAATTACAATATTCCGGCAGATTATGAACTATATTTCTTGTGTTCAGTCTACTTAGTATTTGAGGATTTAAGCCATTTCCACCATGGACGTATAAAAAAAGGCGGACGGAGTCCCACCATACACAAAACTGTGTCGTTCAGAGTCGGCCAGCTGGCTGTATGTACACGGTCCGCACGCACACATTCTTGCGCTAGTCCATACCATTTGACAGGCGTAAGAATGTGTGCGTGGCCGACTCTGAAGAAAAGTGAAGACACCGTTTTGTATATAACAAGACTCCGTCCGCCTTTTTTTCTACGTTCATGATTTCCACATTAATATTTCACTATATGAAATCAATGTAAGTACTATACTCTACATGATTCTTACATTATTCATTTCTAGACTTATTACATTATTTCTCGACTTATTACATTATTCATTTTATGTCCCTTAAGAAAACCTAACCAGATTACGTAGGTCCACGATCTATCTATGCACCAATTTCGTTATGTACTATCAGATAAATCAATCCCAATGATGGGGGACCTACGTAGTTTGGTCGCGTTATGTCAAACCGCACCGACAGATCACAATTAACATTGAAATGACGTTGGTCTGCCGTCTGTCAACTGCCTAGGAATCAATTTCCTCGATGATACTGTTTTTACAATTATATAAATAATTTAAGGAAAATAAAAAGAAAAAAAAAGAGCTTAAGGAGAATAAAGAAGAATAAAGAAGAAGGAAGAGTAATTCGCAGTGGGGGGAGGTGTACGAGCTGGCTGACCACCTGATGATGAACTATAACGGTCTCCTGGGCCCAAAGCGTGGTCCTGAATCACAACGATGCCCTGTCTGCCAAAAGGCGATGGGCGCTCGCTATCCGACAAAAAGAAGGTGCTATTTTGGGCTATATTATGATCATTGATCACTTTTTGAAGACCTTGTCCACCACCAGAAATAGTTTCATTCATGCTGAACAAAACGACTGGTTTACAGTCGCATTTCTATAGCTTCCCTGTCGGCTTCGTTTCCGTGATTTGATTCATCCAAATCCCTACCTGCTAGTATGCTAGAGCTTCTTTCTTAAAAAAATCCTGTCGATGAGTGATAGAGATATGACCTAGGGCTGGTCATGAAGCACTTCAATGGAAGTCACTGTCTTAAAATACCTAGTGTCCATAAGGGTTATAATTCGAAGTATTTCCAGTGAGGCCCATTCTCGGCAATAACTGGAATTATCGTGTTCTCGCTCGCTCGTTATTATTGTGAGAGAGAAGGCGCGAGTGCCTGACGTCTTAGGGTAGGCATGTCATCGCTATGTTTCTTGGTCACGCTGGGGATAAAAGGGGATGGTTATCTTTCAACATCAGGTGTTCTGACATTTCGTCCATCTGATCTCGCTGCGAACTGTCGTCGTTGAAATTTTTGGAGTGAAGTTGGATCAAGAACTCGAAGCCCATTAGCTACGTCCACACTGTGCCTTTTTATGTTCATCAAGGGCATACATCATAGCGCAGTCAACAGCGCACGTGAGGCATGCCCGCGACGCATACGCTCTGACAGTTGAAATCGTAGCGCTCGCTATGACACTTTTCTTTCCAACGCGGGTGGATTTCGACGCATTGAATTATTGAATGTGCCAAACAAAAGTTGAATAAAAAGAAGATGACGAAAATTGAAGATGAAATTGCATAGCGTGCAGTGTGGACATAGCTATTCAGAAATACTGAGGATGATTTTAGTTGTACAAATGTTCGTTGTATTATTTCTGTGACACAGTATATTATTTATTCAATATCGTAGTCCAATATGTAATGTAAGCCATACACGCTACGGTCTACCGTAGAGGTCCACCTGTGCAGATATGCGCAGGTGGACATCTCCGGTAGACCGTAGAGTATGTGGCAGCCATAGAGTTTGGGTTGACATGAGAGTCCAGAGCCCCTAGCCAAGACGTTTCCTTTACGCCGATGAAGTTGATGTTCGACTTATATCAATTACATGCATTTTGAAGTAGTTTTTTGTCTCATCTGAAACTTAAACTCTAAACTATATTTCTTAAACTCTAAGCTATAGTTTTTTTGATATATGATATTGAATGTAATGTAACTTCTTGGTGGAAATACTGTATGTTTCACAGTAATAAATAAGCCCGGTCTAATTAGACGCAAAGAAATCGTAATCTCGGAATAATTCGCATAGAGCTGAAAATTGGTAGAGACGTTATTTACACCATTACAAATAAAACCTCAAAAGTCCCCGGCGATCCTCCTTGTGCAAAAAATTTTATTCAAGGTCAAAGATATGAAAATGAGGTTTCCTGTTTTTTTTTCCAAACTGTAAATTTTATTACAAAAATAGGTAGGGCAAGAGTGCAGATAATAGAATTCTCTACAAAAAATATTCAGACACTTTTTTCATACGACTTACCATTCCTTATACATGGCGGGCTTAAAGTTTGGGAAAATCATATATATGCTTATATTATAAAGCTAAAGAATTTGTGGAACTACTGCTTTGAATTAAAGAATTCGTTTTTTGTTGGATAGTCTTATTTATCGAGGAAGACTTGAGCTATATAACATCACGTTGCCACCAATAGGAGCAAAGAAACAGAGGAAAATGGGGAAGAACGGGGAAAATTATTTGAAGGACCTCATCTCACAAACGGCTGAAGCATTTTTTATGTTATTTGGCATAGATATAAAGTAGACCACGAGAAAGGACATAGGCTATTTTGTTTCTGGGGAAAATGTACGGTTTCCGTGAAATACATAATTAACAGGGTGGAGCGGAACTTCTTGTACTACAGCAAACGAGGGCTGTTCACAGCCAAACATACTTCTGTGTGACTTATTACCGTTACCAAATCTAAACTTTTCGAGTCGCGAAGAGCAACAGTACGCTTGCAAGTCACTCACAAGTATGTCAGGCCGAGAACATTTCAATTTTTTCAAACAACCCTAGTATGTAGTACTAGATGTTAAGCGTGGCTCCGCCCGGCCGCGTTAATTATAAATTTCACGCAAGCCGTAAATTTTCCTGAAAAACAAAATAGCCTATATCCCTCCACGTGGCCTATTCTATATCTGCGCCAAATAGCATAAAAATTGCTTCAGCCGTTTGTGAGATGAGCTCCTTCAAATAATTTTCCCCGTTCTTCCACATTTTCCTCTGTTTCTTTGCTCCTATTGGTGGCAACGTGATGTTATATAGCTCAAGTCTTCCTCGATAAATAAGACTATCCAACAAAAAACGAATTCTTCAATTCAAAGCAGTATTTCCACAAATTCTTTAGCTTTATAATATAAGCATATATATGATTTTCCCAAACTTTAAGCCCACCATGTATAAGGAATGGTAAGTCGTATGAAAAAAGTGTCTGAATATTTTTTGTAGAGAATTCTATTATCTGCACTCTTGCCCTACCTATTTTTGTGATAAAATTTACGACTCAGCAGAAAGGTCTTGCATAACAAAAATCTTGTCTCAAATAATAGTGAGAGTTTCTAATATTTAAGAGTAGATATAATATTGTACGTTTTTACTATATTGTATATTATTGTGTGCATAATAAAGATTTTGTATTTTTTTGCATTATGTACTATGTTATTGGAGTATAGTATTGTTTATTCTTTGTTTATTATATTATGTTTAATTTCTTTGTACACTTGTTTGTTTTGCAAATAAAATAAAATATCAGTAACATAAATACTTATATAAATAAATGTTTATACATTAAATTATGTCACAATATAAATATATATTTCAGATTCCTAATTATATAGAATGGCAAGGAATGTTGCTGATGTCCAACTTTGTCCGAGTGGTATTATTTATTGTTTAGTTCGTTATAACCTGTGTAATTAAAAATGAATTCGAATAATTCAAAAACTTTTCTTTAAGATTTTAATTATAATTATATTTAATACATATTATTATGTGCTTCTTCCAGCCCCTATCACGGTTGGAACAGGTGGACCATCTGTCAGGCCAACTGGCGTCTCCCGCTAAACGCCACCTGCTATCAGCGCTGCCCTGGACAGCGCTAATGGGTGACCACTTCGTCATGTCTGGCCCTCGTCTGAGAGCGCCACAAATATGCCGATAATACGGGAAAGTCCCTATTTTACGCTCGGGTTCACATCCTCCCTAAATTGGGCTATTCACCCTTCGGAGAACCCTTAAATTATGGGATTTTTCTAAATGATATCTTTGTAGTGTGTATTAAGAGATGTCATATGTGGTAACTCTTTATACACACTCTCAGACAAAAAACGAAGCTTGGATCCGAAAGAAAAGACTTCCTCAATTCTTTTCTTCAAGACGAATGGAAGTCGAGCATGCCAACCCCGCCGCAAAGTAGTACCTTTTCCGTACAACTTTCGACGACATTTTGTGTACTCCCAGGCGAACGCCAGACGTGTCTTAATGGTCGCCCATTGGAGCTGTTCAGTGCAACGCTGGAGATCAAGGCGCTGGTTAACGTTTGGCGTCAGTTCGTCTGACAGATCGTCTATCTGATCCCGCTGTGAACGATCATCGCTCATCGGAGGATTTCGTTCGTTGGAAAAAGTTTCGACGAGAGCGATTTCGTCGGAGAATTAGGGCCACCGCTAAAACACGGGCGGACGCGGGCGCGGGCGCACGCGTCGGAAGACCGTCGCGTGCGCCCATCTCATTTAGCGCTGCTAGTATAATTTTTTATCTCGAGCGTGTATTATTAATAATACATGGTAATAGTAAATATTACCATGTATTATTTACTAATTTATTATTTGGCTAAAAGACGTCAACGGAAACAACGTCGATTGCGAAAAGCGTGCGCCCGCGCCGTGTGCCTGCCGTCCTCCGCGCGTGGGATAGTCCGTCGCCCGCGCCTGCGCTGCTCATACTATTTTTCATTATACACACGCGAGCGTGCGCCCGCGCGAGTTAACGTTGGCCCTTATAATCGTCGCACGCGAAGAGCCTTTCGTCGGGAGCTTCGTCGCAGGTCGAAGTTGTCGAGTCTGTAAGGCCCGACGGAAAGTGTTGGCGATAGACATAACGTTGTTTCTATCGCGATCACTTTCTTCCTGCCCTTGCAGACGATCATCCTCGTCGTCAAGATAAAAAAGAAAATGTATTGTTTTTATTTTATTACATTCTGTTGTAATAGTTAAAATGTTTGGAGAGGTATACGTGATGTATTTGTGTAGCTCCTAATTTTATTATTAGTATGTATATATATTTGATTACAACTATTTACGAGTATTATTAAATTATCTTAAAGAAAAGTCCTAAATTGAATAATCTTATTTTTAAACACATAAAGAATATAGCATTTACATGAATTTTTTTTCAAAATATTTAATGTTGTAATGTTTAATGACTAATATTTTAATGTATAATATTTTTAACAGTAACATTTTATAAATTATAATATTATGTACCTACTTAGTTTTATGTAACGTTGTACATCTATAAATAGGATATTTATAAATATTCTGATTATAGTGTGTCATGTAAACGTACGCGTCATATTTTACCGATGCATCGTAATGCAAAGCGACGTAGCTGAGCGTCGATCGGCGTAGAGCTGCGTAGAACGTTGAAGAATAGCGTCGCTACGCCGTGTGTCAATTTTGACCGCAGTGCGACGCGTTGATACATTTCTAAATTTGTACTGAATTGACAGATCTCAATTGCGTCAGATGTCTTGCAAATCTGTCAAATCCATACAAAAGAAATGCATCTACGCGTCGCGTTGCGGTCTGAATTGACCCTAAACTCTAAAGTATCTTAGGGCTGGTTTACACGTAATAAGTAGATAAGTAGTTAGCTAAGGGCTGGTTTACACGTATTAAGTAGATAAGTAGTTAACTAAATTTTAACTTCATTTTAAGTTATTTATTGCATGTAAACACAAAATTTAGTAGCAAGTAGTAAGTTAAAATTTAGTTAAGTACTAAACAAGGAAATTAAAATTTTGACTATTTTCTGTTAAGAGTCCGTATACGAAATTTTGCCGATTTTGCCGAAATTGCAAAGGTTCGCTATAGAAATATTATTAGGTTTTTTCCCCTTATTAGACTTAAAAAAATTTATATTAATTATTAGATTTAAAATATATTTAAGCGCGGAAAGCCGACTCGAACTTGCGGCGAGTAATATAATGTGAGATTTAGGTTGTTTTGTAGTTCCACAAATTCTTTAGCTTTATAATATAAGCATATATATGATTTTCCCAAACTTTAAGCCCGCCATGTATAAGGAATGGTAAGTCGTATGAAAAAAGTGTCTGAATAGTTTTTGTAGAGAATTCTATTATCTGCACGCTTGCCCTACCTATTTTTGTGATAAAATTTACAGTTTGGAAAAAAAACAGGAAAAACCTCATTTTCATACCTTTGACCTTGAATAAAATTTTTTGCACAAGGAGGATCGCCGGGGACTTTTGAGGTTTTATTTGTAAAGGTGTATTTAACGTCTCTACCAATTTTCAGCTCTATGAAAACTATACCGAGGTCAAATGTTTAATTTTCCCGGAGTAAATATAGACTTTTCATGCACTTATTCTACTTTAATCCGTCGATCGGAATTTCTCGGAATTGCCATTGCATTCTATTGTTGTCGCGATCACCGGTGCTCGCCCGGGGCTTGATGGGTTGATTGATAATGTGTTGATGTGTTGTTCAGGTCACACCTGAGGATTATTTTGTCGAAACCGGTCGTGTAAAACATTACGAATTCTAACAAAATATATAAATTTAAGTGAAAACGATGAAACACTTCGAGAAAAGGTAATAGGTAGTGCCCTTGCGCTTCGCTTGGCACGTCTTGGCGGTGTCACTACTGTGCCCCCAGATAATGTGCATGAAAAGTCTATATTTACATTGAACCAGTTCAATCTATATTTATTACTATACTGTACTCGGCGGGTCTCGGCGAAACATGGCGGTAGCGGTCATTGACTCCCTGTAAAAAACTTGTCATTTTCTATATAAACCGCGATGAAGTGTCAGATGTTGTCAATCGTAGCTTTGTATAGAAAATGACAATTTTTAGACAGGAGTCAATGACCGCTCCCGCCATGTTTCGCCGAGTACAGTACAAATATAATTTTAGCCTCTTCGAAGCTGTTACGAGTATTGAAGATCCGGAAGAACTCGAGCCTGCAAGAGATACTAGAACTATTTGTCTATTGTTGTATATCAATCGCAAATGTTTCTGGTAACTTTGGTGGGCTCACGCAAATGCATGAAGACTTTGAACTCAGCAGAAAGGTCTTGCATAACAAAAATCTTGTCTCACATAATAGTGAGAGTTTCTAATATTTAAGAGTAGATATAATATTGTACGTTTATACTATATTGTATATTATTGTGTGCATAATTAAGATTTTGTATTTTTTTGCATTATGTACTATGTTATTGGAGTATAGTATTGTTTATTCTTTGTTTATTATATTATGTTTAATTTCTTTGTACACTTGTTTGTTTTGCAAATAAAATAAAATATCAGTAACATAAATACTTACATAAATAAATTTTTATACATTAAATTATGTTACAATATAAATATATATTTCAGATTCCTAATTATATAGAATGGCAAGGAATGTTGCTGATGTCCAACTTTGTCCGAGTGGTATTATTTATTGTTTAGTTCGTTATAACCTGTGTAATTAAAAATGAATTCGAATAATTCAAAAACTTTTTTTTAAGATTTTAATTATAATTATATTTAATACATATTATTATGTGCTTCTTCCAGCCCCTATCACGGTTGGAACAGGTGGACCATCTATCAGGCCAACTGGCGTCTCCCGCTAACCGCCGCCTGCTATCAGCGCTGCCCTGGACAGCGCTAATGGGTGACCACTTCGTCATGTCTGGCCCTCGTCTGAGAGCGCGACAAATATGCCGATAATACGGGAAAGTCCCTATTTTGCGCTCGGGTTCACATCCTCCCTAAATTGGGCTATTCACCCATCGGAGAACCCTTAAATTATGGGATTTTTCTAAATGATATCTTTGTAGTGTGTATTAAGAGATGTCATATGTGGTAACTCTTTATACACACTCTCAGACAAAAAACGAAGCTTGGATCCGAAAGAAAAGACTTCCTCAATTCTTTTCTTCAAGACGAATGGAAGTCGAGCATGCCAACCCCGCCGCAAAGTAGTACCTTTTCCGTACAACTTTCGACGACATTTTGTGTACTCCCAGGCGAACGCCAGACGTGTCTTAATGGTCGCCCATTGGAGCTGTTCAGTGCAACGCTGGAGATCAAGGCGCTGGTTAACGTTTGGCGTCAGTTCGTCTGACAGATCGTCTATCTGATCCCGCTGTGAACGATCATCGCTCATCGGAGGATTTCGTTCGTTGGAAAAAGTTTCGACGAGAGCGATTTCGTCGGAGAATTAGGGCCACCGCTAAAACACGGGCGGACGCGGGCGCGGGCGCACGCGTCGGAAGACCGTCGCGTGCGCCCATCTCATTTAGCGCTGCTAGTATAATTTTTTATCTCGAGCGTGTACTGTTGTGTCCAGTAGATTACCATGTATTATTTACTAATTTATTATTTGGCTAAAAGACGTCAACGGAAACAACGTCGATTGCGAAAAGCGTGCGCCCGCGCCGTGTGCCTGCCGTCCGCCGCGCGTGGGATAGTCCGTCGCCCGCGCCTGCGCAGCTCATACTATTTTTCATTATTCATACGCGAGCGTGCGCCCGCGCGAGTTAGCGTTGGCCCTTATAATCGTCGCACGCGAAGAGCCTTTCGTCGGGAGCTTCGTCGCACGTCGAAGTTGTCGAGTCTGTAAGGCCCGACGGAAAGTGTTGGCGATAGACATAACGTTGTTTCTATCGCGATCACTTTCTTTCTGCCCTTGCAGACGATCATCCTCGTCGTCAAGATAAAAAAGAAAATGTATTGTTTTTATTTTATTACATTCTGTTGTAATAGTTAAAATGTTTGGAGAGGTATACGTGGTGTATTTGTGTAGCTCCTAATTTTATTATTAGTATGTATATATATTTGATTACAACTATTTACGAGTATAAACAGGTTATTAAATTATCTTAAAGAAAAGTCCTAAATTGAATTTTTAATAATTGAAATTTTTCTCAAAATATGGCTGTTGTAATGTTTAATGACTAATATTTTAATGTATAATATTTTTAACAATAACATTTTATAAATTATAATATTATGTACCTACTTAGTTTTATGTAACGTTGTACATCTATAAATAGGATATTTATAAATATTCTGATTATAGTGTGTCATGTAAACGTACGCGTCATATTTTACCGATGCATCGTAATGCAAAGCGACGTAGCTGAGCGTCGATCGGCGTAGAGCTGCGTAGAACGTTGAAGAATAGCGTCGCTACGCCGTGTGTCAATTTTGACCGCAGTGCGACGCGTTGATACATTTCTAAATTTGTACTGAATTGACAGATCTCAATTGCGTCAGATGTCTTGCAAATCTGTCAAATCCATACAAAAGAAATGCATCTACGCGTCGCGTTGCGGTCTGAATTGACCCTAAACTCTAAAGTATCTTAGGGCTGGTTTACACGTAATAAGTAGATAAGTAGTTAACTAAGGGCTGGTTTACACGTATTAAGTAGATAAGTAGTTAACTAAATTTTAACTTAATTTTAAGTTATTTATTGCATGTAAACACAAAATTTAGTAGCAAGTAGTAAGTTAAAATTTAGTTAAGTACTAAACAAGGAAATTAAAATTTTGACTATTTTCTGTTAAGAGTCCGTATACGAAATTTTGCCGATTTTGCCGAAATTGCAAAGGTTGGCTATAGAAATATTATTAGGTTTTTTCCCCTTATTAGACTTAAAAAAAAATATATTAATTATTAGATTTAATAATAATAAAAATAATAATAATAATAATCATTTATTTGCAAAGAATGTTGTTACAAAGATCTTAAAGTAAGTTATATTATACAGTATCAAACATTCTGCTTTGGAAGCATGCAAAATTTAATACTTATAAATTCTATATTTGTCATAATTAAATGATAGCCACACATTAATTATAATTAACTTGTTGCACCATGACTTCAGGTTATCTACAAAAACTACATTTGTTATCCTGACCACTACAACAAAAACCATTGATGGATTAACATAAGTTATCTACTCATTTTTCATAAATTATATACCTATTATACTATGTCATTCTTATAATACTAAATTTATTGCTAATATTTAATTGGTCTGCGATGTTAACATGTCATGTTACAATTAGAATAGTAATTAGAATTTATTATAATTTATAAAGGATCAATTAGTTATATTAAGTCAATATTAAATACACAGTTTTGATGTCAAGTAAGAATTAAGATGAAAAAAAATGTCAATAGAATATTAATTAAATTTACAAATAATATTATGTCAGTCAATAATAATTATATAATTAAAATATATTTAAGAGCGGAAAGCCGACTCGAACTTGCGGCTAGTAATATAATGTGAGATTTAGGTTGTTTTGTAGTTCCACAAATTCTTTAGCTTTATAATATAAGCATATATATGATTTTCCCAAACTTTAAGCCCGCCATGTATGAGGAATGGTAAGTCGTATGAAAAAAGTGTCTGAATATTTTTTGTAGAGAATTCTATTATCTGCACTCTTGCCCTACCTATTTTTGTGATAAAATTTACAGTTTGGAAACAAAAACAGGAAAAACTTCATTTTCATACCTTTGACCTTGAATAAAATTTTTTGCACAAGGAGGATCGCCGGGGACTTTTGAGGTTTTATTTGTAATGGTGTATTTAACGTCTCTACCAATTTTCAGCTCTATGAAAACTATACCGAGGTCGAATGTTTAATTTTACCGGAGTAAATATAGACTTTTCATGCACTTATTCTACTTTAATCCGTCGATCGGAATTTCTCGGAATTGCCATTGCATTCTATTGTTGTCGCGATCACCGGTGCTCGCGCGGGGCTTGATGGGTTAGTTAATAATGTGTTGATGTGTTGTTCAGGTCACACCTGAGGATTATTTTGTCGAAACCGGTCGTATAAAACATTACGAATTCTAACAAAATATATAAATTTAAGTGAAAACGACGAAACACTTCGAGAAAAGGTAATAGGTAGTGCCCTTGCGCTTCGCTTGGCACGTCTTGGCGGTGTCACTACTGTGCCCCCAGATAATGTGCATGAAAAGTCTATATTTACATTGAACCAGTTCAATCTATATTTATTACTATACTGTACTCGGCGGGTCTCGGTGAAACATGGCGGTAGCGGTCATTGACTCCCTGTAAAAATCTTGTCATTTTCTATATAAACCGCGATGAAGTGTCAGATGTTGTCAATCGTAGCTTTGTATAGAAAATGACAATTTTTAGACAGGAGTCAATGACCGCTCCCGCCATGTTTCGCCGAGTACAGTGCAAATATAATTTAGCCTCTTCGAAGTTGTTACGAGTATTGAAGATCCGGAAGAACTCGAGCCTGCAAGAGATACTTGAACTATTTGTCTATTGTTGTATATCAATCGCAAATGTTTCTGGTAACTTTTGTGGGCTCACGCAAATGTATGAAGACTTTGAACTCAGCAGAAAGGTCTTGCATAACAAAAATCTTGTCTCACATAATAGTGAGAGTTTCTAATATTTAAGAGTAGATATAATATTGTACGTTTATACTATATTGTATATTATTGTGTGCATAATTAAGATTTTGTATTTTTTTGCATTATGTACTATGTTATTGGAGTATAGTATTGTTTATTCTTTGTTTATTATATTATGTTTAATTTCTTTGTACACTTGTTTGTTTTGCAAATAAAATAAAATATCAGTAACATAAATACTTATATAAATAAATTTTTATACATTAAATTATGTTACAATATAAATATCTATTTCAGATTCCTAATTATATAGAATGGCAAGGAATGTTGCTGATGTCCAACTTTGTCCGAGTGGTATTATTTATTGTTTAGTTCGTTATAACCTGTGTAATTAAAAATGAATTCGAATAATTCAAAAACTTTTTTTTAAGATTTTAATTATAATTATATTTAATACATATTATTATGTGCTTCTTCCAGCCCCTATCACGGTTGGAACAGGTGGACCATCTGTCAGGCCAACTGGCGTCTCCCGCTAACCGCCGCCTACTATCAGCGCTGCCCTGGACAGCGCTAATGGGTGACCACTTCGTCATGTCTGGCCCTCGTCTGAGAGCGCCACAAATATGCCGATAATACGGGAAAGTCCCTATTTTGCGCTCGGGTTCACATCCTCCCTAAATTGGGCTATTCACCCTTCGGAGAACCCTTAAATTATGGGATTTTTCTAAATGATATCTTTGTAGTGTGTATTAAGAGATGTCATATGTGGTAACTCTTTATACACACTCTCAGACAAAAAACGAAGCTTGGATCCGAAAGAAAAGACTTCCTCAATTCTTTTCTTCAAGACGAATGGAAGTCGAGCATGCCAACCCCGCCGCAAAGTAGTACCTTTTCCGTACAACTTTCGACGACATTTTGTGTACTCCCAGGCGAACGCCAGACGTGTCTTAATGGTCGCCCATTGGAGCTGTTCAGTGCAACGCTGGAGATCAAGGCGCTGGTTAACGTTTGGCGTCAGTTCGTCTGACAGATCGTCTATCTGATCCCGCTGTGAACGATCATCGCTCATCGGAGGATTTCGTTCGTTGGAAAAAGTTTCGACGAGAGCGATTTCGTCGGAGAATTAGGGCCACCGCTAAAACACGGGCGGACGCGGGCGCGGGCGCACGCGTCGGAAGACCGTCGCGTGCGCCCATCTCATTTAGCGCTGCTAGTATAATTTTTTATCTCGAGCGTGTACTGTTGTGTCCAGTAGATTACCATGTATTATTTACTAATTTATTATTTGGCTAAAAGACGTCAACGGAAACAACGTCGATTGCGAAAAGCGTGCGCCCGCGCCGTGTGCCTGCCGTCCGCCGCGCGTGGGATAGTCCGTCGCCCGCGCCTGCGCAGCTCATACTATTTTTCATTATTCATACGCGAGCGTGCGCCCGCGCGAGTTAGCGTTGGCCCTTATAATCGTCGCACGCGAAGAGCCTTTCGTCGGGAGCTTCGTCGCACGTCGAAGTTGTCGAGTCTGTAAGGCCCGACGGAAAGTGTTGGCGATAGACATAACGTTGTTTCTATCGCGATCACTTTCTTTCTGCCCTTGCAGACGATCATCCTCGTCGTCAAGATAAAAAAGAAAATGTATTGTTTTTATTTTATTACATTCTGTTGTAATAGTTAAAATGTTTGGAGAGGTATACGTGGTGTATTTGTGTAGCTCCTAATTTTATTATTAGTATGTATATATATTTGATTACAACTATTTACGAGTATAAACAGGTTATTAAATTATCTTAAAGAAAAGTCCTAAATTGAATTTTTAATAATTGAAATTTTTCTCAAAATATGGCTGTTGTAATGTTTAATGACTAATATTTTAATGTATAATATTTTTAACAATAACATTTTATAAATTATAATATTATGTACCTACTTAGTTTTATGTAACGTTGTACATCTATAAATAGGATATTTATAAATATTCTGATTATAGTGTGTCATGTAAACGTACGCGTCATATTTTACCGATGCATCGTAATGCAAAGCGACGTAGCTGAGCGTCGATCGGCGTAGAGCTGCGTAGAACGTTGAAGAATAGCGTCGCTACGCCGTGTGTCAATTTTGACCGCAGTGCGACGCGTTGATACATTTCTAAATTTGTACTGAATTGACAGATCTCAATTGCGTCAGATGTCTTGCAAATCTGTCAAATCCATACAAAAGAAATGCATCTACGCGTCGCGTTGCGGTCTGAATTGACCCTAAACTCTAAAGTATCTTAGGGCTGGTTTACACGTAATAAGTAGATAAGTAGTTAACTAAGGGCTGGTTTACACGTATTAAGTAGATAAGTAGTTAACTAAATTTTAACTTAATTTTAAGTTATTTATTGCATGTAAACACAAAATTTAGTAGCAAGTAGTAAGTTAAAATTTAGTTAAGTACTAAACAAGGAAATTAAAATTTTGACTATTTTCTGTTAAGAGTCCGTATACGAAATTTTGCCGATTTTGCCGAAATTGCAAAGGTTGGCTATAGAAATATTATTAGGTTTTTTCCCCTTATTAGACTTAAAAAAAAATATATTAATTATTAGATTTAATAATAATAAAAATAATAATAATAATAATCATTTATTTGCAAAGAATGTTGTTACAAAGATCTTAAAGTAAGTTATATTATACAGTATCAAACATTCTGCTTTGGAAGCATGCAAAATTTAATACTTATAAATTCTATATTTGTCATAATTAAATGATAGCCACACATTAATTATAATTAACTTGTTGCACCATGACTTCAGGTTATCTACAAAAACTACATTTGTTATCCTGACCACTACAACAAAAACCATTGATGGATTAACATAAGTTATCTACTCATTTTTCATAAATTATATACCTATTATACTATGTCATTCTTATAATACTAAATTTATTGCTAATATTTAATTGGTCTGCGATGTTAACATGTCATGTTACAATTAGAATAGTAATTAGAATTTATTATAATTTATAAAGGATCAATTAGTTATATTAAGTCAATATTAAATACACAGTTTTGATGTCAAGTAAGAATTAAGATGAAAAAAAATGTCAATAGAATATTAATTAAATTTACAAATAATATTATGTCAGTCAATAATAATTATATAATTAAAATATATTTAAGAGCGGAAAGCCGACTCGAACTTGCGGCTAGTAATATAATGTGAGATTTAGGTTGTTTTGTAGTTCCACAAATTCTTTAGCTTTATAATATAAGCATATATATGATTTTCCCAAACTTTAAGCCCGCCATGTATGAGGAATGGTAAGTCGTATGAAAAAAGTGTCTGAATATTTTTTGTAGAGAATTCTATTATCTGCACTCTTGCCCTACCTATTTTTGTGATAAAATTTACAGTTTGGAAACAAAAACAGGAAAAACTTCATTTTCATACCTTTGACCTTGAATAAAATTTTTTGCACAAGGAGGATCGCCGGGGACTTTTGAGGTTTTATTTGTAATGGTGTATTTAACGTCTCTACCAATTTTCAGCTCTATGAAAACTATACCGAGGTCGAATGTTTAATTTTACCGGAGTAAATATAGACTTTTCATGCACTTATTCTACTTTAATCCGTCGATCGGAATTTCTCGGAATTGCCATTGCATTCTATTGTTGTCGCGATCACCGGTGCTCGCGCGGGGCTTGATGGGTTAGTTAATAATGTGTTGATGTGTTGTTCAGGTCACACCTGAGGATTATTTTGTCGAAACCGGTCGTATAAAACATTACGAATTCTAACAAAATATATAAATTTAAGTGAAAACGACGAAACACTTCGAGAAAAGGTAATAGGTAGTGCCCTTGCGCTTCGCTTGGCACGTCTTGGCGGTGTCACTACTGTGCCCCCAGATAATGTGCATGAAAAGTCTATATTTACATTGAACCAGTTCAATCTATATTTATTACTATACTGTACTCGGCGGGTCTCGGTGAAACATGGCGGTAGCGGTCATTGACTCCCTGTAAAAATCTTGTCATTTTCTATATAAACCGCGATGAAGTGTCAGATGTTGTCAATCGTAGCTTTGTATAGAAAATGACAATTTTTAGACAGGAGTCAATGACCGCTCCCGCCATGTTTCGCCGAGTACAGTGCAAATATAATTTAGCCTCTTCGAAGTTGTTACGAGTATTGAAGATCCGGAAGAACTCGAGCCTGCAAGAGATACTTGAACTATTTGTCTATTGTTGTATATCAATCGCAAATGTTTCTGGTAACTTTTGTGGGCTCACGCAAATGTATGAAGACTTTGAACTCAGCAGAAAGGTCTTGCATAACAAAAATCTTGTCTCACATAATAGTGAGAGTTTCTAATATTTAAGAGTAGATATAATATTGTACGTTTATACTATATTGTATATTATTGTGTGCATAATTAAGATTTTGTATTTTTTTGCATTATGTACTATGTTATTGGAGTATAGTATTGTTTATTCTTTGTTTATTATATTATGTTTAATTTCTTTGTACACTTGTTTGTTTTGCAAATAAAATAAAATATCAGTAACATAAATACTTATATAAATAAATTTTTATACATTAAATTATGTTACAATATAAATATCTATTTCAGATTCCTAATTATATAGAATGGCAAGGAATGTTGCTGATGTCCAACTTTGTCCGAGTGGTATTATTTATTGTTTAGTTCGTTATAACCTGTGTAATTAAAAATGAATTCGAATAATTCAAAAACTTTTTTTTAAGATTTTAATTATAATTATATTTAATACATATTATTATGTGCTTCTTCCAGCCCCTATCACGGTTGGAACAGGTGGACCATCTGTCAGGCCAACTGGCGTCTCCCGCTAACCGCCGCCTACTATCAGCGCTGCCCTGGACAGCGCTAATGGGTGACCACTTCGTCATGTCTGGCCCTCGTCTGAGAGCGCCACAAATATGCCGATAATACGGGAAAGTCCCTATTTTGCGCTCGGGTTCACATCCTCCCTAAATTGGGCTATTCACCCTTCGGAGAACCCTTAAATTATGGGATTTTTCTAAATGATATCTTTGTAGTGTGTATTAAGAGATGTCATATGTGGTAACTCTTTATACACACTCTCAGACAAAAAACGAAGCTTGGATCCGAAAGAAAAGACTTCCTCAATTCTTTTCTTCAAGACGAATGGAAGTCGAGCATGCCAACCCCGCCGCAAAGTAGTACCTTTTCCGTACAACTTTCGACGACATTTTGTGTACTCCCAGGCGAACGCCAGACGTGTCTTAATGGTCGCCCATTGGAGCTGTTCAGTGCAACGCTGGAGATCAAGGCGCTGGTTAACGTTTGGCGTCAGTTCGTCTGACAGATCGTCTATCTGATCCCGCTGTGAACGATCATCGCTCATCGGAGGATTTCGTTCGTTGGAAAAAGTTTCGACGAGAGCGATTTCGTCGGAGAATTAGGGCCACCGCTAAAACACGGGCGGACGCGGGCGCGGGCGCACGCGTCGGAAGACCGTCGCGTGCGCCCATCTCATTTAGCGCTGCTAGTATAATTTTTTATCTCGAGCGTGTACTGTTGTGTCCAGTAGATTACCATGTATTATTTACTAATTTATTATTTGGCTAAAAGACGTCAACGGAAACAACGTCGATTGCGAAAAGCGTGCGCCCGCGCCGTGTGCCTGCCGTCCGCCGCGCGTGGGATAGTCCGTCGCCCGCGCCTGCGCAGCTCATACTATTTTTCATTATTCATACGCGAGCGTGCGCCCGCGCGAGTTAGCGTTGGCCCTTATAATCGTCGCACGCGAAGAGCCTTTCGTCGGGAGCTTCGTCGCACGTCGAAGTTGTCGAGTCTGTAAGGCCCGACGGAAAGTGTTGGCGATAGACATAACGTTGTTTCTATCGCGATCACTTTCTTTCTGCCCTTGCAGACGATCATCCTCGTCGTCAAGATAAAAAAGAAAATGTATTGTTTTTATTTTATTACATTCTGTTGTAATAGTTAAAATGTTTGGAGAGGTATACGTGGTGTATTTGTGTAGCTCCTAATTTTATTATTAGTATGTATATATATTTGATTACAACTATTTACGAGTATAAACAGGTTATTAAATTATCTTAAAGAAAAGTCCTAAATTGAATTTTTAATAATTGAAATTTTTCTCAAAATATGGCTGTTGTAATGTTTAATGACTAATATTTTAATGTATAATATTTTTAACAATAACATTTTATAAATTATAATATTATGTACCTACTTAGTTTTATGTAACGTTGTACATCTATAAATAGGATATTTATAAATATTCTGATTATAGTGTGTCATGTAAACGTACGCGTCATATTTTACCGATGCATCGTAATGCAAAGCGACGTAGCTGAGCGTCGATCGGCGTAGAGCTGCGTAGAACGTTGAAGAATAGCGTCGCTACGCCGTGTGTCAATTTTGACCGCAGTGCGACGCGTTGATACATTTCTAAATTTGTACTGAATTGACAGATCTCAATTGCGTCAGATGTCTTGCAAATCTGTCAAATCCATACAAAAGAAATGCATCTACGCGTCGCGTTGCGGTCTGAATTGACCCTAAACTCTAAAGTATCTTAGGGCTGGTTTACACGTAATAAGTAGATAAGTAGTTAACTAAGGGCTGGTTTACACGTATTAAGTAGATAAGTAGTTAACTAAATTTTAACTTAATTTTAAGTTATTTATTGCATGTAAACACAAAATTTAGTAGCAAGTAGTAAGTTAAAATTTAGTTAAGTACTAAACAAGGAAATTAAAATTTTGACTATTTTCTGTTAAGAGTCCGTATACGAAATTTTGCCGATTTTGCCGAAATTGCAAAGGTTGGCTATAGAAATATTATTAGGTTTTTTCCCCTTATTAGACTTAAAAAAAAATATATTAATTATTAGATTTAATAATAATAAAAATAATAATAATAATAATCATTTATTTGCAAAGAATGTTGTTACAAAGATCTTAAAGTAAGTTATATTATACAGTATCAAACATTCTGCTTTGGAAGCATGCAAAATTTAATACTTATAAATTCTATATTTGTCATAATTAAATGATAGCCACACATTAATTATAATTAACTTGTTGCACCATGACTTCAGGTTATCTACAAAAACTACATTTGTTATCCTGACCACTACAACAAAAACCATTGATGGATTAACATAAGTTATCTACTCATTTTTCATAAATTATATACCTATTATACTATGTCATTCTTATAATACTAAATTTATTGCTAATATTTAATTGGTCTGCGATGTTAACATGTCATGTTACAATTAGAATAGTAATTAGAATTTATTATAATTTATAAAGGATCAATTAGTTATATTAAGTCAATATTAAATACACAGTTTTGATGTCAAGTAAGAATTAAGATGAAAAAAAATGTCAATAGAATATTAATTAAATTTACAAATAATATTATGTCAGTCAATAATAATTATATAATTAAAATATATTTAAGAGCGGAAAGCCGACTCGAACTTGCGGCTAGTAATATAATGTGAGATTTAGGTTGTTTTGTAGTTCCACAAATTCTTTAGCTTTATAATATAAGCATATATATGATTTTCCCAAACTTTAAGCCCGCCATGTATGAGGAATGGTAAGTCGTATGAAAAAAGTGTCTGAATATTTTTTGTAGAGAATTCTATTATCTGCACTCTTGCCCTACCTATTTTTGTGATAAAATTTACAGTTTGGAAACAAAAACAGGAAAAACTTCATTTTCATACCTTTGACCTTGAATAAAATTTTTTGCACAAGGAGGATCGCCGGGGACTTTTGAGGTTTTATTTGTAATGGTGTATTTAACGTCTCTACCAATTTTCAGCTCTATGAAAACTATACCGAGGTCGAATGTTTAATTTTACCGGAGTAAATATAGACTTTTCATGCACTTATTCTACTTTAATCCGTCGATCGGAATTTCTCGGAATTGCCATTGCATTCTATTGTTGTCGCGATCACCGGTGCTCGCGCGGGGCTTGATGGGTTAGTTAATAATGTGTTGATGTGTTGTTCAGGTCACACCTGAGGATTATTTTGTCGAAACCGGTCGTATAAAACATTACGAATTCTAACAAAATATATAAATTTAAGTGAAAACGACGAAACACTTCGAGAAAAGGTAATAGGTAGTGCCCTTGCGCTTCGCTTGGCACGTCTTGGCGGTGTCACTACTGTGCCCCCAGATAATGTGCATGAAAAGTCTATATTTACATTGAACCAGTTCAATCTATATTTATTACTATACTGTACTCGGCGGGTCTCGGTGAAACATGGCGGTAGCGGTCATTGACTCCCTGTAAAAATCTTGTCATTTTCTATATAAACCGCGATGAAGTGTCAGATGTTGTCAATCGTAGCTTTGTATAGAAAATGACAATTTTTAGACAGGAGTCAATGACCGCTCCCGCCATGTTTCGCCGAGTACAGTGCAAATATAATTTAGCCTCTTCGAAGTTGTTACGAGTATTGAAGATCCGGAAGAACTCGAGCCTGCAAGAGATACTTGAACTATTTGTCTATTGTTGTATATCAATCGCAAATGTTTCTGGTAACTTTTGTGGGCTCACGCAAATGTATGAAGACTTTGAACTCAGCAGAAAGGTCTTGCATAACAAAAATCTTGTCTCACATAATAGTGAGAGTTTCTAATATTTAAGAGTAGATATAATATTGTACGTTTATACTATATTGTATATTATTGTGTGCATAATTAAGATTTTGTATTTTTTTGCATTATGTACTATGTTATTGGAGTATAGTATTGTTTATTCTTTGTTTATTATATTATGTTTAATTTCTTTGTACACTTGTTTGTTTTGCAAATAAAATAAAATATCAGTAACATAAATACTTATATAAATAAATTTTTATACATTAAATTATGTTACAATATAAATATCTATTTCAGATTCCTAATTATATAGAATGGCAAGGAATGTTGCTGATGTCCAACTTTGTCCGAGTGGTATTATTTATTGTTTAGTTCGTTATAACCTGTGTAATTAAAAATGAATTCGAATAATTCAAAAACTTTTTTTTAAGATTTTAATTATAATTATATTTAATACATATTATTATGTGCTTCTTCCAGCCCCTATCACGGTTGGAACAGGTGGACCATCTGTCAGGCCAACTGGCGTCTCCCGCTAACCGCCGCCTACTATCAGCGCTGCCCTGGACAGCGCTAATGGGTGACCACTTCGTCATGTCTGGCCCTCGTCTGAGAGCGCCACAAATATGCCGATAATACGGGAAAGTCCCTATTTTGCGCTCGGGTTCACATCCTCCCTAAATTGGGCTATTCACCCTTCGGAGAACCCTTAAATTATGGGATTTTTCTAAATGATATCTTTGTAGTGTGTATTAAGAGATGTCATATGTGGTAACTCTTTATACACACTCTCAGACAAAAAACGAAGCTTGGATCCGAAAGAAAAGACTTCCTCAATTCTTTTCTTCAAGACGAATGGAAGTCGAGCATGCCAACCCCGCCGCAAAGTAGTACCTTTTCCGTACAACTTTCGACGACATTTTGTGTACTCCCAGGCGAACGCCAGACGTGTCTTAATGGTCGCCCATTGGAGCTGTTCAGTGCAACGCTGGAGATCAAGGCGCTGGTTAACGTTTGGCGTCAGTTCGTCTGACAGATCGTCTATCTGATCCCGCTGTGAACGATCATCGCTCATCGGAGGATTTCGTTCGTTGGAAAAAGTTTCGACGAGAGCGATTTCGTCGGAGAATTAGGGCCACCGCTAAAACACGGGCGGACGCGGGCGCGGGCGCACGCGTCGGAAGACCGTCGCGTGCGCCCATCTCATTTAGCGCTGCTAGTATAATTTTTTATCTCGAGCGTGTACTGTTGTGTCCAGTAGATTACCATGTATTATTTACTAATTTATTATTTGGCTAAAAGACGTCAACGGAAACAACGTCGATTGCGAAAAGCGTGCGCCCGCGCCGTGTGCCTGCCGTCCGCCGCGCGTGGGATAGTCCGTCGCCCGCGCCTGCGCAGCTCATACTATTTTTCATTATTCATACGCGAGCGTGCGCCCGCGCGAGTTAGCGTTGGCCCTTATAATCGTCGCACGCGAAGAGCCTTTCGTCGGGAGCTTCGTCGCACGTCGAAGTTGTCGAGTCTGTAAGGCCCGACGGAAAGTGTTGGCGATAGACATAACGTTGTTTCTATCGCGATCACTTTCTTTCTGCCCTTGCAGACGATCATCCTCGTCGTCAAGATAAAAAAGAAAATGTATTGTTTTTATTTTATTACATTCTGTTGTAATAGTTAAAATGTTTGGAGAGGTATACGTGGTGTATTTGTGTAGCTCCTAATTTTATTATTAGTATGTATATATATTTGATTACAACTATTTACGAGTATAAACAGGTTATTAAATTATCTTAAAGAAAAGTCCTAAATTGAATTTTTAATAATTGAAATTTTTCTCAAAATATGGCTGTTGTAATGTTTAATGACTAATATTTTAATGTATAATATTTTTAACAATAACATTTTATAAATTATAATATTATGTACCTACTTAGTTTTATGTAACGTTGTACATCTATAAATAGGATATTTATAAATATTCTGATTATAGTGTGTCATGTAAACGTACGCGTCATATTTTACCGATGCATCGTAATGCAAAGCGACGTAGCTGAGCGTCGATCGGCGTAGAGCTGCGTAGAACGTTGAAGAATAGCGTCGCTACGCCGTGTGTCAATTTTGACCGCAGTGCGACGCGTTGATACATTTCTAAATTTGTACTGAATTGACAGATCTCAATTGCGTCAGATGTCTTGCAAATCTGTCAAATCCATACAAAAGAAATGCATCTACGCGTCGCGTTGCGGTCTGAATTGACCCTAAACTCTAAAGTATCTTAGGGCTGGTTTACACGTAATAAGTAGATAAGTAGTTAACTAAGGGCTGGTTTACACGTATTAAGTAGATAAGTAGTTAACTAAATTTTAACTTAATTTTAAGTTATTTATTGCATGTAAACACAAAATTTAGTAGCAAGTAGTAAGTTAAAATTTAGTTAAGTACTAAACAAGGAAATTAAAATTTTGACTATTTTCTGTTAAGAGTCCGTATACGAAATTTTGCCGATTTTGCCGAAATTGCAAAGGTTGGCTATAGAAATATTATTAGGTTTTTTCCCCTTATTAGACTTAAAAAAAAATATATTAATTATTAGATTTAATAATAATAAAAATAATAATAATAATAATCATTTATTTGCAAAGAATGTTGTTACAAAGATCTTAAAGTAAGTTATATTATACAGTATCAAACATTCTGCTTTGGAAGCATGCAAAATTTAATACTTATAAATTCTATATTTGTCATAATTAAATGATAGCCACACATTAATTATAATTAACTTGTTGCACCATGACTTCAGGTTATCTACAAAAACTACATTTGTTATCCTGACCACTACAACAAAAACCATTGATGGATTAACATAAGTTATCTACTCATTTTTCATAAATTATATACCTATTATACTATGTCATTCTTATAATACTAAATTTATTGCTAATATTTAATTGGTCTGCGATGTTAACATGTCATGTTACAATTAGAATAGTAATTAGAATTTATTATAATTTATAAAGGATCAATTAGTTATATTAAGTCAATATTAAATACACAGTTTTGATGTCAAGTAAGAATTAAGATGAAAAAAAATGTCAATAGAATATTAATTAAATTTACAAATAATATTATGTCAGTCAATAATAATTATATAATTAAAATATATTTAAGAGCGGAAAGCCGACTCGAACTTGCGGCTAGTAATATAATGTGAGATTTAGGTTGTTTTGTAGTTCCACAAATTCTTTAGCTTTATAATATAAGCATATATATGATTTTCCCAAACTTTAAGCCCGCCATGTATGAGGAATGGTAAGTCGTATGAAAAAAGTGTCTGAATATTTTTTGTAGAGAATTCTATTATCTGCACTCTTGCCCTACCTATTTTTGTGATAAAATTTACAGTTTGGAAACAAAAACAGGAAAAACTTCATTTTCATACCTTTGACCTTGAATAAAATTTTTTGCACAAGGAGGATCGCCGGGGACTTTTGAGGTTTTATTTGTAATGGTGTATTTAACGTCTCTACCAATTTTCAGCTCTATGAAAACTATACCGAGGTCGAATGTTTAATTTTACCGGAGTAAATATAGACTTTTCATGCACTTATTCTACTTTAATCCGTCGATCGGAATTTCTCGGAATTGCCATTGCATTCTATTGTTGTCGCGATCACCGGTGCTCGCCCGGGGCTTGATGGGTTGATTGATAATGTGTTGATGTGTTGTTCAGGTCACACCTGAGGATTATTTTGTCGAAACCGGTCGTGTAAAACATTACGAATTCTAACAAAATATATAAATTTAAGTGAAAACGATGAAACACTTCGAGAAAAGGTAATAGGTAGTGCCCTTGCGCTTCGCTTGGCACGTCTTGGCGGTGTCACTACTGTGCCCCCAGATAATGTGCATGAAAAGTCTATATTTACATTGAACCAGTTCAATCTATATTTATTACTATACTGTACTCGGCGGGTCTCGGCGAAACATGGCGGTAGCGGTCATTGACTCCCTGTAAAAAACTTGTCATTTTCTATATAAACCGCGATGAAGTGTCAGATGTTGTCAATCGTAGCTTTGTATAGAAAATGACAATTTTTAGACAGGAGTCAATGACCGCTCCCGCCATGTTTCGCCGAGTACAGTACAAATATAATTTTAGCCTCTTCGAAGCTGTTACGAGTATTGAAGATCCGGAAGAACTCGAGCCTGCAAGAGATACTAGAACTATTTGTCTATTGTTGTATATCAATCGCAAATGTTTCTGGTAACTTTGGTGGGCTCACGCAAATGCATGAAGACTTTGAACTCAGCAGAAAGGTCTTGCATAACAAAAATCTTGTCTCACATAATAGTGAGAGTTTCTAATATTTAAGAGTAGATATAATATTGTACGTTTATACTATATTGTATATTATTGTGTGCATAATTAAGATTTTGTATTTTTTTGCATTATGTACTATGTTATTGGAGTATAGTATTGTTTATTCTTTGTTTATTATATTATGTTTAATTTCTTTGTACACTTGTTTGTTTTGCAAATAAAATAAAATATCAGTAACATAAATACTTACATAAATAAATTTTTATACATTAAATTATGTTACAATATAAATATATATTTCAGATTCCTAATTATATAGAATGGCAAGGAATGTTGCTGATGTCCAACTTTGTCCGAGTGGTATTATTTATTGTTTAGTTCGTTATAACCTGTGTAATTAAAAATGAATTCGAATAATTCAAAAACTTTTTTTTAAGATTTTAATTATAATTATATTTAATACATATTATTATGTGCTTCTTCCAGCCCCTATCACGGTTGGAACAGGTGGACCATCTATCAGGCCAACTGGCGTCTCCCGCTAACCGCCGCCTGCTATCAGCGCTGCCCTGGACAGCGCTAATGGGTGACCACTTCGTCATGTCTGGCCCTCGTCTGAGAGCGCGACAAATATGCCGATAATACGGGAAAGTCCCTATTTTGCGCTCGGGTTCACATCCTCCCTAAATTGGGCTATTCACCCATCGGAGAACCCTTAAATTATGGGATTTTTCTAAATGATATCTTTGTAGTGTGTATTAAGAGATGTCATATGTGGTAACTCTTTATACACACTCTCAGACAAAAAACGAAGCTTGGATCCGAAAGAAAAGACTTCCTCAATTCTTTTCTTCAAGACGAATGGAAGTCGAGCATGCCAACCCCGCCGCAAAGTAGTACCTTTTCCGTACAACTTTCGACGACATTTTGTGTACTCCCAGGCGAACGCCAGACGTGTCTTAATGGTCGCCCATTGGAGCTGTTCAGTGCAACGCTGGAGATCAAGGCGCTGGTTAACGTTTGGCGTCAGTTCGTCTGACAGATCGTCTATCTGATCCCGCTGTGAACGATCATCGCTCATCGGAGGATTTCGTTCGTTGGAAAAAGTTTCGACGAGAGCGATTTCGTCGGAGAATTAGGGCCACCGCTAAAACACGGGCGGACGCGGGCGCGGGCGCACGCGTCGGAAGACCGTCGCGTGCGCCCATCTCATTTAGCGCTGCTAGTATAATTTTTTATCTCGAGCGTGTACTGTTGTGTCCAGTAGATTACCATGTATTATTTACTAATTTATTATTTGGCTAAAAGACGTCAACGGAAACAACGTCGATTGCGAAAAGCGTGCGCCCGCGCCGTGTGCCTGCCGTCCGCCGCGCGTGGGATAGTCCGTCGCCCGCGCCTGCGCAGCTCATACTATTTTTCATTATTCATACGCGAGCGTGCGCCCGCGCGAGTTAGCGTTGGCCCTTATAATCGTCGCACGCGAAGAGCCTTTCGTCGGGAGCTTCGTCGCACGTCGAAGTTGTCGAGTCTGTAAGGCCCGACGGAAAGTGTTGGCGATAGACATAACGTTGTTTCTATCGCGATCACTTTCTTTCTGCCCTTGCAGACGATCATCCTCGTCGTCAAGATAAAAAAGAAAATGTATTGTTTTTATTTTATTACATTCTGTTGTAATAGTTAAAATGTTTGGAGAGGTATACGTGGTGTATTTGTGTAGCTCCTAATTTTATTATTAGTATGTATATATATTTGATTACAACTATTTACGAGTATAAACAGGTTATTAAATTATCTTAAAGAAAAGTCCTAAATTGAATTTTTAATAATTGAAATTTTTCTCAAAATATGGCTGTTGTAATGTTTAATGACTAATATTTTAATGTATAATATTTTTAACAATAACATTTTATAAATTATAATATTATGTACCTACTTAGTTTTATGTAACGTTGTACATCTATAAATAGGATATTTATAAATATTCTGATTATAGTGTGTCATGTAAACGTACGCGTCATATTTTACCGATGCATCGTAATGCAAAGCGACGTAGCTGAGCGTCGATCGGCGTAGAGCTGCGTAGAACGTTGAAGAATAGCGTCGCTACGCCGTGTGTCAATTTTGACCGCAGTGCGACGCGTTGATACATTTCTAAATTTGTACTGAATTGACAGATCTCAATTGCGTCAGATGTCTTGCAAATCTGTCAAATCCATACAAAAGAAATGCATCTACGCGTCGCGTTGCGGTCTGAATTGACCCTAAACTCTAAAGTATCTTAGGGCTGGTTTACACGTAATAAGTAGATAAGTAGTTAACTAAGGGCTGGTTTACACGTATTAAGTAGATAAGTAGTTAACTAAATTTTAACTTAATTTTAAGTTATTTATTGCATGTAAACACAAAATTTAGTAGCAAGTAGTAAGTTAAAATTTAGTTAAGTACTAAACAAGGAAATTAAAATTTTGACTATTTTCTGTTAAGAGTCCGTATACGAAATTTTGCCGATTTTGCCGAAATTGCAAAGGTTGGCTATAGAAATATTATTAGGTTTTTTCCCCTTATTAGACTTAAAAAAAAATATATTAATTATTAGATTTAATAATAATAAAAATAATAATAATAATAATCATTTATTTGCAAAGAATGTTGTTACAAAGATCTTAAAGTAAGTTATATTATACAGTATCAAACATTCTGCTTTGGAAGCATGCAAAATTTAATACTTATAAATTCTATATTTGTCATAATTAAATGATAGCCACACATTAATTATAATTAACTTGTTGCACCATGACTTCAGGTTATCTACAAAAACTACATTTGTTATCCTGACCACTACAACAAAAACCATTGATGGATTAACATAAGTTATCTACTCATTTTTCATAAATTATATACCTATTATACTATGTCATTCTTATAATACTAAATTTATTGCTAATATTTAATTGGTCTGCGATGTTAACATGTCATGTTACAATTAGAATAGTAATTAGAATTTATTATAATTTATAAAGGATCAATTAGTTATATTAAGTCAATATTAAATACACAGTTTTGATGTCAAGTAAGAATTAAGATGAAAAAAAATGTCAATAGAATATTAATTAAATTTACAAATAATATTATGTCAGTCAATAATAATTATATAATTAAAATATATTTAAGAGCGGAAAGCCGACTCGAACTTGCGGCTAGTAATATAATGTGAGATTTAGGTTGTTTTGTAGTTCCACAAATTCTTTAGCTTTATAATATAAGCATATATATGATTTTCCCAAACTTTAAGCCCGCCATGTATGAGGAATGGTAAGTCGTATGAAAAAAGTGTCTGAATATTTTTTGTAGAGAATTCTATTATCTGCACTCTTGCCCTACCTATTTTTGTGATAAAATTTACAGTTTGGAAACAAAAACAGGAAAAACTTCATTTTCATACCTTTGACCTTGAATAAAATTTTTTGCACAAGGAGGATCGCCGGGGACTTTTGAGGTTTTATTTGTAATGGTGTATTTAACGTCTCTACCAATTTTCAGCTCTATGAAAACTATACCGAGGTCGAATGTTTAATTTTACCGGAGTAAATATAGACTTTTCATGCACTTATTCTACTTTAATCCGTCGATCGGAATTTCTCGGAATTGCCATTGCATTCTATTGTTGTCGCGATCACCGGTGCTCGCGCGGGGCTTGATGGGTTAGTTAATAATGTGTTGATGTGTTGTTCAGGTCACACCTGAGGATTATTTTGTCGAAACCGGTCGTATAAAACATTACGAATTCTAACAAAATATATAAATTTAAGTGAAAACGACGAAACACTTCGAGAAAAGGTAATAGGTAGTGCCCTTGCGCTTCGCTTGGCACGTCTTGGCGGTGTCACTACTGTGCCCCCAGATAATGTGCATGAAAAGTCTATATTTACATTGAACCAGTTCAATCTATATTTATTACTATACTGTACTCGGCGGGTCTCGGTGAAACATGGCGGTAGCGGTCATTGACTCCCTGTAAAAATCTTGTCATTTTCTATATAAACCGCGATGAAGTGTCAGATGTTGTCAATCGTAGCTTTGTATAGAAAATGACAATTTTTAGACAGGAGTCAATGACCGCTCCCGCCATGTTTCGCCGAGTACAGTGCAAATATAATTTAGCCTCTTCGAAGTTGTTACGAGTATTGAAGATCCGGAAGAACTCGAGCCTGCAAGAGATACTTGAACTATTTGTCTATTGTTGTATATCAATCGCAAATGTTTCTGGTAACTTTTGTGGGCTCACGCAAATGTATGAAGACTTTGAACTCAGCAGAAAGGTCTTGCATAACAAAAATCTTGTCTCACATAATAGTGAGAGTTTCTAATATTTAAGAGTAGATATAATATTGTACGTTTATACTATATTGTATATTATTGTGTGCATAATTAAGATTTTGTATTTTTTTGCATTATGTACTATGTTATTGGAGTATAGTATTGTTTATTCTTTGTTTATTATATTATGTTTAATTTCTTTGTACACTTGTTTGTTTTGCAAATAAAATAAAATATCAGTAACATAAATACTTATATAAATAAATTTTTATACATTAAATTATGTTACAATATAAATATCTATTTCAGATTCCTAATTATATAGAATGGCAAGGAATGTTGCTGATGTCCAACTTTGTCCGAGTGGTATTATTTATTGTTTAGTTCGTTATAACCTGTGTAATTAAAAATGAATTCGAATAATTCAAAAACTTTTTTTTAAGATTTTAATTATAATTATATTTAATACATATTATTATGTGCTTCTTCCAGCCCCTATCACGGTTGGAACAGGTGGACCATCTGTCAGGCCAACTGGCGTCTCCCGCTAACCGCCGCCTACTATCAGCGCTGCCCTGGACAGCGCTAATGGGTGACCACTTCGTCATGTCTGGCCCTCGTCTGAGAGCGCCACAAATATGCCGATAATACGGGAAAGTCCCTATTTTGCGCTCGGGTTCACATCCTCCCTAAATTGGGCTATTCACCCTTCGGAGAACCCTTAAATTATGGGATTTTTCTAAATGATATCTTTGTAGTGTGTATTAAGAGATGTCATATGTGGTAACTCTTTATACACACTCTCAGACAAAAAACGAAGCTTGGATCCGAAAGAAAAGACTTCCTCAATTCTTTTCTTCAAGACGAATGGAAGTCGAGCATGCCAACCCCGCCGCAAAGTAGTACCTTTTCCGTACAACTTTCGACGACATTTTGTGTACTCCCAGGCGAACGCCAGACGTGTCTTAATGGTCGCCCATTGGAGCTGTTCAGTGCAACGCTGGAGATCAAGGCGCTGGTTAACGTTTGGCGTCAGTTCGTCTGACAGATCGTCTATCTGATCCCGCTGTGAACGATCATCGCTCATCGGAGGATTTCGTTCGTTGGAAAAAGTTTCGACGAGAGCGATTTCGTCGGAGAATTAGGGCCACCGCTAAAACACGGGCGGACGCGGGCGCGGGCGCACGCGTCGGAAGACCGTCGCGTGCGCCCATCTCATTTAGCGCTGCTAGTATAATTTTTTATCTCGAGCGTGTACTGTTGTGTCCAGTAGATTACCATGTATTATTTACTAATTTATTATTTGGCTAAAAGACGTCAACGGAAACAACGTCGATTGCGAAAAGCGTGCGCCCGCGCCGTGTGCCTGCCGTCCGCCGCGCGTGGGATAGTCCGTCGCCCGCGCCTGCGCAGCTCATACTATTTTTCATTATTCATACGCGAGCGTGCGCCCGCGCGAGTTAGCGTTGGCCCTTATAATCGTCGCACGCGAAGAGCCTTTCGTCGGGAGCTTCGTCGCACGTCGAAGTTGTCGAGTCTGTAAGGCCCGACGGAAAGTGTTGGCGATAGACATAACGTTGTTTCTATCGCGATCACTTTCTTTCTGCCCTTGCAGACGATCATCCTCGTCGTCAAGATAAAAAAGAAAATGTATTGTTTTTATTTTATTACATTCTGTTGTAATAGTTAAAATGTTTGGAGAGGTATACGTGGTGTATTTGTGTAGCTCCTAATTTTATTATTAGTATGTATATATATTTGATTACAACTATTTACGAGTATAAACAGGTTATTAAATTATCTTAAAGAAAAGTCCTAAATTGAATTTTTAATAATTGAAATTTTTCTCAAAATATGGCTGTTGTAATGTTTAATGACTAATATTTTAATGTATAATATTTTTAACAATAACATTTTATAAATTATAATATTATGTACCTACTTAGTTTTATGTAACGTTGTACATCTATAAATAGGATATTTATAAATATTCTGATTATAGTGTGTCATGTAAACGTACGCGTCATATTTTACCGATGCATCGTAATGCAAAGCGACGTAGCTGAGCGTCGATCGGCGTAGAGCTGCGTAGAACGTTGAAGAATAGCGTCGCTACGCCGTGTGTCAATTTTGACCGCAGTGCGACGCGTTGATACATTTCTAAATTTGTACTGAATTGACAGATCTCAATTGCGTCAGATGTCTTGCAAATCTGTCAAATCCATACAAAAGAAATGCATCTACGCGTCGCGTTGCGGTCTGAATTGACCCTAAACTCTAAAGTATCTTAGGGCTGGTTTACACGTAATAAGTAGATAAGTAGTTAACTAAGGGCTGGTTTACACGTATTAAGTAGATAAGTAGTTAACTAAATTTTAACTTAATTTTAAGTTATTTATTGCATGTAAACACAAAATTTAGTAGCAAGTAGTAAGTTAAAATTTAGTTAAGTACTAAACAAGGAAATTAAAATTTTGACTATTTTCTGTTAAGAGTCCGTATACGAAATTTTGCCGATTTTGCCGAAATTGCAAAGGTTGGCTATAGAAATATTATTAGGTTTTTTCCCCTTATTAGACTTAAAAAAAAAAATATTAATTATTAGATTTAATAATAATAAAAATAATAATAATAATAATCATTTATTTGCAAAGAATGTTGTTACAAAGATCTTAAAGTAAGTTATATTATACAGTATCAAACATTCTGCTTTGGAAGCATGCAAAATTTAATACTTATAAATTCTATATTTGTCATAATTAAATGATAGCCACACATTAATTATAATTAACTTGTTGCACCATGACTTCAGGTTATCTACAAAAACTACATTTGTTATCCTGACCACTACAACAAAAACCATTGATGGATTAACATAAGTTATCTACTCATTTTTCATAAATTATATACCTATTATACTATGTCATTCTTATAATACTAAATTTATTGCTAATATTTAATTGGTCTGCGATGTTAACATGTCATGTTACAATTAGAATAGTAATTAGAATTTATTATAATTTATAAAGGATCAATTAGTTATATTAAGTCAATATTAAATACACAGTTTTGATGTCAAGTAAGAATTAAGATGAAAAAAAATGTCAATAGAATATTAATTAAATTTACAAATAATATTATGTCAGTCAATAATAATTATATAATTAAAATATATTTAAGAGCGGAAAGCCGACTCGAACTTGCGGCTAGTAATATAATGTGAGATTTAGGTTGTTTTGTAGTTCCACAAATTCTTTAGCTTTATAATATAAGCATATATATGATTTTCCCAAACTTTAAGCCCGCCATGTATGAGGAATGGTAAGTCGTATGAAAAAAGTGTCTGAATATTTTTTGTAGAGAATTCTATTATCTGCACTCTTGCCCTACCTATTTTTGTGATAAAATTTACAGTTTGGAAACAAAAACAGGAAAAACTTCATTTTCATACCTTTGACCTTGAATAAAATTTTTTGCACAAGGAGGATCGCCGGGGACTTTTGAGGTTTTATTTGTAATGGTGTATTTAACGTCTCTACCAATTTTCAGCTCTATGAAAACTATACCGAGGTCGAATGTTTAATTTTACCGGAGTAAATATAGACTTTTCATGCACTTATTCTACTTTAATCCGTCGATCGGAATTTCTCGGAATTGCCATTGCATTCTATTGTTGTCGCGATCACCGGTGCTCGCGCGGGGCTTGATGGGTTAGTTAATAATGTGTTGATGTGTTGTTCAGGTCACACCTGAGGATTATTTTGTCGAAACCGGTCGTATAAAACATTACGAATTCTAACAAAATATATAAATTTAAGTGAAAACGACGAAACACTTCGAGAAAAGGTAATAGGTAGTGCCCTTGCGCTTCGCTTGGCACGTCTTGGCGGTGTCACTACTGTGCCCCCAGATAATGTGCATGAAAAGTCTATATTTACATTGAACCAGTTCAATCTATATTTATTACTATACTGTACTCGGCGGGTCTCGGTGAAACATGGCGGTAGCGGTCATTGACTCCCTGTAAAAATCTTGTCATTTTCTATATAAACCGCGATGAAGTGTCAGATGTTGTCAATCGTAGCTTTGTATAGAAAATGACAATTTTTAGACAGGAGTCAATGACCGCTCCCGCCATGTTTCGCCGAGTACAGTGCAAATATAATTTAGCCTCTTCGAAGTTGTTACGAGTATTGAAGATCCGGAAGAACTCGAGCCTGCAAGAGATACTTGAACTATTTGTCTATTGTTGTATATCAATCGCAAATGTTTCTGGTAACTTTTGTGGGCTCACGCAAATGTATGAAGACTTTGAACTCAGCAGAAAGGTCTTGCATAACAAAAATCTTGTCTCACATAATAGTGAGAGTTTCTAATATTTAAGAGTAGATATAATATTGTACGTTTATACTATATTGTATATTATTGTGTGCATAATTAAGATTTTGTATTTTTTTGCATTATGTACTATGTTATTGGAGTATAGTATTGTTTATTCTTTGTTTATTATATTATGTTTAATTTCTTTGTACACTTGTTTGTTTTGCAAATAAAATAAAATATCAGTAACATAAATACTTATATAAATAAATTTTTATACATTAAATTATGTTACAATATAAATATCTATTTCAGATTCCTAATTATATAGAATGGCAAGGAATGTTGCTGATGTCCAACTTTGTCCGAGTGGTATTATTTATTGTTTAGTTCGTTATAACCTGTGTAATTAAAAATGAATTCGAATAATTCAAAAACTTTTTTTTAAGATTTTAATTATAATTATATTTAATACATATTATTATGTGCTTCTTCCAGCCCCTATCACGGTTGGAACAGGTGGACCATCTGTCAGGCCAACTGGCGTCTCCCGCTAACCGCCGCCTACTATCAGCGCTGCCCTGGACAGCGCTAATGGGTGACCACTTCGTCATGTCTGGCCCTCGTCTGAGAGCGCCACAAATATGCCGATAATACGGGAAAGTCCCTATTTTGCGCTCGGGTTCACATCCTCCCTAAATTGGGCTATTCACCCTTCGGAGAACCCTTAAATTATGGGATTTTTCTAAATGATATCTTTGTAGTGTGTATTAAGAGATGTCATATGTGGTAACTCTTTATACACACTCTCAGACAAAAAACGAAGCTTGGATCCGAAAGAAAAGACTTCCTCAATTCTTTTCTTCAAGACGAATGGAAGTCGAGCATGCCAACCCCGCCGCAAAGTAGTACCTTTTCCGTACAACTTTCGACGACATTTTGTGTACTCCCAGGCGAACGCCAGACGTGTCTTAATGGTCGCCCATTTGAGCTGTTCAGTGCAATGCTGGAGATCAAGGCGCTGGTTAACGTTTGGCGTCAGTTCGTCTGACAGATCGTCTATCTGATCCCGCTGTGAACGATCATCGCTCATCGGAGGATTTCTTTCGTTGGAAAAAGTTTCGACGAGAGCGATTTCGTCGGAGAATTAGGGCCACCGCTAAAAGACGGGCGGACGCGGGCGCGGGCGCACGCGTCGGAAGACCGTCGCGTGCGCCCATCTCATTTAGCGCTGCTAGTATAATTTTTTATCTCGAGCGTGTACTGTTGTGTCCAGTAGATTACCATGTATTATTTACTAATTTATTATTTGGCTAAAAGACGTCAACGGAAACAACGTCGATTGCGAAAAGCGTGCGCCCGCGCCGTGTGCCCGCCGTCCTCCGCGCGTGGGATAGTCCGTCGCCCGCGCCTGCGCTGCTCATACTATTTTTCATTATACACACGCGAGCGTGCGCCCGCGCGAGTTAACGTTGGCCCTTATAATCGTCGCACGCGAAGAGCCTTTCGTCGGGAGCTTCGTCGCACGTCGAAGTTGTCGAGTCTGTAAGGCCCGACGGAAAGTGTTGGCGATAGACATAACGTTGTTTCTATCGCGATCACTTTCTTCCTGCCCTTGCAGACGATCATCCTCGTCGTCAAGATAAAAAAGAAAATGTATTGTTTTTATTTTATTACATTCTGTTGTAATAGTTAAAATGTTTGGAGAGGTATACGTGATGTATTTGTGTAGCTCCTAATTTTATTATTAGTATGTATATATATTTGATTACAACTATTTACGAGTATTATTAAATTATCTTAAAGAAAAGTCCTAAATTGAATAATCTTATTTTTAAACACATAAAGAATATAGCATTTACATGAAATTTTTTTCAAAATATGGCTGTTGTAATGTTTAATGACTAATATTTTGATGTATAATATTTTTAACAGTAACATTTTATAAATTATAATATTATGTACCAACTTAGTTTTATGTAACGTTGTACATCTATAAATAGGATATTTATAAATATTCTGATTATAGTGTGTCATGTAAACGTACGCGTCATATTTTACCGATGCATCGTAATGCAAAGCGACGTAGCTGAGCGTCGATCGGCGTAGAGCTGCGTAGAACGTTGAAGAATATCGTCGCTACGCCGTGTGTCAATTTTGACCGCAGTGCGACGCGTTGATACATTTCTAAATTTGTACTGAATTGACAGATCTCAATTGCGTCAGATGTCTTGCAAATCTGTCAAATCCATACAAAAGAAATGCATCTACGCGTCGCGTTGCGGTCTGAATTGACCCTAAACTCTAAAGTATCTTAGGGCTGGTTTACACGTAATAAGTAGATAAGTAGTTAACTAAGGGCTGGTTTACACGTATTAAGTAGATAAGTAGTTAACTAAATTTTAACTTCATTTTAAGTTATTTATTGCATGTAAACACAAAATTTAGTAGCAAGTAGTAAGTTAAAATTTAGTTAAGTACTAAACAAGGAAATTAAAATTTTGACTATTTTCTGTTAAGAGTCCGTATACGAAATTTTGCCGATTTTGCCGAAATTGCAAAGGTTCGCTATAGAAATATTATTAGGTTTTTTCCCCTTATTAGACTTAAAAAAAATATATTAATTATTAGATTTAAAATATATTTAAGCGCGGAAAGCTGACTCGAACTTGCAGCGAGTAATATAATGTGAGATTTAGGTTGTTTTGTAGTTCCACAAATTCTTTAGCTTTATAATATAAGCATATATATGATTTTCCCAAACTTTAAGCCCGCCATGTATAAGGAATGGTAAGTCGTATGAAAAAAGTGTCTGAATATTTTTTGTAGAGAATTCTATTATCTGCACTCTTGCCCTACCTATTTTTGTGATAAAATTTACAGTTTGGAAAAAAAACAGGAAAAACCTCATTTTCATACCTTTGACCTTGAATAAAATTTTTTGCACAAGGAGGATCGCCGGGGACTTTTGAGGTTTTATTTGTAATGGTGTATTTAACGTCTCTACCAATTTTCAGCTCTATAAAACTATACCGAGGTCAAATGTTTAATTTTCCCGGAGTAAATATAGACTTTTCATGCACTTATTCTACTTTAATCCGTCGATCGGAATTTCTCGGAATTGCCATTGCATTCTATTGTTGTCGCGATCACCGGTGCTCGCCCGGGGCTTGATGGGTTGATTAATAATGTGTTGATGTGTTGTTCAGGTCACACCTGAGGATTATTTTGTCGAAACCGGTCGTGTAAAACATTACGAATTCTAACAAAATATATAAATTTAAGTGAAAACGATGAAACACTTCGAGAAAAGGTAATAGGTAGTGCCCTTGCGCTTCGCTTGGCACGTCTTGGCGGTGTCACTACTGTGCCCCCAGATAATATGCATGAAAAGTCTATATTTACATTGAACCAGTTCAATCTATATTTATTACTATACTGTACTCGGCGGGTCTCGGTGAAACATGGCGGTAGCGGTCATTGACTCCCTGTAAAAATCTTGTCATTTTCTATATAAACCGCGATGAAGTGTCAGATGTTGTCAATCGTAGCTTTGTATAGAAAATGACAATTTTTAGACAGGAGTCAATGACCGCTCCCGCCATGTTTCGCCGAGTACAGTACAAATATAATTTTAGCCTCTTCGAAGCTGTTACGAGTATTGAAGATCCGGAAGAACTCGAGCCTGCAAGAGATACTAGAACTATTTGTCTATTGTTGTATATCAATCGCAAATGTTTCTGGTAACTTTGGTGGGCTCACGCAAATGCATGAAGACTTTGAACTCAGCAGAAAGGTCTTGCATAACAAAAATCTTGTCTCACATAATAGTGAGAGTTTCTAATATTTAAGAGTAGATATAATATTGTACGTTTATACTATATTGTATATTATTGTGTGCATAATTAAGATTTTGTATTTTTTTGCATTATGTACTATGTTTTTGAAGTATAGTATTGTTTATTCTTTGTTTATTATATTATGTTTAATTTCTTTGTACACTTGTTTGTTTTGCAAATAAAATAAAATATCAGTAACATAAATACTTACATAAATAAATTTTTATACATTAAATTATGTTACAATATAAATATATATTTCAGATTCCTAATTATATAGAATGGCAAGGAATGTTGCTGATGTCCAACTTTGTCTGAGTGGTATTATTTATTGTTTAGTTCGTTATAACCTGTGTAATTAAAATTGAATTCGAATAATTCAAAAACTTTTTTTTAAGATTTGAATTATAATTATATTTAATACATATTATTATGTGCTTCTTCCAGCCCCTATCACGGTTGGAACAGGTGGACCATCTATCAGGCCAACTGGCGTCTCCCGCTAACCGCCGCCTGCTATCAGCGCTGCCCTGGACAGCGCTAATGGGTGACCACTTCGTCATGTCTGGCCCTCGTCTGAGAGCGCGACAAATATGCCGATAATACGGGAAAGTCCCTATTTTGCGCTCGGGTTCACATCCTCCCTAAATTGGGCTATTCACCCATCGGAGAACCCTTAAATTATGGGATTTTTCTAAATGATATCTTTGTAGTGTGTATTAAGAGATGTCATATGTGGTAACTCTTTATACACACTCTCAGACAAAAAACGAAGCTTGGATCCGAAAGAAAAGACTTCCTCAATTCTTTTCTTCAAGACGAATGGAAGTCGAGCATGCCAACCCCGCCGCAAAGTAGTACCTTTTCCGTACAACTTTCGACGACATTTTGTGTACTCCCAGGCGAACGCCAGACGTGTCTTAATGGTCGCCCATTGGAGCTGTTCAGTGCAACGCTGGAGATCAAGGCGCTGGTTAACGTTTGGCGTCAGTTCGTCTGACAGATCGTCTATCTGATCCCGCTGTGAACGATCATCGCTCATCGGAGGATTTCGTTCGTTGGAAAAAGTTTCGACGAGAGCGATTTCGTCGGAGAATTAGGGCCACCGCTAAAACACGGGCGGACGCGGGCGCGGGCGCACGCGTCGGAAGACCGTCGCGTGCGCCCATCTCATTTAGCGCTGCTAGTATAATTTTTTATCTCGAGCGTGTATTATTAATAATACATGGTAATAGTAAATATTACCATGTATTATTTACTAATTTATTATTTGGCTAAAAGACGTCAACGGAAACAACGTCGATTGCGAAAAGCGTGCGCCCGCGCCGTGTGCCTGCCGTCCTCCGCGCGTGGGATAGTCCGTCGCCCGCGCCTGCGCTGCTCATACTATTTTTCATTATACACACGCGAGCGTGCGCCCGCGCGAGTTAACGTTGGCCCTTATAATCGTCGCACGCGAAGAGCCTTTCGTCGGGAGCTTCGTCGCAGGTCGAAGTTGTCGAGTCTGTAAGGCCCGACGGAAAGTGTTGGCGATAGACATAACGTTGTTTCTATCGCGATCACTTTCTTCCTGCCCTTGCAGACGATCATCCTCGTCGTCAAGATAAAAAAGAAAATGTATTGTTTTTATTTTATTACATTCTGTTGTAATAGTTAAAATGTTTGGAGAGGTATACGTGATGTATTTGTGTAGCTCCTAATTTTATTATTAGTATGTATATATATTTGATTACAACTATTTACGAGTATTATTAAATTATCTTAAAGAAAAGTCCTAAATTGAATAATCTTATTTTTAAACACATAAAGAATATAGCATTTACATGAAATTTTTTTCAAAATATTTAATGTTGTAATGTTTAATGACTAATATTTTAATGTATAATATTTTTAACAGTAACATTTTATAAATTATAATATTATGTACCTACTTAGTTTTATGTAACGTTGTACATCTATAAATAGGATATTTATAAATATTCTGATTATAGTGTGTCATGTAAACGTACGCGTCATATTTTACCGATGCATCGTAATGCAAAGCGACGTAGCTGAGCGTCGATCGGCGTAGAGCTGCGTAGAACGTTGAAGAATAGCGTCGCTACGCCGTGTGTCAATTTTGACCGCAGTGCGACGCGTTGATACATTTCTAAATTTGTACTGAATTGACAGATCTCAATTGCGTCAGATGTCTTGCAAATCTGTCAAATCCATACAAAAGAAATGCATCTACGCGTCGCGTTGCGGTCTGAATTGACCCTAAACTCTAAAGTATCTTAGGGCTGGTTTACACGTAATAAGTAGATAAGTAGTTAACTAAGGGCTGGTTTACACGTATTAAGTAGATAAGTAGTTAACTAAATTTTAACTTCATTTTAAGTTATTTATTGCATGTAAACACAAAATTTAGTAGCAAGTAGTAAGTTAAAATTTAGTTAAGTACTAAACAAGGAAATTAAAATTTTGACTATTTTCTGTTAAGAGTCCGTATACGAAATTTTGCCGATTTTGCCGAAATTGCAAAGGTTCGCTATAGAAATATTATTAGGTTTTTTCCCCTTATTAGACTTAAAAAAAATTATATTAATTATTAGATTTAAAATATATTTAAGCGCGGAAAGCCGACTCGAACTTGCGGCGAGTAATATAATGTGAGATTTAGGTTGTTTTGTAGTTCCACAAATTCTTTAGCTTTATAATATAAGCATATATATGATTTTCCCAAACTTTAAGCCCGCCATGTATAAGGAATGGTAAGTCGTATGAAAAAAGTGTCTGAATAGTTTTTGTAGAGAATTCTATTATCTGCACGCTTGCCCTACCTATTTTTGTGATAAAATTTACAGTTTGGAAAAAAAACAGGAAAAACCTCATTTTCATACCTTTGACCTTGAATAAAATTTTTTGCACAAGGAGGATCGCCGGGGACTTTTGAGGTTTTATTTGTAAAGGTGTATTTAACGTCTCTACCAATTTTCAGCTCTATGAAAACTATACCGAGGTCAAATGTTTAATTTTCCCGGAGTAAATATAGACTTTTCATGCACTTATTCTACTTTAATCCGTCGATCGGAATTTCTCGGAATTGCCATTGCATTCTATTGTTGTCGCGATCACCGGTGCTCGCGCGGGGCTTGATGGGTTAGTTAATAATGTGTTGATGTGTTGTTCAGGTCACACCTGAGGATTATTTTGTCGAAACCGGTCGTGTAAAACATTACGAATTCTAACAAAATATATAAATTTAAGTGAAAACGATGAAACACTTCGAGAAAAGGTAATAGGTAGTGCCCTTGCGCTTCGCTTGGCACGTCTTGGCGGTGTCACTACTGTGCCCCCAGATAATGTGCATGAAAAGTCTATATTTACATTGAACCAGTTCAATCTATATTTATTACTATACTGTACTCGGCGGGTCTCGGCGAAACATGGCGGTAGCGGTCATTGACTCCCTGTAAAAAACTTGTCATTTTCTATATAAACCGCGATGAAGTGTCAGATGTTGTCAATCGTAGCTTTGTATAGAAAATGACAATTTTTAGACAGGAGTCAATGACCGCTCCCGCCATGTTTCGCCGAGTACAGTACAAATATAATTTTAGCCTCTTCGAAGCTGTTACGAGTATTGAAGATCCGGAAGAACTCGAGCCTGCAAGAGATACTTGAACTATTTGTCTATTGTTGTATATCAATCGCAAATGTTTCTGGTAACTTTGGTGGGCTCACGCAAATGCATGAAGACTTTGAACTCAGCAGAAAGGTCTTGCATAACAAAAATCTTGTCTCACATAATAGTGAGAGTTTCTAATATTTAAGAGTAGATATAATATTGTACGTTTATACTATATTGTATATTATTGTGTGCATAATTAAGATTTTGTATTTTTTTGCATTATGTACTATGTTATTGGAGTATAGTATTGTTTATTCTTTGTTTATTATATTATGTTTAATTTCTTTGTACACTTGTTTGTTTTGCAAATAAAATAAAATATCAGTAACATAAATACTTACATAAATAAATTTTTATACATTAAATTATGTTACAATATAAATATATATTTCAGATTCCTAATTATATAGAATGGCAAGGAATGTTGCTGATGTCCAACTTTGTCCGAGTGGTATTATTTATTGTTTAGTTCGTTATAACCTGTGTAATTAAAAATGAATTCGAATAATTCAAAAACTTTTTTTTAAGATTTTAATTATAATTATATTTAACACATATTATTATGTGCTTCTTCCAGCCCCTATCACGGTTGGAACAGGTGGACCATCTATCAGGCCAACTGGCGTCTCCCGCTAACCGCCGCCTGCTATCAGCGCTGCCCTGGACAGCGCTAATGGGTGACTACTTCGTCATGTCTGGCCCTCGTCTGAGAGCGCGACAAATATGCCGATAATACGGGAAAGTCCCTATTTTGCGCTCGGGTTCACATCCTCCCTAAATTGGGCTATTCACCCATCGGAGAACCCTTAAATTATGGGATTTTTCTAAATGATATCTTTGTAGTGTGTATTAAGAGATGTCATATGTGGTAACTCTTTATACACACTCTCAGACAAAAAACGAAGCTTGGATCCGAAAGAAAAGACTTCCTCAATTCTTTTCTTCAAGACGAATGGAAGTCGAGCATGCCAACCCCGCCGCAAAGTAGTACCTTTTCCGTACAACTTTCGACGACATTTTGTGTACTCCCAGGCGAACGCCAGACGTGTCTTAATGGTCGCCCATTGGAGCTGTTCAGTGCAACGCTGGAGATCAAGGCGCTGGTTAACGTTTGGCGTCAGTTCGTCTGACAGATCGTCTATCTGATCCCGCTGTGAACGATCATCGCTCATCGGAGGATTTCGTTCGTTGGAAAAAGTTTCGACGAGAGCGATTTCGTCGGAGAATTAGGGCCACCGCTAAAACACGGGCGGACGCGGGCGCGGGCGCACGCGTCGGAAGACCGTCGCGTGCGCCCATCTCATTTAGCGCTGCTAGTATAATTTTTTATCTCGAGCGTGTACTGTTGTGTCCAGTAGATTACCATGTATTATTTACTAATTTATTATTTGGCTAAAAGACGTCAACGGAAACAACGTCGATTGCGAAAAGCGTGCGCCCGCGCCGTGTGCCTGCCGTCCGCCGCGCGTGGGATAGTCCGTCGCCCGCGCCTGCGCAGCTCATACTATTTTTCATTATTCATACGCGAGCGTGCGCCCGCGCGAGTTAGCGTTGGCCCTTATAATCGTCGCACGCGAAGAGCCTTTCGTCGGGAGCTTCGTCGCACGTCGAAGTTGTCGAGTCTGTAAGGCCCGACGGAAAGTGTTGGCGATAGACATAACGTTGTTTCTATCGCGATCACTTTCTTTCTGCCCTTGCAGACGATCATCCTCGTCGTCAAGATAAAAAAGAAAATGTATTGTTTTTATTTTATTACATTCTGTTGTAATAGTTAAAATGTTTGGAGAGGTATACGTGGTGTATTTGTGTAGCTCCTAATTTTATTATTAGTATGTATATATATTTGATTACAACTATTTACGAGTATAAACAGGTTATTAAATTATCTTAAAGAAAAGTCCTAAATTGAATTTTTAATAATTGAAATTTTTCTCAAAATATGGCTGTTGTAATGTTTAATGACTAATATTTTAATGTATAATATTTTTAACAATAACATTTTATAAATTATAATATTATGTACCTACTTAGTTTTATGTAACGTTGTACATCTATAAATAGGATATTTATAAATATTCTGATTATAGTGTGTCATGTAAACGTACGCGTCATATTTTACCGATGCATCGTAATGCAAAGCGACGTAGCTGAGCGTCGATCGGCGTAGAGCTGCGTAGAACGTTGAAGAATAGCGTCGCTACGCCGTGTGTCAATTTTGACCGCAGTGCGACGCGTTGATACATTTCTAAATTTGTACTGAATTGACAGATCTCAATTGCGTCAGATGTCTTGCAAATCTGTCAAATCCATACAAAAGAAATGCATCTACGCGTCGCGTTGCGGTCTGAATTGACCCTAAACTCTAAAGTATCTTAGGGCTGGTTTACACGTAATAAGTAGATAAGTAGTTAACTAAGGGCTGGTTTACACGTATTAAGTAGATAAGTAGTTAACTAAATTTTAACTTAATTTTAAGTTATTTATTGCATGTAAACACAAAATTTAGTAGCAAGTAGTAAGTTAAAATTTAGTTAAGTACTAAACAAGGAAATTAAAATTTTGACTATTTTCTGTTAAGAGTCCGTATACGAAATTTTGCCGATTTTGCCGAAATTGCAAAGGTTCGCTATAGAAATATTATTAGGTTTTTTCCCCTTATTAGACTTTAAAATATATATATTAATTATTAGATTTAAAATATATTTAAGCGCGGAAAGCCGACTCGAACTTGCGGCTAGTAATATAATGTGAGATTTAGGTTGTTTTGTAGTTCCACAAATTCTTTAGCTTTATAATATAAGCATATATATGATTTTCCCAAACTTTAAGCCCGCCATGTATGAGGAATGGTAAGTCGTATGAAAAAAGTGTCTGAATATTTTTTGTAGAGAATTCTATTATCTGCACTCTTGCCCTACCTATTTTTGTGATAAAATTTACAGTTTGGAAACAAAAACAGGAAAAACTTCATTTTCATACCTTTGACCTTGAATAAAATTTTTTGCACAAGGAGGATCGCCGGGGACTTCTGAGGTTTTATTTGTAATGGTGTATTTAACGTCTCTACCAATTTTCAGCTCTATGAAAACTATACCGAGGTCGAATGTTTAATTTTCCCGGAGTAAATATAGACTTTTCATGCACTTATTCTACTTTAATCCGTCGATCGGAATTTCTCGGAATTGCCATTGCATTCTATTGTTGTCGCGATCACCGGTGCTCGCGCGGGGCTTGATGGGTTAGTTAATAATGTGTTGATGTGTTGTTCAGGTCACACCTGAGGATTATTTTGTCGAAACCGGTCATGTAAAACATTACGAATTCTAACAAAATATATAAATTTAAGTGAAAACGACGAAACACTTCGAGAAAAGGTAATAGGTAGTGCCCTTGCGCTTCGCTTGGCACGTCTTGGCGGTGTCACTACTGTGCCCCCAGATAATGTGCATGAAAAGTCTATATTTACATTGAACCAGTTCAATCTATATTTATTACTATACTGTACTCGGCGGGTCTCGGTGAAACATGGCGGTAGCGGTCATTGACTCCCTGTAAAAATCTTGTCATTTTCTATATAAACCGCGATGAAGTGTCAGATGTTGTCAATCGTAGCTTTGTATAGAAAATGACAATTTTTAGACAGGAGTCAATGACCGCTCCCGCCATGTTTCGCCGAGTACAGTACAAATATAATTTTAGCCTCTTCGAAGTTGTTACGAGTATTGAAGATCCGGAAGAACTCGAGCCTGCAAGAGATACTTGAACTATTTGTCTATTGTTGTATATCAATCGCAAATGTTTCTGGTAACTTTTGTGGGCTCACGCAAATGCATGAAGACTTTGAACTCAGCAGAAAGGTCTTGCATAACAAAAATCTTGTCTCACATAATAGTGACAGTTTCTAATATTTAAGAGTAGATATAATATTGTACGTTTATACTATATTGTATATTATTGTGTGCATAATTAAGATTTTGTATTTTTTTGCATTATGTACTATGTTATTGGAGTATAGTATTGTTTATTCTTTGTTTATTATATTACGTTTAATTTCTTTGTACACTTGTTTGTTTTGCAAATAAAATAAAATATCAGTAACATAAATACCTACATAAATAAATTTTTATACATTAAATTATGTTACAATATAAATATATATTTCAGATTCCTAATTACATAGGCTGCTATTTATGTATCCGGAACTGGCCACTTACAAGAACAATATTTAAAAAGTAATTACAACATTTGTAAATAGAACTCTTTGGTTGAAGAATACATTTTGTTTCATGTGACTGTCAATTATTTTTCCATTGTGGCGTCATTTTGAAAATTGCGTGTCTTCATTTGCCATGGATTTAATGCGTGAACATTTTCGTGCAATGATTTACTACGATTTTCGGCGTGGGCTAAATCAACAACAGTGCTTTATTCAACTCACCGCAACTTTTGGAGATGAAGCACCATCAAAAACCACTGTTTATCACTGGTACAGTGAGTTTAACCGTGGGCGGTCTATGCTCACGGATGAAAATAAAGAAGGTCGCCCAAAAACAGCTGTTGTCCCACAAAATATAGATGCTGTGCGGGAACTAATAATGCGTGATCGTCATGTTACATATCGCGAGATAGAGGCGTCCTTAGGCATAAGTATGACGAGCATACATAAGATATTACACGAACATTTGGCTGTAAAAAAAATATGTTCGCGTTGGATTCCGCATAACTTGACAATCGATCAAAAACGGGCTCGTGTCGATTGGTGCAAAAAAATGATAAAAAAATACAACCGTGGTACGTCAAAAGCCGTTTATAATATCTACACAGGTGATGAATCTTGGATCTATGCATATGACCCCGAAACTAAACAACAGTCAACGGTGTGGGTGTTCCAAGATGAGCCGAAACCAACAAAAGTTACTCGTGCAAAAAGTACTTTGAAGCAAATGGTCGCCTGTTTTTTTGGAATTAATGGACATGTGGCTACAGTGCCATTAGAGAATCGTAAAACGGTTAATTCTGAATGGTATACGACCATTTGTTTACCAGAAGTCTTTGAAGAAATAAGAAAGTACAACCGACAACGCAGAATCATATTACATCATGACAATGCTAGCTGTCACACCTCAGCTGAAACAACTCAGTTTTTGGAGGGTCAAAAGATCGAATTGACTGGTCATCCGCCGTACAGCCCTGATTTGGCACCTAACGATTTCTTTTTATTTCCATACGCGAAGAACAAATTACGTGGTCAACGTTTTTCGAGCCGCGAAGAGGCTGTTGATGCGTTCAAAATGCACGTTTTGGAGATACCTCAATCAGAATGGAAAAAGTGCTATGAAAATTGGTTCCAGCGTATGCAAAAGTGTGTCGATCATCGCGGCGAATATTTTGAAAAGCAATAAAACCATATTAAATGATATATGTTTGTTTCTTTTTTTAATTCCGGATACATAAATAGCAGCCCTCGTATATAGAATGGCAAGGAATGTTGCTGATGTCCAACTTTGTCCGAGTGGTATTATTTATTGTTTAGTTCGTTATAACCTGTGTAATTAAAAATGAATTCGAATAATTCAAAAACTTTTTTTTAAGATTTTAATTATAATTATATTTAATACATATTATTATGTGCTTCTTCCAGCCCCTATCACGGTTGGAACAGGTGGACCATCTGTCAGGCCAACTGGCGTCTCCCGCTAAACGCCACCTGCTATCAGCGCTGCCCTGGACAGCGCTAATGGGTGACCACTTCGTCATGTCTGGCCCTCGTCTGAGAGCGCCACAAATATGCCGATAATACGGGAAAGTCCCTATTTTGCGCTCGGGTTCACATCCTCCCTAAATTGGGCTATTCAGCCTTCGGAGAACCCTTAAATTATGGGATTTTTCTAAATGATATCTATGTAGTGTGTATTAAGAGATAACATATGTGGTAACTCTTTATACACACTCTCAGACAAAAAACGAAGCTTGGATCCGAAAGAAAAGACTTCCTCAATTCTTTTCTTCAAGACGACCGGTCATGTAAAACATTACGAATTCTAACAAAATATATAAATTTAAGTGAAAACGACGAAACACTTCGAGAAAAGGTAATAGGTAGTGCCCTTGCGCTTCGCTTGGCACGTCTTGGCGGTGTCACTACTGTGCCCCCAGATAATGTGCATGAAAAGTCTATATTTACATTGAACCAGTTCAATCTATATTTATTACTATACTGTACTCGGCGGGTCTCGGTGAAACATGGCGGTAGCGGTCATTGACTCCCTGTAAAAATCTTGTCATTTTCTATATAAACCGCGATGAAGTGTCAGATGTTGTCAATCGTAGCTTTGTATAGAAAATGACAATTTTTAGACAGGAGTCAATGACCGCTCCCGCCATGTTTCGCCGAGTACAGTACAAATATAATTTTAGCCTCTTCGAAGTTGTTACGAGTATTGAAGATCCGGAAGAACTCGAGCCTGCAAGAGATACTTGAACTATTTGTCTATTGTTGTATATCAATCGCAAATGTTTCTGGTAACTTTTGTGGGCTCACGCAAATGCATGAAGACTTTGAACTCAGCAGAAAGGTCTTGCATAACAAAAATCTTGTCTCACATAATAGTGACAGTTTCTAATATTTAAGAGTAGATATAATATTGTACGTTTATACTATATTGTATATTATTGTGTGCATAATTAAGATTTTGTATTTTTTTGCATTATGTACTATGTTATTGGAGTATAGTATTGTTTATTCTTTGTTTATTATATTACGTTTAATTTCTTTGTACACTTGTTTGTTTTGCAAATAAAATAAAATATCAGTAACATAAATACCTACATAAATAAATTTTTATACATTAAATTATGTTACAATATAAATATATATTTCAGATTCCTAATTACATAGGCTGCTATTTATGTATCCGGAACTGGCCACTTACAAGAACAATATTTAAAAAGTAATTACAACATTTGTAAATAGAACTCTTTGGTTGAAGAATACATTTTGTTTCATGTGACTGTCAATTATTTTTCCATTGTGGCGTCATTTTGAAAATTGCGTGTCTTCATTTGCCATGGATTTAATGCGTGAACATTTTCGTGCAATGATTTACTACGATTTTCGGCGTGGGCTAAATCAACAACAGTGCTTTATTCAACTCACCGCAACTTTTGGAGATGAAGCACCATCAAAAACCACTGTTTATCACTGGTACAGTGAGTTTAACCGTGGGCGGTCTATGCTCACGGATGAAAATAAAGAAGGTCGCCCAAAAACAGCTGTTGTCCCACAAAATATAGATGCTGTGCGGGAACTAATAATGCGTGATCGTCATGTTACATATCGCGAGATAGAGGCGTCCTTAGGCATAAGTATGACGAGCATACATAAGATATTACACGAACATTTGGCTGTAAAAAAAATATGTTCGCGTTGGATTCCGCATAACTTGACAATCGATCAAAAACGGGCTCGTGTCGATTGGTGCAAAAAAATGATAAAAAAATACAACCGTGGTACGTCAAAAGCCGTTTATAATATCTACACAGGTGATGAATCTTGGATCTATGCATATGACCCCGAAACTAAACAACAGTCAACGGTGTGGGTGTTCCAAGATGAGCCGAAACCAACAAAAGTTACTCGTGCAAAAAGTACTTTGAAGCAAATGGTCGCCTGTTTTTTTGGAATTAATGGACATGTGGCTACAGTGCCATTAGAGAATCGTAAAACGGTTAATTCTGAATGGTATACGACCATTTGTTTACCAGAAGTCTTTGAAGAAATAAGAAAGTACAACCGACAACGCAGAATCATATTACATCATGACAATGCTAGCTGTCACACCTCAGCTGAAACAACTCAGTTTTTGGAGGGTCAAAAGATCGAATTGACTGGTCATCCGCCGTACAGCCCTGATTTGGCACCTAACGATTTCTTTTTATTTCCATACGCGAAGAACAAATTACGTGGTCAACGTTTTTCGAGCCGCGAAGAGGCTGTTGATGCGTTCAAAATGCACGTTTTGGAGATACCTCAATCAGAATGGAAAAAGTGCTATGAAAATTGGTTCCAGCGTATGCAAAAGTGTGTCGATCATCGCGGCGAATATTTTGAAAAGCAATAAAACCATATTAAATGATATATGTTTGTTTCTTTTTTTAATTCCGGATACATAAATAGCAGCCCTCGTATATAGAATGGCAAGGAATGTTGCTGATGTCCAACTTTGTCCGAGTGGTATTATTTATTGTTTAGTTCGTTATAACCTGTGTAATTAAAAATGAATTCGAATAATTCAAAAACTTTTTTTTAAGATTTTAATTATAATTATATTTAATACATATTATTATGTGCTTCTTCCAGCCCCTATCACGGTTGGAACAGGTGGACCATCTGTCAGGCCAACTGGCGTCTCCCGCTAAACGCCACCTGCTATCAGCGCTGCCCTGGACAGCGCTAATGGGTGACCACTTCGTCATGTCTGGCCCTCGTCTGAGAGCGCCACAAATATGCCGATAATACGGGAAAGTCCCTATTTTGCGCTCGGGTTCACATCCTCCCTAAATTGGGCTATTCAGCCTTCGGAGAACCCTTAAATTATGGGATTTTTCTAAATGATATCTATGTAGTGTGTATTAAGAGATAACATATGTGGTAACTCTTTATACACACTCTCAGACAAAAAACGAAGCTTGGATCCGAAAGAAAAGACTTCCTCAATTCTTTTCTTCAAGACGACCGGTCATGTAAAACATTACGAATTCTAACAAAATATATAAATTTAAGTGAAAACGACGAAACACTTCGAGAAAAGGTAATAGGTAGTGCCCTTGCGCTTCGCTTGGCACGTCTTGGCGGTGTCACTACTGTGCCCCCAGATAATGTGCATGAAAAGTCTATATTTACATTGAACCAGTTCAATCTATATTTATTACTATACTGTACTCGGCGGGTCTCGGTGAAACATGGCGGTAGCGGTCATTGACTCCCTGTAAAAATCTTGTCATTTTCTATATAAACCGCGATGAAGTGTCAGATGTTGTCAATCGTAGCTTTGTATAGAAAATGACAATTTTTAGACAGGAGTCAATGACCGCTCCCGCCATGTTTCGCCGAGTACAGTACAAATATAATTTTAGCCTCTTCGAAGTTGTTACGAGTATTGAAGATCCGGAAGAACTCGAGCCTGCAAGAGATACTTGAACTATTTGTCTATTGTTGTATATCAATCGCAAATGTTTCTGGTAACTTTTGTGGGCTCACGCAAATGCATGAAGACTTTGAACTCAGCAGAAAGGTCTTGCATAACAAAAATCTTGTCTCACATAATAGTGACAGTTTCTAATATTTAAGAGTAGATATAATATTGTACGTTTATACTATATTGTATATTATTGTGTGCATAATTAAGATTTTGTATTTTTTTGCATTATGTACTATGTTATTGGAGTATAGTATTGTTTATTCTTTGTTTATTATATTACGTTTAATTTCTTTGTACACTTGTTTGTTTTGCAAATAAAATAAAATATCAGTAACATAAATACCTACATAAATAAATTTTTATACATTAAATTATGTTACAATATAAATATATATTTCAGATTCCTAATTACATAGGCTGCTATTTATGTATCCGGAACTGGCCACTTACAAGAACAATATTTAAAAAGTAATTACAACATTTGTAAATAGAACTCTTTGGTTGAAGAATACATTTTGTTTCATGTGACTGTCAATTATTTTTCCATTGTGGCGTCATTTTGAAAATTGCGTGTCTTCATTTGCCATGGATTTAACGCGTGAACATTTTCGTGCAATGATTTACTACGATTTTCGGCGTGGGCTAAATCAACAACAGTGCTTTATTCAACTCACCGCAACTTTTGGAGATGAAGCACCATCAAAAACCACTGTTTATCACTGGTACAGTGAGTTTAACCGTGGGCGGTCTATGCTCACGGATGAAAATAAAGAAGGTCGCCCAAAAACAGCTGTTGTCCCACAAAATATAGATGCTGTGCGGGAACTAATAATGCGTGATCGTCATGTTACATATCGCGAGATAGAGGCGTCCTTAGGCATAAGTATGACGAGCATACATAAGATATTACACGAACATTTGGCTGTAAAAAAAATATGTTCGCGTTGGATTCCGCATAACTTGACAATCGATCAAAAACGGGCTCGTGTCGATTGGTGCAAAAAAATGATAAAAAAATACAACCGTGGTACGTCAAAAGCCGTTTATAATATCTACACAGGTGATGAATCTTGGATCTATGCATATGACCCCGAAACTAAACAACAGTCAACGGTGTGGGTGTTCCAAGATGAGCCGAAACCAACAAAAGTTACTCGTGCAAAAAGTACTTTGAAGCAAATGGTCGCCTGTTTTTTTGGAATTAATGGACATGTGGCTACAGTGCCATTAGAGAATCGTAAAACGGTTAATTCTGAATGGTATACGACCATTTGTTTACCAGAAGTCTTTGAAGAAATAAGAAAGTACAACCGACAACGCAGAATCATATTACATCATGACAATGCTAGCTGTCACACCTCAGCTGAAACAACTCAGTTTTTGGAGGGTCAAAAGATCGAATTGACTGGTCATCCGCCGTACAGCCCTGATTTGGCACCTAACGATTTCTTTTTATTTCCATACGCGAAGAACAAATTACGTGGTCAACGTTTTTCGAGCCGCGAAGAGGCTGTTGATGCGTTCAAAATGCACGTTTTGGAGATACCTCAATCAGAATGGAAAAAGTGCTATGAAAATTGGTTCCAGCGTATGCAAAAGTGTGTCGATCATCGCGGCGAATATTTTGAAAAGCAATAAAACCATATTAAATGATATATGTTTGTTTCTTTTTTTAATTCCGGATACATAAATAGCAGCCCTCGTATATAGAATGGCAAGGAATGTTGCTGATGTCCAACTTTGTCCGAGTGGTATTATTTATTGTTTAGTTCGTTATAACCTGTGTAATTAAAAATGAATTCGAATAATTCAAAAACTTTTTTTTAAGATTTTAATTATAATTATATTTAATACATATTATTATGTGCTTCTTCCAGCCCCTATCACGGTTGGAACAGGTGGACCATCTGTCAGGCCAACTGGCGTCTCCCGCTAAACGCCACCTGCTATCAGCGCTGCCCTGGACAGCGCTAATGGGTGACCACTTCGTCATGTCTGGCCCTCGTCTGAGAGCGCCACAAATATGCCGATAATACGGGAAAGTCCCTATTTTGCGCTCGGGTTCACATCCTCCCTAAATTGGGCTATTCAGCCTTCGGAGAACCCTTAAATTATGGGATTTTTCTAAATGATATCTATGTAGTGTGTATTAAGAGATAACATATGTGGTAACTCTTTATACACACTCTCAGACAAAAAACGAAGCTTGGATCCGAAAGAAAAGACTTCCTCAATTCTTTTCTTCAAGACGAATAGAAGTCGAGCATGCCAACCCCGCCGCAAAGTAGGACCTTTTCCGTACAACTTTCGACGACATTTTGTGTACTCCCAGGCGAACGCCAGACGTGTCTTAATGGTCGCCCATTGGAGCTGTTCAGTGCAACGCTGGAGATCAAGGCGCTGGTTAACGTTTGGCGTCAGTTCGTCTGACGGATCGTCTATCTGATCCCGCTGTGAACGATCATCGCTCATCGGAGGATTTCGTTCGTTGGAAAAAGTTTCGACGAGAGCGATTTCGTCGGAGAATTAGGGCCACCGCTAAAACACGGGCGGACGCGGGCGCGGGCGCACGCGTCGGAAGACCGTCGCGTGCGCCCATCTCATTTAGCGCTGCTAGTATAATTTTTTATCTCGAGCGTGTACTGTTGTGTCCAGTAGATTACCATGTATTATTTACTAATTTATTATTTGGCTAAAAGACGTCAACGGAAACAACGTCGATTGCGAAAAGCGTGCGCCCGCGCCGTGTGCCTGCCGTCCGCCGCGCGTGGGATAGTCCGTCGCCCGCGCCTGCGCAGCTCATACTATTTTTCATTATTCATACGCGAGCGTGCGCCCGCGCGAGTTAGCGTTGGCCCTTATAATCGTCGCACGCGAAGAGCCTTTCGTCGGGAGCTTCGTTGCACGTCGAAGTTGTCGAGTCTGTAAGGCCCGACGGAAAGTGTTGGCGATAGACATAACGTTGTTTCTATCGCGATCACTTTCTTTCTGCCCTTGCAGACGATCATCCTCGTCGTCAAGATAAAAAAGAAAATGTATTGTTTTTATTTTATTACATTCTGTTGTAATAGTTAAAATGTTTGGAGAGGTATACGTGATGTATTTGTGTAGCTCCTAATTTTATTATTAGTATGTATATATATTTGATTACAACTATTTACGAGTATAAACAGGTTATTAAATTATCTTAAAGAAAAGTCCTAAATTGAATTTTTAATAATTGAAATTTTTCTCAAAATATGGCTGTTGTAATGTTTAATGACTAATATTTTAATGTATAATATTTTTAACAATAACATTTTATAAATTATAATATTATGTACCTACTTAGTTTTATGTAACGTTGTACATCTATAAATAGGATATTTATAAATATTCTGATTATAGTGTGTCATGTAAACGTACGCGTCATATTTTACCGATGCATCGTAATGCAAAGCGACGTAGCTGAGCGTCGATCGGCGTAGAGCTGCGTAGAACGTTGAAGAATAGCGTCGCTACGCCGTGTGTCAATTTTGACCGCAGTGCGACGCGTTGATACATTTCTAAATTTGTACTGAATTGACAGATCTCAATTGCGTCAGATGTCTTGCAAATCTGTCAAATCCATACAAAAGAAATGCATCTACGCGTCGCGTTGCGGTCTGAATTGACCCTAAACTCTAAAGTATCTTAGGGCTGGTTTACACGTAATAAGTAGATAAGTAGTTAACTAAGGGCTGGTTTACACGTATTAAGTAGATAAGTAGTTAACTAAATTTTAACTTAATTTTAAGTTATTTATTGCATGTAAACACAAAATTTAGTAGCAAGTAGTAAGTTAAAATTTAGTTAAGTACTAAACAAGGAAATTAAAATTTTGACTATTTTCTGTTAAGAGTCCGTATACGAAATTTTGCCGATTTTGCCGAAATTGCAAAGGTTCGCTATAGAAATATTATTAGGTTTTTTCCCCTTATTAGACTTTAAAATATATATATTAATTATTAGATTTAAAATATATTTAAGCGCGGAAAGCCGACTCGAACTTGCGGCTAGTAATATAATGTGAGATTTAGGTTGTTTTGTAGTTCCACAAATTCTTTAGCTTTATAATATAAGCATATATATGATTTTCCCAAACTTTAAGCCCGCCATGTATGAGGAATGGTAAGTCGTATGAAAAAAGTGTCTGAATATTTTTTGTAGAGAATTCTATTATCTGCACTCTTGCCCTACCTATTTTTGTGATAAAATTTACAGTTTGGAAACAAAAACAGGAAAAACTTCATTTTCATACCTTTGACCTTGAATAAAATTTTTTGCACAAGGAGGATCGCCGGGGACTTCTGAGGTTTTATTTGTAATGGTGTATTTAACGTCTCTACCAATTTTCAGCTCTATGAAAACTATACCGAGGTCGAATGTTTAATTTTCCCGGAGTAAATATAGACTTTTCATGCACTTATTCTACTTTAATCCGTCGATCGGAATTTCTCGGAATTGCCATTGCATTCTATTGTTGTCGCGATCACCGGTGCTCGCGCGGGGCTTGATGGGTTAGTTAATAATGTGTTGATGTGTTGTTCAGGTCACACCTGAGAATTATTTTGTCGAAACCGGTCATGTAAAACATTACGAATTCTAACAAAATATATAAATTTAAGTGAAAACGACGAAACACTTCGAGAAAAGGTAATAGGTAGTGCCCTTGCGCTTCGCTTGGCACGTCTTGGCGGTGTCACTACTGTGCCCCCAGATAATGTGCATGAAAAGTCTATATTTACATTGAACCAGTTCAATCTATATTTATTACTATACTGTACTCGGCGGGTCTCGGTGAAACATGGCGGTAGCGGTCATTGACTCCCTGTAAAAATCTTGTCATTTTCTATATAAACCGCGATGAAGTGTCAGATGTTGTCAATCGTAGCTTTGTATAGAAAATGACAATTTTTAGACAGGAGTCAATGACCGCTCCCGCCATGTTTCGCCGAGTACAGTACAAATATAATTTTAGCCTCTTCGAAGTTGTTACGAGTATTGAAGATCCGGAAGAACTCGAGCCTGCAAGAGATACTTGAACTATTTGTCTATTGTTGTATATCAATCGCAAATGTTTCTGGTAACTTTTGTGGGCTCACGCAAATGCATGAAGACTTTGAACTCAGCAGAAAGGTCTTGCATAACAAAAATCTCGTCTCACATAATAGTGAGTGTTTCTAATATTTAAGAGTAGATATAATATTGTACGTTTATACTATATTGTATATTATTGTGTGCATAATAAAGATTTTGTATTTTTTTGCATTATGTACTATGTTTTTGAAGTATAGTATTGTTTATTCTTTGTTTATTATATTATGTTTAATTTCTTTGTACACTTGTTTGTTTTGCAAATAAAATAAAATATCAGTAACATAAATACTTATATAAATAAATGTTTATATATTAAATTATGTTACAATATAAATATATATTTCAGATTCCTAATTATATAGAATGCCAAGGAATGTTGCTGATGTCCAACTTTGTCCGAGTGGTATTATTTATTGTTTAGTTCGTTATAACCCGTGTAATTAAAAATGAATTCGAATAATTCAAAAACTTTTTTTTAAGATTTTAATTATAATTATATTTAATACATATTATTATGTGCTTCTTCCAGCCCCTATCACGGTTGGAACAGGTGGACCATCTGTCAGGCCAACTGGCGTCTCCCGCTAAACGCCGCCTGCTATCAGCGCTGCCCTGGACAGCGCTAATGGGTGACCACTTCGTCATGTCTGGCCCTCGTCTGAGAGCGCCACAAATATGCCGATAATACGGGAAAGTCCCTATTTTGCGCTCGGGTTCACATCCTCCCTAAATTGGGCTATTCAGCCTTCGGAGAACCCTTGAATTATGGGATTTTTCTAAATGATATCTTTGTAGTGTGTATTAAGAGATGTCATATGTGGTAACTCTTTATACACACTCTCAGACAAAAAACGAAGCTTGGATCCGAAAGAAAAGACTTCCTCAATTCTTTTCTTCAAGACGAATGGAAGTCGAGCATGCCAACCCCGCCGCAAAGTAGTACCTTTTCCGTACAACTTTCGACGACATTTTGTGTACTCCCAGGCGAACGCCAGACGTGTCTTAATGGTCGCCCATTGGAGCTGTTCAGTGCAACGCTGGAGATCAAGGCGCTGGTTAACGTTTGGCGTCAGTTCGTCTGACGGATCGTCTATCTGATCCCGCTGTGAACGATCATCGCTCATCGGAGGATTTCGTTCGTTGGAAAAAGTTTCGACGAGAGCGATTTCGTCGGAGAATTAGGGCCACCGCTAAAACACGGGCGGACGCGGGCGCGGGCGCACGCGTCGGAAGACCGTCGCGTGCGCCCATCTCATTTAGCGCTGCTAGTATAATTTTTTATCTCGAGCGTGTACTGTTGTGTCCAGTAGATTACCATGTATTATTTACTAATTTATTATTTGGCTAAAAGACGTCAACGGAAACAACGTCGATTGCGAAAAGCGTGCGCCCGCGCCGTGTGCCTGCCGTCCGCCGCGCGTGGGATAGTCCGTCGCCCGCGCCTGCGCAGCTCATACTATTTTTCATTATTCATACGCGAGCGTGCGCCCGCGCTAGTTAGCGTTGGCCCTTATAATCGTCGCACGCGAAGAGCCTTTCGTCGGGAGCTTCGTCGCACGTCGAAGTTGTCGAGTCTGTAAGGCCCGACGGAAAGTGTTGGCGATAGACATAACGTTGTTTCTATCGCGATCACTTTCTTTCTGCCCTTGCAGACGATCATCCTCGTCGTCAAGATAAAAAAGAAAATGTATTGTTTTTATTTTATTACATTCTGTTGTAATAGTTAAAATGTTTGGAGAGGTATACGTGATGTATTTGTGTAGCTCCTAATTTTATTATTAGTATGTATATATATTTGATTACAACTATTTACGAGTATAAACAGGTTATTAAATTATCTTAAAGAAAAGTCCTAAATTGAATTTTTAATAATTGAAATTTTTCTCAAAATATGGCTGTTGTAATGTTTAATGACTAATATTTTAATGTATAATATTTTTAACAATAACATTTTATAAATTATAATATTATGTACCTACTTAGTTTTATGTAACGTTGTACATCTATAAATAGGATATTTATAAATATTCTGATTATAGTGTGTCATGTAAACGTACGCGTCATATTTTACCGATGCATCGTAATGCAAAGCGACGTAGCTGAGCGTCGATCGGCGTAGAGCTGCGTAGAACGTTGAAGAATAGCGTCGCTACGCCGTGTGTCAATTTTGACCGCAGTGCGACGCGTTGATACATTTCTAAATTTGTACTGAATTGACAGATCTCAATTGCGTCAGATGTCTTGCAAATCTGTCAAATCCATACAAAAGAAATGCATCTACGCGTCGCGTTGCGGTCTGAATTGACCCTAAACTCTAAAGTATCTTAGGGCTGGTTTACACGTAATAAGTAGATAAGTAGTTAACTAAGGGCTGGTTTACACGTATTAAGTAGATAAGTAGTTAACTAAATTTTAACTTAATTTTAAGTTATTTATTGCATGTAAACACAAAATTTAGTAGCAAGTAGTAAGTTAAAATTTAGTTAAGTACTAAACAAGGAAATTAAAATTTTGACTATTTTCTGTTAAGAGTCCGTATACGAAATTTTGCCGATTTTGCCGAAATTGCAAAGGTTCGCTATAGAAATATTATTAGGTTTTTTCCCCTTATTAGACTTAAAAAAATTTATATTAATTATTAGATTTAAAATATATTTAAGCGCGGAAAGCCGACTCGAACTTGCGGCGAGTAATATAATGTGAGATTTAGGTTGTTTTGTAGTTCCACAAATTCTTTAGCTTTATAATATAAGCATATATATGATTTTCCAAACTTTAAGCCCGCCATGTATAAGGAATGGTAAGTCGTATGAAAAAAGTGTCTGAATAGTTTTTGTAGAGAATTCTATTATCTGCACGCTTGCCCTACCTATTTTTGTGATAAAATTTACAGTTTGGAAAAAAAACAGGAAAAACCTCATTTTCATACCTTTGACCTTGAATAAAATTTTTTGCACAAGGAGGATCGCCGGGGACTTTTGAGGTTTTATTTGTAATGGTGTATTTAACGTCTCTACCAATTTTCAGCTCTATGAAAACTATACCGAGGTCGAATGTTTAATTTTCCCGGAGTAAATATAGACTTTTCATGCACTTATTCTACTTTAATCCGTCGATCGGAATTTCTCGGAATTGCCATTGCATTCTATTGTTGTCGCGATCACCGGTGCTCGCGCGGGGCTTGATGGGTTAGTTAATAATGTGTTGATGTGTTGTTCAGGTCACACCTGAGGATTATTTTGTCGAAACCGGTCGTGTAAAACATTACGAATTCTAACAAAATATATAAATTTAAGTGAAAACGATGAAACACTTCGAGAAAAGGTAATAGGTAGTGCCCTTGCGCTTCGCTTGGCACGTCTTGGCGGTGTCACTACTGTGCCCCCAGATAATGTGCATGAAAAGTCTATATTTACATTGAACCAGTTCAATCTATATTTATTACTATACTGTACTCGGCGGGTCTCGGTGAAACATGGCGGTAGCGGTCATTGACTCCCTGTAAAAATCTTGTCATTTTCTATATAAACCGCGATGAAGTGTCAGATGTTGTCAATCGTAGCTTTGTATAGAAAATGACAATTTTTAGACAGGAGTCAATGACCGCTCCCGCCATGTTTCGCCGAGTACAGTACAAATATAATTTTAGCCTCTTCGAAGTTGTTACGAGTATTGAAGATCCGGAAGAACTCGAGCCTGCAAGAGATACTTGAACTATTTGTCTATTGTTGTATATCAATCGCAAATGTTTCTGGTAACTTTTGTGGGCTCACGCAAATGCATGAAGACTTTGAACTCAGCAGAAAGGTCTTGCATAACAAAAATCTTGTCTCACATAATAGTGAGAGTTTCTAATATTTAAGAGTAGATATAATATTGTACGTTTATACTATATTGTATATTATTGTGTGCATAATTAAGATTTTGTATTTTTTTGCATTATGTACTATGTTATTGGAGTATAGTATTGTTTATTCTTTGTTTATTATATTACGTTTAATTTCTTTGTACACTTGTTTGTTTTGCAAATAAAATAAAATATCAGTAACATAAATACCTACATAAATAAATTTTTATACATTAAATTATGTTACAATATAAATATATATTTCAGATTCCTAATTATATAGAATGGCAAGGAATGTTGCTGATGTCCAACTTTGTCCGAGTGGTATTATTTATTGTTTAGTTCGTTATAACCTGTGTAATTAAAAATGAATTCGAATAATTCAAAAACTTTTTTTTAAGATTTTAATTATAATTATATTTAATACATATTATTATGTGCTTCTTCCAGCCCCTATCACGGTTGGAACAGGTGGACCATCTATCAGGCCAACTGGCGTCTCCCGCTAACCGCCGCCTGCTATCAGCGCTGCCCTGGACAGCGCTAATGGGTGACCACTTCGTCATGTCTGGCCCTCGTCTGAGAGCGCGACAAATATGCCGATAATACGGGAAAGTCCCTATTTTGCGCTCGGGTTCACATCCTCCCTAAATTGGGCTATTCACCCATCGGAGAACCCTTAAATTATGGGATTTTTCTAAATGATATCTTTGTAGTGTGTATTAAGAGATGTCATATGTGGTAACTCTTTATACACACTCTCAGACAAAAAACGAAGCTTGGATCCGAAAGAAAAGACTTCCTCAATTCTTTTCTTCAAGACGAATGGAAGTCGAGCATGCCAACCCCGCCGCAAAGTAGTACCTTTTCCGTACAACTTTCGACGACATTTTGTGTACTCCCAGGCGAACGCCAGACGTGTCTTAATGGTCGCCCATTGGAGCTGTTCAGTGCAACGCTGGAGATCAAGGCGCTGGTTAACATTTGGCGTCAGTTCGTCTGACAGATCGTCTATCTGATCCCGCTGTGAACGATCATCGCTCATCGGAGGATTTCGTTCGTTGGAAAAAGTTTCGACGAGAGCGATTTCGTCGGAGAATTAGGGCCACCGCTAAAACACGGGCGGACGCGGGCGCGGGCGCACGCGTCGGAAGACCGTCGCGTGCGCCCATCTCATTTAGCGCTGCTAGTATAATTTTTTATCTCGAGCGTGTACTGTTGTGTCCAGTAGATTACCATGTATTATTTACTAATTTATTATTTGGCTAAAAGACGTCAACGGAAACAACGTCGATTGCGAAAAGCGTGCGCCCGCGCCGTGTGCCTGCCGTCCGCCGCGCGTGGGATAGTCCGTCGCCCGCGCCTGCGCAGCTCATACTATTTTTCATTATTCATACGCGAGCGTGCGCCCGCGCTAGTTAGCGTTGGCCCTTATAATCGTCGCACGCGAAGAGCCTTTCGTCGGGAGCTTCGTCGCACGTCGAAGTTGTCGAGTCTGTAAGGCCCGACGGAAAGTGTTGGCGATAGACATAACGTTGTTTCTATCGCGATCACTTTCTTTCTGCCCTTGCAGACGATCATCCTCGTCGTCAAGATAAAAAAGAAAATGTATTGTTTTTATTTTATTACATTCTGTTGTAATAGTTAAAATGTTTGGAGAGGTATACGTGATGTATTTGTGTAGCTCCTAATTTTATTATTAGTATGTATATATATTTGATTACAACTATTTACGAGTATAAACAGGTTATTAAATTATCTTAAAGAAAAGTCCTAAATTGAATTTTTAATAATTGAAATTTTTCTCAAAATATGGCTGTTGTAATGTTTAATGACTAATATTTTAATGTATAATATTTTTAACAATAACATTTTATAAATTATAATATTATGTACCTACTTAGTTTTATGTAACGTTGTACATCTATAAATAGGATATTTATAAATATTCTGATTATAGTGTGTCATGTAAACGTACGCGTCATATTTTACCGATGCATCGTAATGCAAAGCGACGTAGCTGAGCGTCGATCGGCGTAGAGCTGCGTAGAACGTTGAAGAATAGCGTCGCTACGCCGTGTGTCAATTTTGACCGCAGTGCGACGCGTTGATACATTTCTAAATTTGTACTGAATTGACAGATCTCAATTGCGTCAGATGTCTTGCAAATCTGTCAAATCCATACAAAAGAAATGCATCTACGCGTCGCGTTGCGGTCTGAATTGACCTTAAACTCTAAAGTATCTTAGGGCTGGTTTACACGTAATAAGTAGATAAGTAGTTAACTAAGGGCTGGTTTACACGTACTAAGTAGATAAGTAGTTAACTAAATTTTAACTTAATTTTAAGTTATTTATTGCATGTAAACACAAAATTTAGTAGCAAGTAGTAAGTTAAAATTTAGTTAAGTACTAAACAAGGAAATTAAAATTTTGACTATTTTCTGTTAAGAGTCCGTATACGAAATTTTGCCGATTTTGCCGAAATTGCAAAGGTTCGCTATAGAAATATTATTAGGTTTTTTCCCCTTATTAGACTTAAAAATATATATATTAATTATTAGATTTAAAATATATTTAAGCGCGGAAAGCCGACTCGAACTTGCGGCTAGTAATATAATGTGAGATTTAGGTTGTTTTGTAGTTCCACAAATTCTTTAGCTTTATAATATAAGCATATATATGATTTTCCCAAACTTTAAGCCCGCCATGTATGAGGAATGGTAAGTCGTATGAAAAAAGTGTCTGAATAGTTTTTGTAGAGAATTCTATTATCTGCACTCTTGCCCTACCTATTTTTGTGATAAAATTTACAGTTTGGAAACAAAAACAGGAAAAACTTCATTTTCATACCTTTGACCTTGAATAAAATTTTTTGCACAAGGAGGATCGCCGGGGACTTCTGAGGTTTTATTTGTAATGGTGTATTTAACGTCTCTACCAATTTTCAGCTCTATGAAAACTATACCGAGGTCGAATGTTTAATTTTCCCGGAGTAAATATAGACTTTTCATGCACTTATTCTACTTTAATCCGTCGATCGGAATTTCTCGGAATTGCCATTGCATTCTATTGTTGTCGCGATCACCGGTGCTCGCGCGGGGCTTGATGGGTTAGTTAATAATGTGTTGATGTGTTGTTCAGGTCACACCTGAGGATTATTTTGTCGAAACCGGTCATGTAAAACATTACGAATTCTAACAAAATATATAAATTTAAGTGAAAACGACGAAACACTTCGAGAAAAGGTAATAGGTAGTGCCCTTGCGCTTCGCTTGGCACGTCTTGGCGGTGTCACTACTGTGCCCCCAGATAATGTGCATGAAAAGTCTATATTTACATTGAACCAGTTCAATCTATATTTATTACTATACTGTACTCGGCGGGTCTCGGTGAAACATGGCGGTAGCGGTCATTGACTCCCTGTAAAAATCTTGTCATTTTCTATATAAACCGCGATGAAGTGTCAGATGTTGTCAATCGTAGCTTTGTATAGAAAATGACAATTTTTAGACAGGAGTCAATGACCGCTCCCGCCATGTTTCGCCGAGTACAGTACAAATATAATTTTAGCCTCTTCGAAGTTGTTACGAGTATTGAAGATCCGGAAGAACTCGAGCCTGCAAGAGATACTTGAACTATTTGTCTATTGTTGTATATCAATCGCAAATGTTTCTGGTAACTTTTGTGGGCTCACGCAAATGCATGAAGACTTTGAACTCAGCAGAAAGGTCTTGCATAACAAAAATCTTGTCTCACATAATAATGAGAGTTTCTAATATTTAAGAGTAGATATAATGTTGTACGTTTATACTATATTGTATATTATTGTGTGCATAATTAAGATTTTGTATTTTTTTGCATTATGTACTATGTTATTGGAGTATAGTATTGTTTATTCTTTGTTTATTATATTACGTTTAATTTCTTTGTACACTTGTTTGTTTTGCAAATAAAATAAAATATCAGTAACATAAATACCTACATAAATAAATTTTTATACATTAAATTATGTTACAATATAAATATATATTTCAGATTCCTAATTATATAGAATGGCAAGGAATGTTGCTGATGTCCAACTTTGTCCGAGTGGTATTATTTATTGTTTAGTTCGTTATAACCTGTGTAATTAAAAATGAATTCGAATAATTCAAAAACTTTTTTTTAAGATTTTAATTATAATTATATTTAATACATGTTATTATGTGCTTCTTCCAGCCCCTATCACGGTTGGAACAGGTGGACCATCTATCAGGCCAACTGGCGTCTCCCGCTAACCGCCGCCTGCTATCAGCGCTGCCCTGGACAGCGCTAATGGGTGACCACTTCGTCATGTCTGGCCCTCGTCTGAGAGCGCGACAAATATGCCGATAATACGGGAAAGTCCCTATTTTGCGCTCGGGTTCACATCCTCCCTAAATTGGGCTATTCACCCATCGGAGAACCCTTAAATTATGGGATTTTTCTAAATGATATCTTTGTAGTGTGTATTAAGAGATGTCATATGTGGTAACTCTTTATACACACTCTCAGACAAAAAACGAAGCTTGGATCCGAAAGAAAAGACTTCCTCAATTCTTTTCTTCAAGACGAATGGAAGTCGAGCATGCCAACCCCGCCGCAAAGTAGTACCTTTTCCGTACAACTTTCGACGACATTTTGTGTACTCCCAGGCGAACGCCAGACGTGTCTTAATGGTCGCCCATTGGAGCTGTTCAGTGCAACGCTGGAGATCAAGGCGCTGGTTAACGTTTGGCGTCAGTTCGTCTGACAGATCGTCTATCTGATCCCGCTGTGAACGATCATCGCTCATCGGAGGATTTCGTTCGTTGGAAAAAGTTTCGACGAGAGCGATTTCGTCGGAGAATTAGGGCCACCGCTAAAACACGGGCGGACGCGGGCGCGGGCGCACGCGTCGGAAGACCGTCGCGTGCGCCCATCTCATTTAGCGCTGCTAGTATAATTTTTTATCTCGAGCGTGTACTGTTGTGTCCAGTAGATTACCATGTATTATTTACTAATTTATTATTTGGCTAAAAGACGTCAACGGAAACAACGTCGATTGCGAAAAGCGTGCGCCCGCGCCGTGTGCCTGCCGTCCGCCGCGCGTGGGATAGTCCGTCGCCCGCGCCTGCGCAGCTCATACTATTTTTCATTATTCATACGCGAGCGTGCGCCCGCGCTAGTTAGCGTTGGCCCTTATAATCGTCGCACGCGAAGAGCCTTTCGTCGGGAGCTTCGTCGCACGTCGAAGTTGTCGAGTCTGTAAGGCCCGACGGAAAGTGTTGGCGATAGACATAACGTTGTTTCTATCGCGATCACTTTCTTTCTGCCCTTGCAGACGATCATCCTCGTCGTCAAGATAAAAAAGAAAATGTATTGTTTTTATTTTATTACATTCTGTTGTAATAGTTAAAATGTTTGGAGAGGTATACGTGATGTATTTGTGTAGCTCCTAATTTTATTATTAGTATGTATATATATTTGATTACAACTATTTACGAGTATAAACAGGTTATTAAATTATCTTAAAGAAAAGTCCTAAATTGAATTTTTAATAATTGAAATTTTTCTCAAAATATGGCTGTTGTAATGTTTAATGACTAATATTTTAATGTATAATATTTTTAACAATAACATTTTATAAATTATAATATTATGTACCTACTTAGTTTTATGTAACGTTGTACATCTATAAATAGGATATTTATAAATATTCTGATTATAGTGTGTCATGTAAACGTACGCGTCATATTTTACCGATGCATCGTAATGCAAAGCGACGTAGCTGAGCGTCGATCGGCGTAGAGCTGCGTAGAACGTTGAAGAATAGCGTCGCTACGCCGTGTGTCAATTTTGACCGCAGTGCGACGCGTTGATACATTTCTAAATTTGTACTGAATTGACAGATCTCAATTGCGTCAGATGTCTTGCAAATCTGTCAAATCCATACAAAAGAAATGCATCTACGCGTCGCGTTGCGGTCTGAATTGACCCTAAACTCTAAAGTATCTTAGGGCTGGTTTACACGTAATAAGTAGATAAGTAGTTAACTAAGAGCTGGTTTACACGTACTAAGTAGATAAGTAGTTAACTAAATTTTAACTTAATTTTAAGTTATTTATTGCATGTAAACACAAAATTTAGTAGCAAGTAGTAAGTTAAAATTTAGTTAAGTACTAAACAAGGAAATTAAAATTTTGACTATTTTCTGTTAAGAGTCCGTATACGAAATTTTGCCGATTTTGCCGAAATTGCAAAGGTTCGCTATAGAAATATTATTAGGTTTTTTCCCCTTATTAGACTTAAAAAAATATATATTAATTATTAGATTTAATAATAATAAAAATAATAATAATAATAATCATTTATTTGCAAAGAATGTTGTTACAACGATCTTAAAGTAAGTTATATTATACAGTATCAAACATTCTGCTTTGGAAGCATGCAAAATTTAATACTTATAAATTCTATATTTGTCATAATTAAATGATAGCCACACATTAATTATAATTAACTTGTTGCACCATGACTTCAGGTTATCTACAAAAACTACATTTGTTATCCTGACCACTACAACAAAAACCATTGATGGATTAACATAAGTTATCTACTCATTTTTCATAAATTATATACCTATTATACTATGTCATTCTTATAATACTAAATTTATTGCTAATATTTAATTGGTCTGCGATGTTAACATGTCATGTTACAATTAGAATAGTAATTAGAATTTATTATAATTTATAAAGGATCAATTAGTTATATTAAGTCAATATTAAATACACAGTTTTGATGTCAAGTAAGAATTAAGATGAAAAAAAATGTCAATAGAATATTAATTAAATTTACAAATAATATTATGTCAGTCAATAATAATTATATAATTAAAATATATTTAAGAGCGGAAAGCCGACTCGAACTTGCGGCAAGTAATATAATGTGAGATTTAGGTTGTTTTGTAGTTCCACAAATTCTTTAGCTTTATAATATAAGCATATATATGATTTTCCCAAACTTTAAGCCCGCCATGTATGAGGAATGGTAAGTCGTATGAAAAAAGTGTCTGAATATTTTTTGTAGAGAATTCTATTATCTGCACTCTTGCCCTACCTATTTTTGTGATAAAATTTACAGTTTGGAAACAAAAACAGGAAAAACTTCATTTTCATACCTTTGACCTTGAATAAAATTTTTTGCACAAGGAGGATCGCCGGGGACTTTTGAGGTTTTATTTGTAATGGTGTATTTAACGTCTCTACCAATTTTCAGCTCTATGAAAACTATACCGAGGTCGAATGTTTAATTTTACCGGAGTAAATATAGACTTTTCATGCACTTATTCTACTTTAATCCGTCGATCGGAATTTCTCGGAATTGCCATTGCATTCTATTGTTGTCGCGCTCACTGGTGCTCGCGCGGGACTTTATGGGTTAGTTAATAATGTGTTGATGTGTTGTTCAGGTCACACCTGAGGATTATTTTGTCGAAACCGGTCGTGTAAAACATTACGAATTCTAACAAAATATATAAATTTAAGTGAAAACGACGAAACACTTCGAGAAAAGGTAATAGGTAGTGCCCTTGCGCTTCGCTTGGCACGTCTTGGCGGTGTCACTACTGTGCCCCCAGATAATGTGCATGAAAAGTCTATATTTACATTGAACCAGTTCAATCTATATTTATTACTATACTGTACTCGGCGGGTCTCGGCGAAACATGGCGGTAGTGGTCATTGACTCCCTGTAAAAAACTTGTCATTTTCTATATAAACCGCGATGAAGTGTCAGATGTTGTCAATCGTAGCTTTGTATAGAAAATGACAATTTTTAGACAGGAGTCAATGACCGCTACCGCCATGTTTCGCCGAGTACAGTACAAATATAATTTTAGCCTCTTCGAAGTTGTTACGAGTATTGAAGATCCGGAAGAACTCGAGCCTGCAAGAGATACTTGAACTATTTGTCTATTGTTGTATATCAATCGCAAATGTTTCTGGTAACTTTTGTGGGCTCACGCAAATGCATGAAGACTTTGAACTCAGCAGAAAGGTCTTGCATAACAAAAATCTTGTCTCACATAATAGTGAGAGTTTCTAATATTTAAGAGTAGATATAATATTGTACGTTTATACTGTATTGTATATTATTGTGTGCATAATAAAGATTTTGTATTTTTTTGCATTATGTACTATGGTATTGGAGTATAGTATTGTTTATTCTTTGTTTATTATATTATGTTTAATTTCTTTGTACACTTGTTTGTTTTGCAAATAAAATAAAATAACAGTAACATAAATACTTATATAAATAAATGTTTATACATTAAATTATGTCACAATATAAATATATATTTCAGATTGCTAATTATATAGAATGGCAAGGAATGTTGCTGATGTCCAACTTTGTCCGAGTGGTATTATTTATTGTTTAGTTCGTTATAACCTGTGTAATTAAAAATGAATTCGAATAATTCAAAAACTTTTTTGTAAGGTTTTAATTATAATTATATTTAATACATATTATTATGTGCTTCTTCCAGCCCCTATCACGGTTGGAACAGGTGGACCATCTGTCAGGCCAACTGGCGTCTCCCGCTAACCGCCGCCTGCTATCAGCGCTGCCCTGGACAGCGCTAATGGGTGACCACTTCGTCATGTCTGGCCCTCGTCTGAGAGCGCGACAAATATGCCGATAATACGGGAAAGTCCCTATTTTGCGCTCGGGTTCACATCCTCCCTAAATTGGGCTATTCAGCCTTCGGAGAACCCTTAAATTGTGGGATTTTTCTAAATGATATCTTTGTAGTGTGTATTAAGAGATGTCATATGTGGTAACTCTTTATACACACTCTCAGACAAAAAACGAAGCTTGGATCCGAAAGAAAAGACTTCCTCAATTCTTTTCTTCAAGACGAATGGAAGTCGAGCATGCCAACCCCGCCGCAAAGTAGGTCCTTTTCCGTACAACTTTCGACGACATTTTGTGTACTCCCAGGCGAACGCCAGACGTGTCTTAATGGTCGCCCATTGGAGCTGTTCAGTGCAACGCTGGAGATCAAGGCGCTGGTTAACGTTTGGCGTCAGTTCGTCTGACAGATCGTCTATCTGATCCCGCTGTGAACGATCATCGCTCATCGGAGGATTTCGTTCGTTGGAAAAAGTTTCGACGAGAGCGATTTCGTCGGAGAATTAGGGCCACCGCTAAAACACGGGCGGACGCGGGCGCGGGCGCACGCGTCGGAAGACCGTCGCGTGCGCCCATCTCATTTAGCGCTGCTAGTATAATTTTTTATCTCGAGCGTGTACTGTTGTGTCCAGTAGATTACCATGTATTATTTACTAATTTATTATTTGGCTAAAAGACGTCAACGGAAACAACGTCGATTGCGAAAAGCGTGCGCCCGCGCCGTGTGCCTGCCGTCCGCCGCGCGTGGGATAGTCCGTCGCCCACGCCAGCGCTGCTCATACTATTTTTCATTATACACACGCGAGCGTGCGCCCGCGCGAGTTAGCGTTGGCCCTTATAATCGTCGCACGCGAAGAGCCTTTCGTCGGGAGCTTCGTTGCACGTCGAAGTTGTCGAGTCTGTAACGCCCGACGGAAAGTGTTGGCGATAGACATAACGTTGTTTCTATCGCGATCACTTTCTTCCTGCCCTTGCAGACGATCATCCTCGTCGTCAAGATAAAAAAGAAAATGTATTGTTGTAATAGTTAAAATGTTTGGAGAGGTATACGTGATGTATTTGTGTAGCTCCTAATTTTATTATTAGTATGTATATATATTTGATTACAACTATTTATAAACAGGTTATTAAATAACTTTAAGGAAAAGTCCTAAATTGAATAATCTTATTTGTAAACACATAAAGAATATAGCATTTACATGAATTTTTTTTCAAAATATGGCTGTTGTAATGTTTAATGACTAATATTTTAATGTATAATATTTTTAACAATAACATTTTATAAATTATAATATTATGTACCTACTTAGTTTTATGTAACGTTGTACATCTATAAATAGGATATTTATAAATATTCTGATTATAGTGTGTCATGTAAACGTACGCGTCATATTTTACCGATGCATCGTAATGCAAAGCGACGTAGCTGAGCGTCGATCGGCGTAGAGCTGCGTAGAACGTTGAAGAATAGCGTCGCTACGCCGTGTGTCAATTTTGACCGCAGTGCGACGCGTTGATACATTTCTAAATTTGTACTGAATTGACAGATCTCAATTGCGTCAGATGTCTTGCAAATCTGTCAAATCCATACAAAAGAAATGCATCTACGCGTCGCGTTGCGGTCTGAATTGACCCTAAACTCTAAAGTATCTTAGGGCTGGTTTACACGTAATAAGTAGATAAGTAGTTAACTAAGGGCTGGTTTACACGTACTAAGTAGATAAGTAGTTAACTAAATTTTAACTTAATTTTAAGTTATTTATTGCATGTAAACACAAAATTTAGTAGCAAGTAGTAAGTTAAAATTTAGTTAAGTACTAAACAAGGAAATTAAAATTTTGACTATTTTCTGTTAAGAGTCCGTATACGAAATTTTGCCGATTTTGCCGAAATTGCAAAGGTTCGCTATAGAAATATTATTAGGTTTTTTCCCCTTATTAGACTTAAAAATATATATATTAATTATTAGATTTAAAATATATTTAAGCGCGGAAAGCCGACTCGAACTTGCGGCTAGTAATATAATGTGAGATTTAGGTTGTTTTGTAGTTCCACAAATTCTTTAGCTTTATAATATAAGCATATATATGATTTTCCCAAACTTTAAGCCCGCCATGTATGAGGAATGGTAAGTCGTATGAAAAAAGTGTCTGAATATTTTTTGTAGAGAATTCTATTATCTGCACTCTTGCCCTACCTATTTTTGTGATAAAATTTACAGTTTGGAAACAAAAACAGGAAAAACTTCATTTTCATACCTTTGACCTTGAATAAAATTTTTTGCACAAGGAGGATCGCCGGGGACTTCTGAGGTTTTATTTGTAATGGTGTATTTAACGTCTCTACCAATTTTCAGCTCTATGAAAACTATACCGAGGTCGAATATTTAATTTTCCCGGAGTAAATATAGACTTTTCATGCACTTATTCTACTTTAATCCGTCGATCGGAATTTCTCGGAATTGCCATTGCATTCTATTGTTGTCGCGATCACCGGTGCTCGCGCGGGGCTTGATGGGTTAGTTAATAATGTGTTGATGTGTTGTTCAGGTCACACCTGAGGATTATTTTGTCGAAACCGGTCATGTAAAACATTACGAATTCTAACAAAATATATAAATTTAAGTGAAAACGACGAAACACTTCGAGAAAAGGTAATAGGTAGTGCCCTTGCGCTTCGCTTGGCACGTCTTGGCGGTGTCACTACTGTGCCCCCAGATAATGTGCATGAAAAGTCTATATTTACATTGAACCAGTTCAATCTATATTTATTACTATACTGTACTCGGCGGGTCTCGGTGAAACATGGCGGTAGCGGTCATTGACTCCCTGTAAAAATCTTGTCATTTTCTATATAAACCGCGATGAAGTGTCAGATGTTGTCAATCGTAGCTTTGTATAGAAAATGACAATTTTTAGACAGGAGTCAATGACCGCTCCCGCCATGTTTCGCCGAGTACAGTACAAATATAATTTTAGCCTCTTCGAAGTTGTTACGAGTATTGAAGATCCGGAAGAACTCGAGCCTGCAAGAGATACTTGAACTATTTGTCTATTGTTGTATATCAATCGCAAATGTTTCTGGTAACTTTTGTGGGCTCACGCAAATGCATGAAGACTTTGAACTCAGCAGAAAGGTCTTGCATAACAAAAATCTTGTCTCACATAATAGTGAGAGTTTCTAATATTTAAGAGTAGATATAATATTGTACGTTTATACTATATTGTATATTATTGTGTGCATAATTAAGATTTTGTATTTTTTTGCATTATGTACTATGTTATTGGAGTATAGTATTGTTTATTCTTTGTTTATTATATTACGTTTAATTTCTTTGTACACTTGTTTGTTTTGCAAATAAAATAAAATATCAGTAACATAAATACCTACATAAATAAATTTTTATACATTAAATTATGTTACAATATAAATATATATTTCAGATTCCTAATTATATAGAATGGCAAGGAATGTTGCTGATGTCCAACTTTGTCCGAGTGGTATTATTTATTGTTTAGTTCGTTATAACCTGTGTAATTAAAAATGAATTCGAATAATTCAAAAACTTTTTTTTAAGATTTTAATTATAATTATATTTAATACATATTATTATGTGCTTCTTCCAGCCCCTATCACGGTTGGAACAGGTGGACCATCTATCAGGCCAACTGGCGTCTCCCGCTAACCGCCGCCTGCTATCAGCGCTGCCCTGGACAGCGCTAATGGGTGACCACTTCGTCATGTCTGGCCCTCGTCTGAGAGCGCGACAAATATGCCGATAATACGGGAAAGTCCCTATTTTGCGCTCGGGTTCACATCCTCCCTAAATTGGGCTATTCACCCATCGGAGAACCCTTAAATTATGGGATTTTTCTAAATGATATCTTTGTAGTGTGTATTAAGAGATGTCATATGTGGTAACTCTTTATACACACTCTCAGACAAAAAACGAAGCTTGGATCCGAAAGAAAAGACTTCCTCAATTCTTTTCTTCAAGACGAATGGAAGTCGAGCATGCCAACCCCGCCGCAAAGTAGTACCTTTTCCGTACAACTTTCGACGACATTTTGTGTACTCCCAGGCGAACGCCAGACGTGTCTTAATGGTCGCCCATTGGAGCTGTTCAGTGCAACGCTGGAGATCAAGGCGCTGGTTAACGTTTGGCGTCAGTTCGTCTGACAGATCGTCTATCTGATCCCGCTGTGAACGATCATCGCTCATCGGAGGATTTCGTTCGTTGGAAAAAGTTTCGACGAGAGCGATTTCGTCGGAGAATTAGGGCCACCGCTAAAACACGGGCGGACGCGGGCGCGGGCGCACGCGTCGGAAGACCGTCGCGTGCGCCCATCTCATTTAGCGCTGCTAGTATAATTTTTTATCTCGAGCGTGTACTGTTGTGTCCAGTAGATTACCATGTATTATTTACTAATTTATTATTTGGCTAAAAGACGTCAACGGAAACAACGTCGATTGCGAAAAGCGTGCGCCCGCGCCGTGTGCCTGCCGTCCGCCGCGCGTGGGATAGTCCGTCGCCCGCGCCTGCGCAGCTCATACTATTTTTCATTATTCATACGCGAGCGTGCGCCCGCGCGAGTTAGCGTTGGCCCTTATAATCGTCGCACGCGAAGAGCCTTTCGTCGGGAGCTTCGTCGCACGTCGAAGTTGTCGAGTCTGTAAGGCCCGACGGAAAGTGTTGGCGATAGACATAACGTTGTTTCTATCGCGATCACTTTCTTCCTGCCCTTGCAGACGATCATCCTCGTCGTCAAGATAAAAAAGAAAATGTATTGTTTTTATTTTATTACATTCTGTTGTAATAGTTAAAATGTTTGGAGAGGTATACGTGATGTATTTGTGTAGCTCCTAATTTTATTATTAGTATGTATATATATTTGATTACAACTATTTACGAGTATAAACAGGTTATTAAATTATCTTAAAGAAAAGTCCTAAATTGAATAATCTTATTTGTAAACACATAAAGAATATAGCATTTACATGAAATTTTTTTAAAAATATGGCTGTTGTAATGTTTAATGACTAATATTTTAATGTATAATATTTTTAACAATAACATTTTATAAATTATAATATTATGTACCTACTTAGTTTTATGTAACGTTGTACATCTATAAATAGGATATTTATAAATATTCTGATTATAGTGTGTCATGTAAACGTACGCGTCATATTTTACCGATTCATCGTAATCCAAAGCGACGTAGCTGAGCGTCGATCGGCGTAGAGCTGCGTAGAACGTTGAAGAATAGCGTCGCTACGCCGTGTGTCAATTTTGACCGCTACAATTATTTACTATTTACTAAACAAGGAAATGAAAATTTTGACTATTTTCTGTTAAGAGTCCGTATACGAAATTTTGCCGATTTTGCCGAAATTGCAAGGGTTCGCTATAGAAAGAAATATTATTAGGTTTTTTCTCCTTATTAGACTTAAAAAAATATATATTAATTATTAGATTTAAAATATATTTAAGCGCGGAAAGCCGACTCGAACTTGCGGCGAGTAATATAATGTGAGATTTAGGTTGTTTTGAATCGTGTTTTTTTGGCACAATTTGTTTTTTTTTTCTTTTTTCTCGAATTGGATAGAATTTAATCTATAGATTCTTTTTCGTTTTCTTTTTATGAATTACAGCTAAAAGTTGCCGAAATTAACAGCAATTCTTTGCCCATTTTCTCTAAAATTTTGCCGAGTTACATATTTTTTTACTCAACTATTTCATATTAAAGTGGTAAAAAGTAATTGCAACATTTTATAGACGACTTTCTCAACAGTACATTGTATTTTTTTCATACCGTTAAGACGTCAATACAATCCATAAACAGGTGTTATTTTAAACCTTTTACAGCAAAAATCACAAAACTGTCGCGGGTTTGAGTTGGATTATTTAAAAATACTTAAAAAAATAAATAAAAAATCTAGCTCCAACATTAGATTATAATTGAAATGATCTTACATGTTGTGCATTAAAACTTACAGTTAAATCACGTCTGTAAAATCAGCGAAATCGGCAAATTTCGTATACGGACTCTTAAGTTGGCAGGCGGGGCTTGTCACTTGACACATTTCGGGCAGGCACTTCAAATTAAGTTAAAATTTAGTTACTACTTATCTACTTAATACGTGTAAGCCAGCCATTAGCGCCTGCGGCTTGTGATGTAACGCCTTTATATTATGCTAAGTTTGTAGATCAAGCATTTTGTGTTATAATAGTATGTTAATGTCATATTATACAAAATGCGAATTTTGCGAATTCTCAATGTTGGCGGTGCGAAATGCGAATTATTAAAACGCAGAGTAATTCTACGTAATTTAGATAATTTAAATATTTAAAGTATATAAAAAGTCACTCCCTAAATATGAACAATAATAAACACATGCCGGAATAAATAACTCAACATTTTGTATAGTTATTATATCATCATAGTATCAAAGTTGTTTTATTTTCGAAACCTGTTTTGATAAAAAACATCAAAAAGCACTTAACTATGAAAAAATATAGTTTTATTTTTAAATTAAAAAAATATCATTATTATAATATCGTGGGTTCGGTTCCTACTGGAGACAATATTATGTTATTATAGTTGGGGAGGAGAAGAGGGGATTTTGGGAGTAGCTCGAGCGTGTCAAATTAAGCTTGCATAGGCTTCCGACATGTGTCTAGTTATCATGGTATAGAAATCAGATTTCTCACGTGGTGGGTAAAAAAATATTTTTTTTAAATATTGAAATGTCGTCGGATCTGTCAGATTAAGATAGGGGATGTTTAGTATACCCCAAAGAAGCTTCCATATAAGGCACTGATGATTCAAAGGTTAGGTAAGCCTGTAGGACATTTTAAAATATAAAAAAATAAAGCTTCATATTTTCATATCTAAGCTTCGCAGATATTTTATTTTGCTCTAAATTAAATGATGTAGTCCTTGTTGTCTAAAAAACAATAAAAAAATATTCAGGATCACACAGAAAAATATTTGATTTTCAGTTCTGTAAATAGCACGTTGTTAAAAGGTTGGCCTTCCCTGCCCTAAGTGCATGTTCTACGGTCCGAGGCGAGAGACCTACTCCGAAATGGCGCAGTCAGATCTTCGGATCCGACCGAAAGTCGATCGAAGTTTAGAAATGACCTCCTAAGTTACTTCGGACTGTCTATCATCTATCGTAGTTACGTGACGTCGGTCCGCCCGAGTGCTGTGCTTTCTAAGGCGGCCCCTAAACCTACAATATTTAATGATGCAATAATATGGTGCAATAATATATGGGGCTCAAACTGTTCAATATTAACCCTAAAGTCTAAACCGTCAATAATATTGCAAATGTGTAATATTGGGCAATAAAATAGATCGTTTAGGGACCACCCAGGTAAGGGCCGAGACACAAAAACAAGATACGACGTCGTGTCGTGGGAATCTACGACGCGCGTCGTAAAAAACTACGACACGACATCGTAACGTGCCACGGTACATGGCACGACGTCACGTCGTAGAAACTCACGATGCGTCTTCTTTGAATTTTGAATAACACCTGTCGTGAGATTCTACGACGCGACGTCGTGCCGTGTACCGTGGCACGTTACGATGTCGTGTCGTCGTTTTTTACGACGCGCGTCGTAGATGCCCACGACATGACGTCGCATCGTGAAACGACGTCGCGACGTGGTACGACACGACGTCGTATCTTGTTTTTGTGTCCCGGCCCTCAGGAAGCCGGGTCGCTTCTTCGTTCGGTCGAAACATTGTAATTTGCTCTTCGGAGTAGGCCCCCAGGTTGCAGTATTGATTGGAAAGCTTTTAAAGATAATCCTTAGATGCACGTACGGTTTGCGTGGTCACGTCTGGATACAATTGGTTGGATATGTAAGCTGTTACACGGTGCACAAAAATATTTTTTACTAGACTATAACTAGCCAGACTGGCCAGCGGTGGCGCAGGAGTGAAACATGGAGTCTTTGAGGGATGCCTTTGCCCAGCAGTGGGACAGTTTGGACTTATAATAATACACACAGGAAAACTTTGAGCATTGATTTTAAGCATTGTATAAAGCCAAAATCTGGCTGTCGCTGGCTTTTTCTTTTGTTCTTCCACTTTTAGAAAGTGGAAGATAAAAAAGTATTTAAACTTCTAGATGACATTGCGCTCAGCGATAGCATGAATCGTAGTTTTGCTACGAGTCGTAGTCGTGCTACGAGCCGCAGTCGTGCTACGAGTCGTAGTCGTGCTACGAGCCGCAGTCGTGCTACGAGTCGTAGTCGTGTTACGAGCCGCAGTCGTGCTACGAGTCGTAGTCGTGCTACGAGCCGCAGTCATGCTACAAGTCGTAGTCGTGCTACGAGCCGCAGTCGTGCTACGAGTCGTAGTCGTGCTACGAGCCACAGTCGTGCTACGAGTCGTAGAGGTGCTACGAACTGTAGTCGTGCTACGAGCCGCAGTCGTGCTACGAGTCGTAGTCGTGCTACGAGCCGCAGTCGTGCTACAAGTCATAGACTCTTTGGGGAAGGCCTTTGCCCAGCAGTGGGACAGTTTGAGCTCATAATAATACATACAGGAAAACTTTCAGCATTGATTTGAAGCATTGTGTAAAGCCAAAATCTAGCTCTCGCTGTCTCTTTCTTTTGTTCTTCCACTTATAGTAAGTAGACGAACAAAAAGTATTTTAACTTCTAGGTGACATAGTGCTTGCGGTGACTCAAGTTGAATACTGTAATTTTTTTGTATTTACTTCGCTGACGACATTATACAATGCAAGTTACCTATGTTCCAAGTTTCTGTCATTGAAATACCCACAATATTCGCTTATGAAGATGGCTATATACACACGTTTTCCGTATTCGATTTCCTTGAATGTCGAATTACGATTTGGAATTCCGTGAGACTAGCGCAAACGTTCGTGTTTATTCACGCGTGAACGCGCCGCTTTGCACTTGAAACGTATGAGCGGAATTCGTTCCATTCAGAGAAAAGCGAACTTGTGCGCCAGTTAATGTTTTTTCTACTGATTCCATGTATTCGGATTTCCGAATACGGAATACGTACTAGACAATCGAATTCGGAAAATATGACTATGCGGCCAACCTAAATTCATTTGTAATAAAATACATAGAACTAAGAATAAATAAAAATAAAAGAGAGTTTCCAGGTTATAATCCTCTCTTTTATTTCAAACTGATCTCGGTCTGAAGCCTTACAAATACTGAACTTTAAAACGAAACTACAATTTGAATATGAGATTTTAAAAATTATTATTGTTGGATCTATACACATCTAGAATATTATTTTAAAATTTTAACATAATTGTCATTGTCTTTTTACGTTAAATGCAAAGTTTTGAATTGATTAGAGATAGGTAAAAATCATGTTCAAAGATTCAGTTACATACATACAGCAAGCTAAATAAGGGCATTTCTCTGTAAGCTCGTTAGGTCCCATACAAATTTTGTCTTGGGAATTATTTTTGACATTTGCCAAAAAAATATGTACTATTAAAAAGAAAATTAACTTTCATTTAAGTTAGATAAGGAGGTCCACTAAATTTATGCGTATATTTCGAGATATTAGCGATTCTCTTAGAAATCGTGACAGGGGACTGTTAAGTGTGACAGATTTTTGTATGGTAGCCCCCACTAAATATTTATTTTATTTTAATTTTATTATTAATTATTAGAGTACAAATATAGTTAAGGATTTTGTGAACATTTCAAGTGCCTACCTGTGGCCATTATTCGTATCGAGCAAAAAAAGAAAAAAATCGCGTTTGTTGTATGGGAGCCCTCCTTAAATATTTATTTTATTTGTTTTTAGTATTTGATGTCATAATGGAAACAGAAATACATAATTTGTGAAAATTTCAGCTGCCTTGCTATCGTAGTTTTTGAAATATATCTCAGAGATAAATAAACGGACTGATGGATAGACAGGCAGGCAGACAGACGAGACAGCGAAGTCTTAGCAATAGGGTATTGTTTATATCTTTTGGACACGGAACCTTAAAAACGGTTTTTTTCGCTTAAAAATCGAGATATGCAATCAAATCATATAATTTAAGACAGGGGACTGTTGCCAGGGTACTGTTTATTTCGGTTAGATTTCAAGATATATCCTAAACGGATGTAAAATAGTTTTTAAGGAATCTACTAACCAGTTTAGACATAAATAATACAAACAATAAACAAAAGATTCAATTCGTAAAATAATTAATACACCTTTTATTAGCTACCAGAGGACTGTTTGTGATAGCGGTCCAAACACGTGTTCATCTTACAAATGACTTTGTGACACTTAAAAAAAAGGCGTCCCTTCTCCGCATTCGACAAGGTTGCTATTTTCACACTAATTACGCTTTGTTTCAATCAAGAAAACGTTCGTAAATATTATAGTTTTTAATTTAAATGGATTGAAATTTTTGGCAGGGGACTGTTTAAAAATTCTGGGGACAAAGTTAACAGACGCCTACTAAATATATAAATTGGCAGTGAGACTTTGTTTTACGAAAACATTATATATTAATCATTATTATTTGTAATATTAATCGCCTTATGTATGTAGTTTCATCAACTTCTTCGTAAATATCAGTTTAGGTGGTGACGGTAGTGACGGGGACAGCTAGGGGACTGTATTTTCAGACCTTCTATCGCTTCTAGAAAAAAACTTAAAACAGTTATGGTTCTGAAAACAAAGGGACTGTAAAGTTTCGGGGTTCGAGTTTCATTAGGAGTGATTATTTTATTAATTATTCAAATACTTTTTGAAAAAATCGGTAGGGACAGCCATTTACGAGCTTACAGAGAATCGCCCATAAATACAATTAATACAAATACAAATTTTTTATTCACAGAATGTAGTTTTACAATGTACATGTAGATGGTAAGAGTAGTATATTTTGTTTCTTACATTCTACCATTATTTTGCATGGAGTGTGAAGTTCTATAAGTAGTTATTATATAATATTTTATATTAAAAGAAACCAAATATATTACACTAATATATGACACGCTAATAAAAGCGTATTAAAAATATAAGTTCAAAGTGAAAAATATGAAGTAAATATTTATAAATAGATCGAGACTTCGTCCGGCGGACGAGGGCGGAGGAAGTCGAGCTAGGAATTGAGTTACACGGAAAAAATCTACAGCTTCAGAGCTCACTTTATAAGATTAAATATTTTAAGCGCTAAAGTGTTTAATACGATTAGTGTACTTAGTTTTATAGGACTTGAGATCTCATAATAATCATTATCATATTTATTTGCTCAGAAACATGGTTACATGGGTTGTTACAGTTATTGTTACAGTGCGGCATGTTTTGCTATGACAATAGCGTGCAAAATTGAAAAAGAAACATAGTTTTGATTTTATCACTGTTTAGAGTCTCTACACATAAGGTCATAATTAATATATTTTTTAGTCCTACTATTAGATTCTATCTACACACATAAAACATTAGTACATAACATGTTACATTATACAATGAAATTCTTAGTTTACAATTAATTTAATCTTCGTCTATATAATCGTCAATATAATATTGATATTTAAAATATTATTAAGTCAATTTATTATAAAACTCTTTAACACTATAGAAAATCTGGTTAGCTATCCATTCATATAATTTAATTTTAAACATTCTTGTGCTGAGCGACTTGATATAATATTTCGGTATTCTATTGTATAACTGGACACACATATTGATACTATCTCTATTAAAATATATTCATGATTTTACCTAATATAATGGAGGCTTAATATACTGTTGTACTATCGGATAAGTTGATTCATTGGTGGACCCACGTAAATTGGTCGAGTTATTTCAAATCCAGCCGACAGATTATAATCATATTATCTCGACTTACATTGAACAGGCATAACCCCACCAAGTGACGTAGGTCCGTCAACTGCCTATGAATAATTTTCTTCGATGGTACTTTGAGTAAGGTTGTGTGTGATTCCACAGGTAGGTAGGACACTGCATCTCAGCGATAGTATGAATCGTAGTCGTGCTACGAGTCGTAGAGGTGCTACAAGCCGTAGTCGTGCTACGAGTCGTAGAGGTGAACCGTAGTCGTGCTACGAGTCGTAGAGATGCCACGAGCCGTAGTCGTGCTACGAGTCGTAGATGTGCTACGAGCCGTAGTCGTGCTACAAGTCGTAGAGGTGCTACGAGCCGTAGTCGTGCTACGAGTCGTAGAGGTGCTACGAGCCGTAGTCGTTCTACGAGTCTTAGAGGTGCTACAAGCCGTATGTGCTACGGGTCGTAGAGGTGCTACAAGCCGTAGTCGTGCTACGAGTCGTAGAGGTGAACCGTAGTCGTGCTACGAGTCGTAGAGATGCCACGAGCCGTAGTCGTGCTACGAGTCGTAGATGTGCTACGAGCCGTAGTCGTGCTACAAGTCGTAGAGGTGCTACGAGCCGTAGTCGTGCTACGAGTCGTAGAGGTGCTACGAGCCGTAGTCGTTCTACGAGTCTTAGAGGTGCTACAAGCCGTATGTGCTACGGGTCGTAGAGGTGCTACAAGCCGTAGTCGTGCTACGAGTCGTAGAGGTGAACCGTAGTCGTGCTACGAGTCGTAGAGATGCCACGAGCTGTAGTCGTGCTACGAGTCGTAGATGTGCTACGAGCCGTAGTCGTGCTACAAGTCGTAGAGGTGCTACGAGCCGTAGTCGTGCTACGAGTCGTAGAGGTGCTACGAGTCATTGCCGTGCTACGAGTCATTGCCGTGCTACAACATAATATTATAAAGGTCTATCTGATCCTTGCGGCACGCGACCACAACCGACCAACAAAAAAAATGACACTATGAACTAGGTCCTAGGCCATAGATTTACTTACTGCGAGGATCAAAAGCCACCTGTATAAGGCGGATTTATATTAATATTAATTAATATTATAGTGGTGCCACGTGTCGTAGTGGTCCTATATTTTTGGTTTCATATACATTGTTGGTTTCATAGAAAGAGCAATCTCTTAACTTAACTAATAGATATAGAAATATATGCTTTTGATGATTATTTATAGATAATTACATTTTTTCTCGCAATACATTTTTATGGAATCTCTAAGCGACTTAGCAAGGACTCTTAGAAATACTTCGCAAGCAGTCAAGGACGATTACATACAAATTGAATTAAAATATTCAAGAAAAAAAGAAAATAGAAATGAGTTTGTTGAAATGTAAACTTTATTTCGAAACATTTGGACTCATTTTATGTTTGAACGAGGACGACGAGTCTAGACGGATACTTCTACCTACGTAAGTTATCTTATATTTAAAATTCTCGTGTCACAATGTTAGTCCACGAACTCCTCCGAAACGGCTTTACTGATTATTTAGCAAATTTTATATGCATATTCAGTAGGTCTGAGAATCGGCTACTGGGTACTTTATATATTGATAAGTGCATTTGTTGAATAAAAAATAGTAAATTATTACAACTCGAGACTGAGGGCGACCATTGTTTGTGCGACGGGATAGCGATAGACGTTGCTATGGTAACATACTTATTTAGTCACTTCAAAAAAATAATATGGGCGAAATAGGTACTTTCAAATTTATATTATGGCAAAGCAACGTTTGCCGGGACAGCTAGTTTTTGTATAAAACACGTTTTAAGATTTTTAGACATCAAAACATCATATTAAATTTATAATTGTTATTGTAATATTATTTAACCTAATCATGGTTAGACTAAATTGATGATGATTTTATTATTGTATATTAGGTGCTGACCGCAATTCCGTTGTGCCAATATTTGTTTATCGCACGGGAACCGTACATTTTTCAGGATGAAAACTATCATATTACGAGTATGTCTTTTTAATCAAAGTATCTCCATATCCAGCAAAATCGGTTCACTGGTTTGGGCGTGAAGAGGTAGCAGGCGGGCAGACAGTCACACATTCGCATTTATAATATAATGTATAGAATATGTCTATACATATTGCTAGCGAAACATTATTTCGGTTGAAACATTTTCAATCAAAGCCCGATTTCAAAGAGGCTTACCACGAAATGCATCAAAACAGTGTACATTTGTAATAATCCGCTCGTATAGGGATCCGATTCATAGGAATCGGATCCCTGTACGAGTTCCTCCCACCGGCGAATGATAGTTTTGATCTATTGAGCTGTGTTTTCCATAACGCGACCAAATTACGATGGTCCACTTGTCTATAAATCAACTTATTTGATAGTATCATGAAATATATAATCCACATCCATACTAATATTAATTACTACCTATTGCCCGCAACTTCGTCCGCGTTAATGTGTGTTATTGTAATCGAGATTAAGAAAATTAAATACTCTTATCTAACCACGCATGGTTTTGGATAAGGATTATTATTATGAGTATAATTTACACATAATACATATAATACTTATTTAAATAAAATATTTTTAAAATAACAATCAAGACCCAGGAACGCAACATCGAAAGCCCGAAAGTATTTAAAATTGTCGCCGGCGAGATTCGAACCACAGAGATCTTTTTAAAAAATCTTTTCTTAGTGGGGCTTGGCATGGACATGGGGCACAGGCAGGGGACAGCGGACAGAAACATGTGACGGAAGATAAAGGATAAGCGTCAGAAGACAAAATATTAATTATTTAAAGTGGTGGTAAAAATTACCAGATGTAATGGGATCCATGAGTAATCGAAAGAACTCTTCAAAATTTAAATTCAAACATAATATTAGTGTGATTTTAGTTTCATATGAAGTGTTTCAAGCATATACCAAAATGTAAGATTTTGCACCAAGATATACCATGGTTCAGAGGTGCTAAAAAGAACGCCGAACTCCTCATAGATACATATTTAGGGGTTTCAACGTTGTATTATGCATAATATGCTACTACGCAAATTATATTAATAATAATAAGTATCGTAGTCAACCAAGTTTTGTTGATTACAGAACCCTGAAACGGAACCTTAACCAGCTGAGTTTTTGTATATTGGTAGGTTAATATGTAGTTATATAATTTAAGTGTAACATTGTCCTACAAATAGAACAATCCATATTTTAGGACCATCAAATCAAAATATGAAATCCTTTCTATCTGTAGTTAGCTTACTACTTTCAAGATTTTTCGCAGATAAAAATGTTGTTTGTCTTATCAAAATGAAGCTACTCACAAAAAATTAGCTTGATAGTAATAAAAAAAATTGTTCTAGGGATCCCTGACAATATCTTTTAACCATGCATAGTCACATTATGACTTAATTATTAGTACTTTTCATCTTTTTAACCGACTTCCAAAAAGGAGGAGGTTATAATATGTTCGTCTTTTTATAATTTTTTTTGTATGTTCAACCATAACTTCGCCGTTTCTGGACCGATTTTCATGATTTTTTTGTTGTTGTACAGGGTTGAATCCGAGGTTGGTACCATGTTCATAAAAATGGCGATCTGATGATGAGATCCATGAGGAATCGAGGGGACCCCTTAAAATTTATATGGGAACATATGGTGATTTCGATTTTTTCTGAAGTATTTTAGGCATATACTACCAAAAAGTAAGATTTTGCACCAAGATATATCCTGGTTCTGAAGGTACCCAACAGAACATTTGAATCCTTATAGATACAAGTTTGAAGATTTTGGCTTTATTTAAACTACTCCAAGCAAATCCTACATTATTTGTCCTGAACATAGGCTAAATTTTATTTTGGAAAAAATAGGGTTTCGTAAGATATTTGGGTTTTTCGGACGCCAGGTGAAAAAATCAACCAGAAAAGTTACTTATTTTGCGTACGCTGCCGAAACTATAAAAGGTAGAACCATAAAATGTTCTAAGTATTGTAGATCTTATAAATATCTACAAAAAAGTCCGCGACACACTATACTTATTTATGTGAGGCACAATAACCATTTTTTTATTTAAAAATCTTGATTTTTTTTGGACAACATTCAAACGCGTTTATTTTACTTATGCCATTAATCCTTATCAAAATAAATTATTTCATCACTAAGTACAGTTTATGTAAATAAAATTTGGTCCTTGAATGATTAAAATTGGACGTTTGGTTTTGAAATTATGGCGAAATTAAAATATTACGATAGTGGGCGTCACCAAGCGGGATGCGCTTGCGGATAATGACTGCGTCCGCGTCGTCGATGTCAGTGTCGGAGTCTGTGAATTGACCTGGGAATCATTTTGCTGACCGAGTCTTTCCTGGGTAGGCTTTTTGCAGCCGTAACCGACATCCACGCGGGCAGAGCCGCAGGCGACCGCTAGTAATATGTACAACTCTAAGACAACAAGCTATATACATATAATATTATTGCCTTGTCGTCTCATATTATGTAACTAAAAAGGGTAAAATTATTATTTTTTAACAAAAAATTAAAACCGACTTCCAAGGTAAAAACAAAAGTAATACTTAATCTTAATCTAAAAAGAATCAAATAATTCTTAATCCTTATTATATTGGCGTCTTCAGACTTCGCCTAAACCTCAACTATTTCTGTACTCAATCTTCATGCTTTTGAAGTCGGTACCAGCTTACCTTAGCGTAATTGCTATGTCAAGGATCTCAGAACTTTTCCGGGCTGGTACCGACTTCAAAAGCATGAAGATTGAGTACAGAAATAGTTGAGGTTTAGGCGAAGTCTGAAGACGCTAATATAATAAGGAATAAGAATTATTTGATTCTTTTTAGATTAAGATTAAGTATTACTTTTGTTTTTACCTTGGAAGTCGGTTTTAATTTTTCGTTAAAAAATAATAGATCGAGACAGTTGCCTTTAGTCATTCACTATTCTATCGTTTGTTAAGCAAAAAAGTTGCTCATAGAATCCATGAGCTACCTACATGTAGGGAACTCGTCGAAATTTACTGAGATATTTGTGTTGAATTAAGTAGTTTAGACATAATATAATATTGACTTGATAAGTTTTCATGCAAAATTGTGACTTCAAATAGTCTTCACTATTTTAAAGTCGGTATGAGTTCAGCCAGCGTCAGAATATCTGAATTTTTTGGGACTGATACCTACTTCAAAGTAATGAAGACTATAATATGTACGGAAATACTTAGTTAGGATTTTGACGAACTCTGGAAAAGGCACTATTAAAGAGTAATCTGAATTATTTAATACTGTTAATTTATATTCTTATTTCCTTTACCTAGGAAGTCGGTTTAAATTTTTTGTAAAATATAATAATTTCACTCTTGGAGGTATGGTAAACATAAACATAATATTATAAAGTTGCCAGTTGCAGATAGATAGGATTTAGGTATGAAACTAACACATCTATTAACTATACTTAACTTGAATTACGTTGAATAGAATTTTTATAGTATCATATGCTTTCAGTTCTTAAAACAACGATGAAATCCGCAAACTTCTATCTAAAAATAGTCAGGAGTATTTCCGGAACCATAAAACCCGTGGCAAAATCTTACTTTTTGGTAGCGTATGCTTAGAATACTTCTAAAATCTAACTAAATCAAAATCACTATAATATGTTTCCTTATAAATTTTGAGGAGTTCCCTATATACCACATGGATACCATTATCAAATTGCCAACTTGGTACCAAATTGGTATCTTAATATACGTTTTTAAAACAACAAAATAGTTTTCAAAATCGCTCCAAAATCGTCTCGATCTAAAAGATTATGAAAAGTACTAATAATAGAGCCATAATGTGATGATGTATTGTGTAATGGTAATGATGATGATGATGAATATAAATTGCACAATAGCATATTATGTTTTCCGTTCTTAAAACAATGCCGAAACTTCCAAACGTGTATCTATAAGGAGTCAGGAGTTCACAGAGCACCTTCGGAACCATGGTATACCTTGATGCAAAATTTTGCTTTTTGGTAGCATATGCTTAGAATACTTCTCATAAAACCAAAATCACCATAATATGTTTCCATATAAATTTTGAGGAATTCCCTCGATTGCTCATAGATCACCTCATCAGGTCACCACTTTTGTGAACATGGTACCAAATTCAAGTTAAACCCTATACAACAAAAAATAATTTTAACAATCGGACCACAAACAGCAAAGTCAACATGTAGTCCTCCTTTTTTGGAAGTTGGTTATTTTTTTTTATCTATGATGTTGACCGGGGATGTAAGGTATAACCATACCAAATTTCATTGAAATCGGTCCAGCGGATTCCGAGATTAGCCTGTACAAACAGACAAACAGACAAACCGACAAACAGACAAACAGACAGAGAAACAAAAATTTTAAAAACAGTTGAGATATGTTCTACTCTTTTTGAATGCCCCTGACTTGTTTTTTTTAGTTTTTATTCAATGTACAAAAATTTTGCCTCTACGATTTTATTTTACAGCATCTTTCGCATACATAATCTATCTATACATATACATCGTATAGATAGATTATGTATGCGAAAGTGAGCCTATCCGTCTGTCTGTACAGACGTACAGTCTCACTTTTGCGAATAGACATTAGCAGCTATCCGTCTTAGATTTTGCTACAATTTTGTAGCTTAGACTTTGAGTCCCGGATACTTTTTAAATGTAAGGTTTCCGCACGATAAATGAATCTTGGTGCAACAAAGTTGCGTGCGTCATCTAGTACTGTATAAATTATCCACAATATATGCAAAGGCCTTGTTTACTAGAATCGGACCCCTGGTCGAAGGTATTTCACAAAGCGGAGCTCTGGCGTACCTCGGGCGTATGTTCTCTAATACGTTAGTTCCAATTTGCAATAGATGACCTTAAAAGGGACGAGTATACAGGATGTAACAAAAATAAGTGATAATATATACTTTATGGTTTGTATAGGTCCCCTATAAAAAGTTCACTGTGAAATAGCAGCGCTTGCTTTCCATCAGGTGTTGCTCTTTGTTGCTACAACATAAGTTTGTTTATTTGTTTGAATATAGACGAATTGTTTTTTTTTTTGATTTGTCTATATTCCACGAGTAATAACATTTATTTTTCAACTGTCGACCTCGAGACAAAATAGCAAGAATACCTGAGAAAAGAAAAGAAAAACAACAAGTAATAAACAAAAAACAATCCGTAGATATTGCCTAATTGGGCGCGAATTAATCGGCTTAGAGCTCCACGTGTATCGGCCGCCATCTTGAAATAACTAAAAATAAATATGAACTCTTTGTTGTCGCATACTCCTCGATAACAAACAAGTTACACAATAATGAATAAGCTAAAGTTCATTTTTTGCCGTTCTAAGATAAGTTGTATACTTCGGTTCGTTTTTTAATGTCGAGTGACTTTTGAATGTATTAAGAAAGCACAATATTATATTGTCGTGAAAGACATGAAGGGCGTAAAGAGGCAACAGACAACGGACAGACACACTTTCGCATTTATAATATTAGTATGGATTTGCAACACTCCATAGTGCATAGCAATGCCGAGCATATTATGCTGAGTGCCATCGATACTAATTGGCATTCGGTTACAGCTGATTACACCACTTACATCTTACATCAAACTGATTATATATAACTAGATGACGCCCGCAACTCCGTTGCGCCAAAATTCATTTATCACGCGGGTACTGTACATTTTTCCGGGATAAAAAGTAACTTCGAAGTATCTCCTTACCTTTCGGCAAAATTTGTTAAGAGGTTTTGGGCGTGAAAAGGTAACAGACAGACAAATGCTTTCGCATTTATAATATTAGTATGTATATGGATTTCCGTTGTCTGGTTCCCGCTACGAAGGTCAGCGTGGGCTATAATTAACTATTAGGGAAATACTATAGTCTGCAAGGTTCATCAAAATCGGTTCAGTAGTTTTTTTGGTAAGTATATAGTGTTTCAAACAGCTTGGACCCCTTGGAATTACGCCGAGATGTAGCTTCACTCTGTATCCTCTATCGGTTGTATCAAGGGGAGTGCTCTGAGGAATTGTTCGGAATCATACCTATCACCTTAATGAGTGGCAGTCTTCCGCAGTGCGTTTTTCGCGTAACTTTCTGCCGCGCACTCTAAAACTCTGGAACGAATTGTCATCAGCAGTATTTCCGGACCTATACGACCTGCAAACCTTCAAGAAAAGAGCGTATTCCCTCTTAAAAGGCCGGCAACGCACCTGCAGCTCTTCTGATGTTGCGAGTGTCCATGGGCGACGGTAATTGCTTACCATCAGGTGACCCGTTTGCTCGTTTGCCCCCTTATTTAATAAAAAATCGGTTGTCTGTAAAGTCGGTTTACTGACGATAGTTGAACGTGACAACGTCATAGCCTTAACCCCTCAGTTCCGGGAAAAATCTATGCAAAAAAGTTGGCAGGTAATATAATCGAAACAAAGAGCGCGGCCCAGGGCCTGTAGACAAGCAAGCGCTACAAAATGTATGCGATTTGACATAAGTCATCGCTTCGCTAGCGAATACTAATGTCAAATCCATACATTTTGTAACGTTAGCGTTAGCGTTTTGCCAGTTGTCTAAGGGGGCAGGTGGGCCTTACGGTTGTTGAGAGACTTGAGAGTGTAAATGGAACGCCTCACAGCTGTCAGCGAGGTAACGCCGCATGAACTGTCATGTTTTTCGGGCGCGCATCCTATATCGAATTATAAGACGTTATCATGTCAAAAAAAGTACAATTTAGATTCTCTTAATTATTTAATTTATTATAACTAACCCATCAAGCCCCGTACGAGCACTTAATTCCTATGTATCATTTATGAGTGTGGAATTCGTCAAAGTACTCGAATCAACAGGAGCATCTCGCTGGTACAGTGAATTGAGCAGTATACGGTATAAAGATTTAAAAAGTGCACATTTTAATTTTTTTCCGCCGCCTATTGCTAGCACTTAACGAGCACTTAATTCCTATGTATCATTTATGAGTGTGGAATTCGTCAAAGTACTCGAATCAAGAGGAGCAACTCGCTGTTACCGTGAAGCTAGCAGTATATGGTATAAAAATAAAAAACATGCATATTTTCTTTTGTTTTCGCCGCCTTTCGCTAGCACCTAATGAGCACCTAATTCCTATGTATCGTTTATGAGTGTGGAATTCGTCAAAGTACTCGAATCAAGAGGAGCATCTCGCTGGTACCGTGAAGCTAGCAGTATACGCTATAAAAAAATAAAAAAATGCATATTTTCTTTTGTTTTCTCCGCCTATCGCTAGCACTTAATGAGCACTTAATTTCTATGTATCGTTTATGACTGTGGAATTCGTCAAAGTACTCGAATCAAGAGGAGCATCTCGATGGTACCGTGAAGTGAGCAGTATACGGTATAAATATTTAAAAAATGCATATTTTAATTTTTTTCGCCGCCTATCGCTAGCACTTAATGAGCACTGAATTCCTATGTATGGTTTATGACTGTGGAATTCGTCAAAGTACTCGAATCAATAGGAGCATCTCGCTGTTACCGTGAAGTTAGCAGTATTCGGTATAAAAAAAAAATGCATATTTTATTTTGTTTTCGCCGCCTATCGCTAGCACTTAATGAGCACTTAATTCCTATGTATCATTTATGAGTGTGGAATTCGTCAAAGTACTCGAATTAAGAGGAGCATCTCGCTGGTATAGTGAAGTGAGCAGTATACGGTATAAAGATTTAAAAAATGCATATTTTAATTTTTTTAGCCGCCTATCGCTAGCACTTAATGAGCACTTAATTCCTATGTATGATTTATGAGTGTGGAATTCGCCAAAGTACTCAAATCAAGAGGAGCATCTTGCTGGTACCGTGTAGTAAGTAGAATATGGTATAAAAAATAAAAATATGCATTTTTTATTTTTTTTTCCACGTTTATTGCCAGCACTTAATGAGCACTTACTAGTAAAGTACTTATCAAGGAGCCAGATAATCATTATTAAGGTTTTTGGTTTTGTACACTGCTAGCTTCACGTGAAGGTAGCAGTATTCGCATTTATCGCAAATTTTGAAGAGCACTAAATTCGCAGTTTGTGCACTGAAAGAGCACTTAATGAGCACTAATTAGCTAAGTATTTATTACGAAGCTATATGATCATTTTAAAGGTTTTTGGTTATGTACACTGCTAGCTTCACGTGAAGGTAGCAGTATTAGCTTTTATTCCGAATTTTGAGGAGCACTAAATTTGCGGTTTTTGCACCAAAATAGCACTCAATTAGCACCTAATTAATAACGCAATCCCGAGTTATTTTGCTAACTTTGTCATGCTAGCTTCACATACGTGTTGCGGGCGTCATCTTGTATTATAGAGGCGAAAGTTTGTGCGTTTATAGCTTTATTACTTCTTCACGCATGGGGTTGATTCAGACCGCAACGCAACGCGTAGATGCATTTCTAAATTTATATGGATTTGACAGATTCGCAAGACGTCTCACGCAATTGAAATCTGTCAAATCCATACAAATTTATGCCGCGCCGCGCCTCGCCTCGCCTCGTCGCGTTGCGGTCTGAATTGACCCTTAAAACGGCTGTAGCAATTTCAACAAAATTCAACAAGGAGTTAACCGACTTCTAAAAGGAGGGGATAAAAACCGCGAGTAGCACCGCGAGGCACAGCTCTGTTTATATTTAGAACTGAAACAACAGGTATTTTAATTCCCTTTGTAAGCTCAGTTTCCTAGATCCAGGTATTACAGAAAGTTCCAGTTAATTATCTTACCTGTTCTAGACTCGACCTTTGATAAACAAACCTTTGTCTAGATCTCAGGGTGTAATTGGTCTTTATATAGCATCCGCGTTCGGGGCCCCTATTCTGCGAATGCAAGAGTGCAGCCTTGTTTCTTGGATAATTCAATGCGTCACTGATAGGAATTAAACTACAAAATGTTTTGTTATAGTATACTGTATAATACTTGTTGACCCGACAAACATTGTTTGGCCATATAAATTATTTATAGTATCAATATAAAAAAAGTAGATAAAAACCTATTCTTAGGCCTAACGAATGTACATACGAAATTTCATTAAAATCGGTTGAGCTTTGGAGGAGTTCGCGCACAAACACTGTGACACGAGAATTTTATATCTATACTAGCTGTTGCCCGCGACTTCGTCCGCGTGGACTTCAATTTATAGCGCGCGGTGTCAACAAAATTGTTGTCAAATTTAAAAGCTTTTTAAAACCCTAGTACCCCTTAAATCAAAATACCCACAAACAGTTGTGCAGTGTGCACATAATATTTCATTATTTTAAATTAAACTTTATTTATGACAAATTTTAATGCTTATTTAGCCCCCCATTGCACAACTTTACCCATAAACTATATATTTTTATCATTGATAGGTTTAAGGTTACGTCACTGCATAGAGTAGTGAGTTATATAAGAGCGTGTCCTAACAATCGAAAGAATCGAAAAGCGTAAATTGAGATGGTACCACCTCTTATAGAAACACGTAAGAGCAAGCGCTAGTGCGATCTAGATGACTCTTAGCCATTCTTAACGCCATCTGTTATGAATTTTTAGAACTAACTTAATTTGAACAAATTTACGCACAAACACCGCCTTACAACCCCTTTTTCCAGTTAAAAAGTAGCCTATGTCCTTTCTCAGGCTTTAGACTATCTGTGTACTGAATTTTATTACAATCGGTTCAGTAGTTTTGGCGTGAAAGCGAGACAGACAGACAGACAGACAGAGATACTTTCGCATTTGTAATATTAGTATAGAAGTATAGATTAGACAAGATGACACCCACAAATCTGCTGCGCCCAATTTTGTTTATCGCGCAGGAATCGTACATTTTTTCGGGACAAAAAGTATCAATATGTCCTTTCTTGGGACTCAAAATTACCATACCCATTACCCATACCCATTTTCAGCAAAATCGGTTCAGCAGTTTGAACGTGAAGAGGTAACATACAGAATATTGGGTCTAAACACACTAGGCTGAATTACGCCGGCGTAAATTCCGCCGCGTTTACGCCACGTTTCAAACTCATACAAAATACGGGCGGAACGCGAGAGACGACATACTATTCCGTCGCGTATTTGTATGCGTTTGACATTTGCGGCGGAATTTACGCCGGTGTAATTCAGCCTAGTGTGTTTAGACACATAGACACACTTCGGCCGCGTATTTTCGGCCTAGTGTTTAGACACTAACATAAACGAAGCTGCGTTAATGTTGGATAGAACTAATAGAATTAGGGCGCAGGTATTTCATTATTGTCTATCGAGTATTTTAGAAATTTATATAATACTTTCTGCACAGTTTTACAAAGGCATTTTTTCAGTGTGGCACTTTGCATGCCACGCTTTAAGAATAATGTTATATTAAGAAAAAGTTTGAAGTAGACAAAACCAAATTGTGTTGGGTGTGAGACTGGGGCTGATGATGGTGAACTACAGCTAAGAACACTCTGGATAATGTCAGCTTTCAAACAAAAAAAAAAACTAGATCAAAATCGGTCCACCCCTTTCTACGATGCCACGGACAGACACACACAGACAAACAGACAGACAGACACGTCAAACTTATAACATTATTCTTTTTATCGGGGGTTAAAAACTTATAAAACAAATAAAAATGTGATATAACGAGCCCTGATAATGTTAGGGGGAGGAATTGAGCTAAAAAAAACTTATAAGCAGAGCGCTCTTCTAGAAAACCGCTTAAGAATCTATCTTATTGCATGAAACGTTGTTACTGCATGAAGTATTTTACTACTGTATTTAGTTATTTTAATATTTATTTTGTTACTATTTGCAAGCGGTTATATTGTACTCTTTGTGTAGTTACTACAATTAATTGAGATACCTTGAGCTGCAAACAAAGGCAGCTGTGACACAGTTCATACTAGTACGGCTGCCAATGTTTTCCTTATCAATGTACTTTGTATAATACATATTGTGTCCCTCTCATTGTGAAAAATTGTAACGGAATTGAATAATACAATTTATTATTTATTATTATTTAGAATCAGGTAAGGTCACATTGCAATGTAACGAGGCGATGCGATGTATTTTTAAATAATTATGAGAATCAAAATTGTACTTACCTAAAAATTTTCTATCTCAAAAACTACTGAACCGATTTTGATGAAGCTTAGCAGACTGCAGTATTCCCTAAGTTGAACGATACCTTGTACTTTTTTAAGTCGGTTATAAACTTTGACTAGTAAGATATCAAGGTCACAGCTGTGACTCTACTGTGTACATACAGTGATAGATGTATTTATTACATTATGTTATCGATTTCATATCGTCTGTACTGAGATTTAAGGGGAGGCACCCACCTCGGGTTTACAGCAATTACTCAATGACGAGGGTGAATCCTGAATATACAGGGTGTAACTGAACTAAGTAATAATACTTTAGGGTGTGTATGGGTAACCTGTATAGAGTTCGGTGTGAAAGTAGCAAAGCTGAAAAAGTAACCTTTTTCACTTGTGTAGGGAAAAATTCAAGACGCTGAGGCGATTGCCCATACAAATCACAAAAAAAATTATTCTTTCAGCGCTGCTACTTTTACAGTGAAAGTTCGTTGCGTTTTTTCACGTATGGATGTGTGTTACATAATAGAGGTAAATGTTTTGTGAGTTTGTATATCAGGGCGTTGACGCAAGATTTCAGAGTCTGGATACAAAAAGTTGTGTAAACTTTTTTATAATCTTTTCTATGTAATTTTGTACGTTACAACTGGGGTACTAGCAAATAAAAAGGCAATCAAAGAATATTTCTCTTTCATTTTATATGTTTTACGAATTAATCAAGTTGAATTTTTGTTTTTTTTTTTGTATTTATTCATACTTTTCCGTGTTTTACCTGTCTCGGTATGAAATTGCAATCTATATAATATACAAAAATGGATTTTCAAATGTGTTAATCGCGCTAAAACTCGAAAACGGCTGAACGGATTGGGCTGATTATAGTCTTAAAATATTCGTAGAAGTCCAGGGAAGGTTTTAAAGTGACCTGTGACACGAAGTTCACCGGGACAGCTATTGTGCTTATAAAATCATGTCTGGAGTAGAATAAATCTGATCTCCGCAAATCACAATAACATGTTGTGTTGCTAGACGCAAATATAGTTTAACAATTTTTCTATGATTAAATTGGTGCTGACCTCAAAAAATATAAGTAAACAATAAAACGATGTTTTATTTTGGACTAGATGACACCCGAAACTCCGTGACACATAAATTTTTTTTATCCGCAGGAACTAAATAAGTTTTTTCCGGAATAAACTGTATCCTATATCCTTTCACGGGACTCAATTCAATTAATTCAATTCATTTATTTATTTGCTCTAAAAGTGTAATACAGTAGGTGGTAATGAGGTTCTTATATAGTCTAACACTTTCAGCTAAGTATATTATAAAATAGCAAGCAAATATACATATAACATTTTAATGAACTCTAAATTGTCCAAATTTAACATTATGTATTATTAGAAGTCAATATTCGTCCAAATAATAATTAAAATAACAAATTGGTAGTGTGATAAATCGTAGATTGCTTGTCAGTATAATTATTGCATAAAATTATCCGCAAAATCGGTTCAGCGGTTTGGGCGTGAAGGGGCAACAGAACACTTTCGCGTTTAATAATATTTGTGTGGTTTATTTCTCTAAAATACGATTGTATTTTCTCTCCCGAGTTTTGGGCAAAATTTTTCACTATGTCAATACAACGTCACATACGAGGTGAGATTAGTCTGAAGATGCGATTTTATTTATATACTTTTCAATATCCGGTACTTCCGAGTCTCTGGTATTGAAAATTTTCTATTTTATGCAAAACATGGATGTTACTAGTCGAATCTCATGATTAGACATCGGATGATATGCATGATCAAAGTGCCGAAATATTAATGCAAATATGCACAAAAATTGGCCGAAATATTCACAAAATATGCACAATTAAAAGTCACTTTTTATTAAAATATATTATTTTTTTAAGAGTTTTCCGGTGTTGCCCATAATAAATGCGCATATTTTCCAGCTGGTACTTATCAGCAAGTGAAACAGGCACATTAGAGTATGAAGTATCCGCGAGTTAAGTTGTGAATAGCCTATCCGGCACTTATCAGGAAGTGATGAAAAAGGCCCTTATTCCCCTGTGTACAATTAGTTGACAGGGACCTATATTATCGTCTGTAATATAGTGTAAAGTCTTAAGTATTTTTTCTAGGAATTCCGTGAAGTATACTGAAGTATGCACGTGGAAAATACGTAGGCGTACTCCAGTATTAATTACTGACTAAGCTTCTTATTATAATTAAACTAGCTATCCCGCTGAACTTCGTGTCACTTTGAAACCTTCTCTGGACTTCTAGGAATATTTTAAGACTAAAATTAGCCCAATCCGTTTAGCCGTTTTCGAGTTTTAGCGCGACTAACACATTTGAAAATCCATTTTTATATATATACTAGCTGTCCCGGTGAACTTCGTGTCACAGGTCACTTTAAAACCTTCCCTGGACTTCTACGAATATTTTAAGACTAAAATCAGCCCAATCCGTTCAGCCGTTTTCGAGTTTTAGCGCGACTAACACATTTGAAAATCCATTTTTATATATATACTAGCTGTCCCGGCAAACGTTGCTTTGCCATAATATAAAGTATTTTGCCTATAATATTATTTTATTGAAGTGACTAAATAAGTATGTCGCCATGGCAACGTCGATCGCTATCCCGTCGCACAAACAATGGTCGCCGTCAGTCTCAGGTTGTAATAATTTATTCAACAAATGCACTTAATTATCAATATATAAAGTACCCAGTAGCCGATTCTCAGACCTACTGAATATGCATATAAAATTTGGTAAAAATCAGTAAAGCCGTTTCGGAGGAGTTCGCGGACTAACATTGTGACACGAGAATTTTATATATAAGAAGATAGATAGAAAAAAAATACAAAAACTAGAAAACGCCCGTAACTCTCCCGCAAAAGGCGCAACGGGCGCCTGAACTCGTTTATCGTACGGGAACCGTACATTCTTCAGAGATAGAAGCTATCCTATATCCTTTCCCGGGACTTAAATTATCCCCATACCAAAAAGCAAAAGCGGTTCAGCGGTTAAGGCGTGAAGAGGTAACAGATATACAGACATACAGACATACAGACAGACAGACAGACACACAGACACTAGACAGATACACTTTCGCATTTATAATATTTTGGATTGTAAAGTTTTGTTAAATCAAGTGTTTACTGATATGAAGTTAAAATGTTACCAGAGAATTTTTAAAACCGAATAATGTTTACGAAATACAGAACAATAATACATGTTTCCATTCAGTGAGTAATATACTGTAGGACGTAGGCATTACTGTAATAAGCATCCACTTAAACTTTCTACAGAGTAGACAGAATGATAGAGTATGCCGACTTAGTCACCGGCTACACGGTCAATTTTTCATCAATCTGATCCATCAATCTGGTACGGATTGACGAAAATTTGATCGTGTACGCCACGGATTGATGGATTGATCGTATTTTTAATATGAACTTTTTAAGCCCATCAATATTTCGTCAATCAGATTGATGGATCAGATTGATGAAAATTTGACCGTGTAGCCTGTGACATGGAACTGATGTAAAAAAATTTAAGTTTGACGTATTATGACAAAAGTCGTCGCTAGGGTCGTTACCTACAAATTTAGTTGTTGTTTATATTTTGGCACATGCAAAGAAAACTGTCAGAATTCAATTTCAAAATCTTATTTTTAAAGATAAATTATACCAGCCAGCGCGCCAGCCTTTAATTTATCCTAGTGAAACCCGACGAATTTGACAGATATTGAAACCTGTCCATTTCTTTGCAGTCGAACTACTGGTACATAGGCTGCTATTTATGTATCCGGAACTGGCCACTTACAAGAACAATATTTAAAAAGTAATTACAACATTTGAAAATAGAACTCTTTGGTTGAAGAATACATTTTGTTTCATGTGACTGTCAATTATTTTTCCATTGTGGCGTCACTTTGAAAATTGCGTGTCTTCATTTGCCATGGATTTAACGCGTGAACATTTTCGTGCAATGATTTACTACGATTTTCGGCGTGGGCTAAATCAACAACAGTGCTTTATTCAACTCACCGCAACTTTTGGAGATGAAGCACCATCAAAAACCACTGTTTATCACTGGTACAGTGAGTTTAATCGTGGGCGGTCTATGCTCACGGATGAAAATAAAGAAGGTCGCCCAAAAACAGCTGTTGTCCCACAAAATATAGATGCTGTGCGGGAACTAATAATGCGTGATCGTCATGTTACATATCGCGAGATAGAGGCGTCCTTAGGCATAAGTATGACGAGCATACATAAGATATTACACGAACATTTGGCTGTAAAAAAAATATGTTCGCGTTGGATTCCGCACAACTTGACAATCGATCAAAAACGGGCTCGTGTCGATTGGTGCAAAAAATGATAAAAAAATACAACCGTGGTACGTCAAAAGCCGTTTATAATATCTACACAGGTGATGAATCTTGGATCTATGCATATGACCCCGAAACTAAACAACAGTCAACGGTGTGGGTGTTCCAAGATGAGCCGAAACCAACAAAAGTTACTCGTGCAAAAAGTACTTTGAAGCAAATGGTCGCCTGTTTTTTTTGGAATTAATGAACATGTGGCTACAGTGCCATTAGAGAATCGTAAAACGGTTAATTCTGAATGGTATACGACCATTTGTTTACCAGAAGTCTTTGAAGAAATAAGAAAGGACAACCGACAACGCAGAATCATATTACATCACGACAATACTAGCTGTCACACCTCAGCTGAAACAACTCAGTTTTTGGAGGGTCAAAAGATCGAATTGACTGGTCATCCGCCGTACAGCCCTGATTTGGCACCTAACGATTTCTTTTTATTTCCATACGCGAAGAACAAATTACGTGGTCAACGTTTTTCGAGCCGCGAAGAGGCTGTTGATGCGTTCAAAATGCACGTTTTGGAGATACCTCAATCAGAATGGAAAAAGTGCTATGAAAATTGGTTCCAGCGTATGCAAAAGTGTGTCGATCATCGCGGCGAATATTTTGAAAAGCAATAAAACCATATTAAATGATATATGTTTGTTTCTTTTTTTAATTCCGGATACATAAATAGCAGCCCTCGTAGTTATGTCTATTGTGCTTTCTATTTGCACCAGAACTTTTACAAACTCTTTGCACAGTATAATAGTAGTAGAGTAACTCAGCCGCTCAACTTCGTTCAACATATTAAATACTAGCGCCGCCCGCGACACTAGAAACGTGTTTGTGGCCCGTATAAAAAAAGCTTGAGTACACTGTATCAATACTATACTCGGCGAAACATGGCGGTAGCGGTCATTGACTCCCTGTCAAAAACATGTCATTTTCTATACAAAGCCGCGATTGACAACATCTGACACTTCATTGTCAATCGCAATTTATATAGAAAATGACATGTTTTTGACAGGGAGCCAATCACCGCTACCGCCATGTTTCGCCGAGTACAGTATAGTTAGATGGTCTACTGTTATAATATTTATACTTTGTCGTTTGCATCGCGATGTCGAATCTGTAATTGTTGGACCGTGACGGAACTCACCGTTCGTAAGCCGTTTACTACAATTTTCTATTTATTCCGCATTTTTACTCGACTGCAGCGAGACAAAAGGGTAATGATTCGTTCGGTTTAAGTATACTACAATACTAGACGTTGCTCGTAAGGTTTCAGAAAACGTTTTTTGGGTTAAAAATTATCCTGCGTAATTTTCCGTTAAGTACTGTAATCTCCATGGGGTTCATGTAAGAATCTTCATGTAATTACAGTTATATAATATATTCGTTTTTGAGTGCGGCAGTTAGCTAAGTAGTGGGTGAAGCCAAACGAGTATAATTTTTGAATGTGAGTAGCAGAATTTCGGCTGGTAGAAAGTCCTGTTTGATTCACACGAGCGTAATTTTGTGAGTCATGATTTGTATGAAAAGATATTTACGCGAGCGTAATTCTGCGATTCACAACTCACAAATTACGTTCGTTTTGCTTCACCCTTTCTTTCGTAATCGAACTCACTGCCCCCGAGCCTCTAAACCACTAGACATAGGCGTTACACAGAATCAAGTGTAATAAACAAACAGTATTTACTGAGAACAATGGTAAAACGAATATGCACTCACAAAGGTACGAGTATATGGAATACCTATTAGGGATTCTGAAATTAAATTTCTGGTAACAATTTAAGTCGTCCCCCGTCGTTTGAAAGTGAATTTTATTACAAGGCATTAAAGTTCGATATCCTTCGGTGATGAATTAATATTTCATCTCATTTTTGTTATAGACAGCGCTCGTTGATGTCGAATAAAATCTAGAATTGAAGGTTGCATTTTTTAAACCCTATTTTTTAAATGCTTCTGCATGAATGATCCGGCTTGACAAGATTAATAATAATAATAATATCTATGGACGCTTCACACCACGTCAGTCTGGCCCCGTGGTAAGTACCTGAAGGACTTGTTTTACAGGTACCAGACAACGGAAATATATTTAATACTTTTATACTATACATATATTTAAGATTTTTATTATATGATACACATATTTAATACACATCCATGACCCAGGAACTTTATAAACTTTTTGTTCCGTCGGCGGGACTCGAACCCGCGACCTCCGGCTTGAGCTACCAACGCGCTCACCATTGCGCCACGGAGGTCGTCGTCCTTAATGCCGCGGCCTCATTCGAAACTAGCGTGATATAACACTCATATCCAAGAATTTCGCTGAGAAATATTTAGTTTACCAAAAGCCAAAAAGCGGTAGGGGGTTTTATGAGAAAGTAATGCAAATGCTAGGCACATACTTTATATTGTACTAGATGACATCCAAAGCCAAAAGTCGTTTATCGCGCGGGAACCATTAATTTTTTCGGCATAAAAAGTATCCTATGTCCTTTCTCGGGACTCGAAGTATCACCAAACCTAATTTCAGCGAAATCACAAAAATGCATCTAAACCCGAATATTTAATTTCCCGAAAATTTAATTATAAAATTCTATAACCGAAGGACTGTCCTAAGCGGATTTTAAAAATATTGTTTATACTTTATCGAGTTAATGAAAAAAACTAACTTGGCGCTGATTCCGCGTCGTTCTTTGTCACCTGGCATATGAAAGACGGATGAATATGAAAATGAGAAGGACGATGTTTGATTCTTGATTTATTCGCCCTCCTAAATTAAAGTAATCATCAAAATATATCTCAGCTATTCTCTGAGTACACATAACATCAAACGTACATAAAGGCCGGCACCGCATCTCAACTCACCTTCAACATAAATATCGATGTAACGTGCATCTAGGCTCCGCATCTAGGGCACCTAGGTCCCGGGCAATACCTGGAATTAGTGCTACAGGTCCCGGCCGTTGCCATGGCAGCGCTGCAGCCCGGCTCGGTTTATACCAATTTAATAAACCCTGGATATTTTTCACAATGCATGTAAACTTGTTTGGTGCGTGAATTCTCTTGAAATATGATGGAAATATTTTCGGGGATTCTAGTTTTGAATGGTTTTATAGTATATTATATTTAAACATAAAAGTACTTTTAGCATAAAAAGGATAAAATGCTGTTACGTCCTTAGATATTCGATTTCAAATTTTAGAACGTAATATTGCATTAAGTACAGTTATTAATTTTGTATTTCTTAAAAAAACAAAGATTTTTTATAAGTTTTCCCAATATCTTCCATCAATAAAGTGTCCCTTTTGAAATTCCTTTGTCCGCTCAATTCCTAGCAATCTTCTCAAAAATGTTTGCATTTTTTAACCCCCGACCAAAAAGAGGGGTGTTATAAGTTTGACGTGTCTGTCTGTCTGTGTGTCTGTCTGTGGCATGGGTGGACCGATTTTGATCTAGTTTTTTTTTGTTTGAAAGCTGACATGACCGAGAGTGTTCTTAGCTATAGTTCATCATCATCAGCCTGCTTATTGCTGAAATATCACGGTTTATGTGGTTCGTGATAGGCCGATTAGCAACTTGCAGTCATTTGATGGGTTTTATATTTTGCATTCTGGTTCGTGACACTTATGAATATACACATTAATGAAAAGTTGACGTGGTGCTGCAGCATCACCTGGTAATCATAAGGATACCCAACTCCTCACCAACTTAGAGCAGAGGTTTCGTGTTTGGGCTCATTTTAATTGCGACAACCAGTACGACGTAGATAAGCAGTAAATATTTGCATGCTGCTGCTGCAGCATTACCTGGATTTTATAGGAGCCGAGCTCTGTAGGTATGTACCCAGAGTGGAGGTTTCATGTTTGGGCTCATATTGACGGCCTCATCCAAGAGGATATAATATATAGATTGTATTCATTGGGATATGATCGGAAATTCTGCACTATAACCAACACAAGATTAAAAAGCATAAAATAAAATTAAATTAAGAAATTTAAAAAAAACGCCGCCAAACAACTTTAAAAAGTAATGAAATAATATTTACTGACTTTAAGTTTAAATAATTCCTAAGTGTAAAGTAATATTTTAGTCCATAATTGTGGTCACGGTCACGGGGGGCCGCCAAGTAAACTACGACAACAGCGACCTTTGCATTTTGTATCGCCATAATAGTCGCTGATTGTCTCGATTCAGTTCGCTGTGAACTGACCTAAACTATAATGTAATAATATGTGAAATCAAACATCTACATTAGCGGTCCCCCGACACACCGTGACAACAATTATGGGCTAAAATATTACTTTACACTTAGGAATTATTTAAACTTAAAGTCAGTAAATATTATTTCATTACTTTTTAAAGTTGTTTGGCGGGGGTTTTTTTAAATTTCTTAATTTAATTGTGCCATGAGTTAGTTAGTACTACAGAAAATCATGGTCATTAAAAAGTATTTTCATATTATTTAAGGTGCCAATAATAGGATGACTGCCAACGATGGGGTACATTTTTTTAAATCTATGGACGCTCCACACCACGTCCGCGTCAGTCTGGCTCCGTGGTAAGTACCTGAAGGACTTGTGTTACGGGAACCAGACAACGGAAATATATTTAATACTACACATACATTTAAGATTTTTATTATATTATACACAAATTTAATACACATCCATGACCCAGGAACTTTGAAAACTTTTTTGTTCCGTTGGCGAGATTCAAACCCGCGACCCCCGGCTTGAGCCGCCACACGCTCTTAACCTGAGCCACAGAGGTCGTCATTCATCTGCATGTAATCTGTGTTATTTCATTGTCTATTAACAGTTGTACACTTTTGTATACAAGTGTACAATATGTAGCTATATTTTGTTTGATGCACCGCGCCGGGGCCCGGGGGCGCCTTTGAGCACGTCCGATCAAATATCGTGTACTGTCGCGCACAGAGTGAGGTACAGTCGCGTACAGCTACATAATGAGTTACAGTCGCGCACACAGTGAGGTACAGTCGTGTACAATTACATAATTGATCTTGAGAGAATGGTGATTAAACTTCATTTAAATGAAGAGTTTGACAGATAATGGGTCTTATGTCCAAATCTTAATTTAATTACAGTTAAGTAATACATATTCGTTTCTGAGTGCGGGCACTCTGACTTTGTATATCTGGGATCCAACATCAACAACACAGGATCGTGCGAAAAGTCCGGTCCCTTGTGAGGTAGACCGGCCGGCCGTGGAGGGAGTCCTGTGTTAGACAGATCCAAGATATCCCTCCGTATACGGCTGAATTCAAACTGCAGGTGGTTTTAGAGGGTAAACCCGAAGTCGGGAGTCCCACATACCCCCGGGGTGCTTCAGCTTAATTGAGGCATATCCCCGACCCGGGGCACCCACAAAGGGTTTCCCCTGCGCATCAAAAAAAAAAAAAAGGATTGTGCGAAAAGGAGATCAGAAGACGTATAGGCATGGCCAAGAATGCAATGTCACAGCTCCAAAGAATGTGGTACGATCGTCACGTGTCTCACGGGAAACGAAAATCAAACTTGTCCAGTCCTTATAGTCTTCTCCATAATATTTACCTTAGGTATGTGGAGCCGTGGACTCTGAAGAAAGCGGATCGCGATCGAATTGACGCATTCGAGACGTGGTGCTGGCGGAAAATGTGTCTGTTTGTCTGTTACCTCTTCACGCCCAAACCACTGAACCGATATTGCTAAAATTTGATATGGAGATGCCTTGAGTTCCGGGAAAGGACATAGAATACTTTTTATCCCGGAAAAATGTACGGTTCCCGCGCGATAAACTTTTTTTACGTTATCAAATAAATCATAGATACAAAATTCACAAATATAAGTCCATAGGTACACTTTACAAGAGTCGAGATAATCGGTTTAGTCTACTCTACAGCGCAATTAATAAATTTTACACTAAGGCACACTTTCAACCGTATGTAATTGTAATAAGATTGAAAATTCATAAACGAGATTTGTCTTCTGCATTCTATTCAAAGTCAGATGGAGAAGTTTCGTAAGAGGGAATATTATGCTAATGAGCAGAGTTTCACACATACAGTCAATAATCCGACCAACATCCGACATGTTGCACACGCTCAATTGCTCATATTAGTTAATACTAGCCGTTTGACCGAGCTTTGCTCGGTATTCGATAAAACACGAATAAAATGTCATTTTCTAAAAATGATTCCTAGCTAGATCGATTTATCGCCCCCGAAACCCCCTATATACTACATTTCATGAAAATCGTTGGAGCCGATTCCGAGATTCCAATTATTTAAATGAATACAAGAATTGCTCATTTAATGATATAAGATAAGATAAGATGAGATGAGATGAGATGAGATGAGATAAGATAAGATATCTTGGCAGAAACGTAAAACGTTGTCAAATGTTGAACAAAACTATTCAACCTGAACATTTTGTGGTACACTACGGAAAAACTATCACGCCTATTGATTTGTGCTCACAGTAATTTTAGTTTATATGTAGATGTGTTATCACCAGTCAGTCAAGGTGTGACGACGCGAGCCCTCACAAAGCTCGGCTTTTAGCTAGTTTACTGTCTGTGCTGCCACCTTTAGCGTCAAAACTTTGCAGTCATAATCCTATTTTTTTTATTTGGTCGGGTTATGCCAAGCTCGGCCGAATAATAGCTAAACCTCACGCGCTTGCCGTCGGCGCTGATGGCCCGAGATGTATGAAATGGGATATTTTATAAATGCAATGTTTTCACGATAGAATGCAGTACTAGTATATAGACAGTAAACAAAAAGTTTAGTTCGACGTTCGACAACGTTTCTGTCAATATTCTGATACAACGTTTGCAATATGTCGAATTTGTGGATTATTATTGCTCTATATCCTTTTGACTTGATGTAACCCGACAAAATTACGTGGGAATTAATTTCTCTGGTACTACCTAGGTAATAAAAAGAACCCTAAAGCGACAAAGGGCTTTTATTGAATTGATTTTAATCCCGTACCAATCTTTTAGTATTAACAAAATATGTAAGCCTGCAGGTTTCAAAATATTGGAATTAATATGATGGTGTAAGCGTGAACTGGTGTAGTGGCCGTAACGAGTATTAATATTTAATATCATAATAATATTATTAAATAAAAATGTTGGTGATTATGTAATATTGTACTGCGCAATACAATGGCTTAATAATTTCTAGTTTATTTAAATTAGTTTTAAGTTCAGTTTAGTTCTGTTTACATTTCTAGATCAGAAGTATTTTTATGCACATATTCTATAAGCTTAAATACTAGATTACCCGGTGAACTTTGTATTACTTTCCTCCTTACCTTTCCTGAACTTCCACGAATATTTCAAGACTAAAATTATCCAAATCGGTTCAGCCATTCTCGAGTTAAAACTCGAGAATGAATCGCTAAAGCGAGACTAACATTATTATATTTTAAAAATTACACAAGGTGTAACAAAACTAAGTGATAATAAATATGTTTGTAAGCCTGTATAGAGTTCACTGTGTAAGTGGCAGCGCTAAAAGAGTTACTTTTTAAAGTAACTTACAAATCACAAAAAATGGTCTTTCAGAGCTGCTACTTTCACAGTGAAGTCTATATAAGAGACATATACACAACCGAAAGTATTATCACTTAGTTTTGTTACAAGTAAATTAAGTATGATTTGTGGATAAAATTTAATATTATGCTTACTAACAACGTACAACGAAGTTAACAAATAATTACTTTAAAACAGAACACGGTTTATTTTTAATTAATCTGTGGTATCTGTACTACTTAGTTCATTTGTATGTAAAAGTTGTATAACAGTTGTATAACATGACGAGCTCCATCGACAGCAGTATCGAATAATCAAAATTAATAATAGTATATTGACTATGGAGTGTAGATAATATTGACGCAAAATAATTAGTGCACCCCAGTCTCGACGCTGTGACGGACAGGTGGTACAGACTACAGTTATAGGTGTAGAGCAGTGGTCCCCAACCTTTTTTCATACGGGCCACAAACATGTCTTGGACTTGGTGTAGCGGGCCGCAGCAAAAATTTTTAGGGTAAAAAAATAACGTTCTTCAAAATTAACGATTTCAAAGTGGAAAAATCTTTACGACTTTTGCCGGTGGGCGTGAATTTTAAAATGGTTTAACATCACGCGGCCCACAGATAAAGTCCCGGCGGGCCGCGGGTTAGGGATAGCTGGTGTAGAGTATAGATTTATAGAATGTAAGTGTATGTACAGCTTTTCAAAGAAGAGTAGACGCCGAACATAATTTTTTATGACATAAAAAGTATAAAAACGAAATTCAGTTATAACTTATAAATGAGTCAGGGTAATAATAAAGTGTAAGTAAAAAAGTTGTATATGGCAATCCGAACCAAAAAAAAACACCATTCGGTTGTAGAAAATTTAGTTACTTAGGTCATTTAGGTCATTTGACTAGTAGATTGGACAGTGCCAGTAATTGGAAAAAGCACAAAAACACAATATTTATTAATTTTGCTTTAAAATTTTTCTGTTTTTAAAGTAAAAGAACGCCTGTTTTTAAAGAAAAACAGTCTGTTTTTAAAGCAACATTAATAAATATGGTGTTTTTGTGCTTTTTTCCAATGACTAGTACTGTCCAATCTACTAGTCATTTACCCTACACCACCGTTTACTCATAAAGCAAAAAAAGTAAGAATAAAAAAGTAAAAAGTACACAAAGAACGACTTTGTGTAAAACGTAATCAAAAAAAAAAATGAAGCATAGACAAGCGAATTCAAATATGGAAAGCTGTATTTGTTCTTGTATAAAGTTTTTAAAAAACAAAATATTCAATTACGCGATACCAGGAACGATATTTAATTATGAATTTCCGCAAACTGATATACAGTTTTAAAGGGAAATGCTATTTAGTTTGTCGAGTTCATTTTATATTTTACAGAATTCTGATAAAACTCCTCTCAAAGCGAGGATTTCACTGTAAACGTTTGCATTTGTTTGCGTTAATATGTGTATGTTACTATGTATTCTATTTGTTTTAAGTATATACAATATATTTTACAGACTTCACAGTGCTTCCTATAAAGCACTATGAAGTCTGTAAAATTGTTTAAAGGCGAGGCCGTAATAAAGCGACACGACCCGACACTTTAGGTCGTTTTACAATGAGCTACGACACGACACGATTTAATCCTTTGATCGTGGAAAAACGAGACACAAATCACAATATCCTTTCAATTGTTATCACGGCCCACTTGGGCCTTACGGGAGTTGAAGCGTTATGAACTACACGACACACGGCACATAGGCTGTCGTTTGGACGTTTTCCCATGAGCCACGACACGACACGATTTAAGAACTACACGACACACGGCACACAGGATGTTGTTTGGACGTTTCCCCACCAGTGGCAATTTCAGCGACGACACCGCAGTCGCTTTAGGGTATGCGCGCACGGGCAACTTAGTTGCTCGGCGATTTATTTGTCTCTTTCGAAAAATAAATAAAAAACCGAAGAAAGCGTCGAAAAATAGAATATTGGGTGCATCCATTATGGAGCGATCGGCTGATTCTCGGGAAATTTCATACTATGTATATGAAATTTAGAGCATACCCAAAGACTTGATCGAGAGACAAATAAATCGCCGAGCAACTAAGTTGCCCGTGCGCGTATAGTGTATACCCTTAGTAGTTCAAATCTATATAAGTCATATTTCGTGTCGTGAGTCCATAAATTCTTGAACAATCGAGATATAATTGATTTATAAAAGTATCATTTCGGTGACTCTGGACAATTTTTCTGTCATTTCCATGACTCAACTTATCTTATGATTGAACTAGCTAGAAGTGTTGATTTTATTTTCGCACAAACACTTTTAGTAAAATGTATCAGGATGTATAAAGATATTGGTTTAATTAATATGTTTTGAAAAGTTGAATATTTTGAGACGTATTTTCATTTCAGTGAATTCAGTGACCATTTAAGTCACCATAGCATAAATCATGGCGGTGCGGTAACGTGGCCGTGGCACGGTACGTTGACGTGACGTGTAAATTTACGTCAACGTAACGTAAAATGCATGTCACGATATAGCAACATAGTACGTCGCCATGCCTTGTAAAACTGCTACTGGAGAAAGAGAAGAAAAAAGACGTGAGTTTTTACGTTACGTTGAAGTTCCACGTTGACGAAGTCGTGACGTGGAGATGTGGACAGGCCCTTAGTCTGTACTGGATGCATTAATTTGCAATAGGCAGATTCGTCAAAGGGAAATTGATACACGTCGATTTGTCAATGAATATACTCAGATGACGTCTGGCTCTGATACCCTTTACAGGAGCTTAATGAATAGCTTGTATAATAATAGATGTATCTAAATACCTACTCCTTTTGTGATTGTAAGTACGAGAATTGTTAGCTTTAGAGCTAATGAAGAGTGTTTGTGTATCTGTGAGTTATGAGTATGACTTAGTAGACAATAATATTAATAATATCTATGGACGCTTCACACCACGTCAGTCTGGCCCCGTGCTAAGTACCTGAAGGACTTGTGTTACAGGTACCAGACAACGGAAATATATTTAATACCTTTATACTATACATTATACAATATACATATTATATTCAAGATTTTTTATTATATTAACATACACACTTTTAATACACATCCATGACCCAGGAACTTTTTGTTCCCTCGGAGGGATTCGAACCTGCAACCCCCGGCTTGAGCGCTGACCACGCGCTCAACCACTAAGCAACAGAGGTCGTGTATAATATAGCTATTGCCTACACTCCGAAACTAACTTGTGCTTTTATTCGTGTACAAATCACTGCAAAGAGAAAATTTTCAGTCACAAACGTAAATTAAAAATGTTTGGAGCTCCACTGTAGTTACACTTCCCTTTGATATTGGCATAAAAAGTTTAAACTGTCAATATTTGACAGCTACGATTTACGAACAGAGCTATAATAGTGCGTTTCATGGTTTCATCAAATAGTTCCTTTGCCGTCATGTTGGCACTAATGCAAATTAGTGTTGCCTCATTACCCTTACTGTGCTACCTTAAATTAGGGGAGATAATAATATGTTATCACAAAATACTTTTTATAATAATTCCCTAAAGAAAATTTTATTTAATTCTAAATTTCACCCGCGGCTCTGCCTGCGTTAACGTCTATCCCTCGGGGACCGTTCTTTTTCCCGGGATGAAAGGTACCCATGTCCTTCTCCATACCCCAGACAACGTGTACCTATGAAAGTTTTATGATAATCTGCTTAGTACTTTATGCGTGAAGGCCGAAGGCGTAACAAACAAAGAAAGTCACTTTCACATTTACTAGCTAAAAGCCGAGCTTTGTGAGGGCTCGCGTCGTCACACCTTGACTGACTGATGATATTATTGATAATTGATAACACATCTACATATAAAAAACCTTGACTGACTGATGATAACACATTTATATGTAAATAAAAATTAGATACTATGCTACTGCAGCACATCAATAGGCGTAATAGTTTTTCCGTAAAGTGTACCACAATGTACAGGTTGTGGGATATACTAGGGCTCGCTTCGCTCGCCCTGATATTATTGTTATATGTACATATTCTTTCGCGTGTATGTAGTTTTCATCACTAGAAGTGCGTTTCATCAAATAGTTCATTTGCCATCATGTTGGAATCCCTTTCTGTTAATAACGTAAACACGGTTATAGACACGCTCTGCAAGTATTCATAAGTTTTACTTTTATTTAAGGGTGATTAAACTAATGCTGGTAACCCTATTTTACTAAGCTGTAATGGCGGTAACCCGATATTAATGGAATTATTGGGGCTTCGTTACGTTTTTCACGTTCACAAAACTCTTTCACTCTTAACACCATCATTCTTTCACCACTCTTTAATGTTTTCGGCATGATTTTCTCACGAAATCACAGTAAAACTTATGAAAACTCGCATAGCATTTTTACGTTATTGACAGACAGGAATACCAACATGACGGCAAAGGAACTATTCTATGAAACGCACTATAAGCCTGGCTTGAAAAACTGTTCACACGCGGCATATACCAAGCCAATACTGGCTGCCAGTCTTATTGGCAGCCAGTACTGGCTCTGTGTAAATTATACTTTACGTTGACGGGATAAGGTTTACTTTTATAGAATTAACTATGTATCAAAGATTTCAAAACCAATTATTACGGTACATACCGTATATATAAGGCTCATCCACATTTGTATCATTTGCGCGATCAGATCTCCGATCAGATCTCCGTCGCGATCATCGCGCCGTATCAAGTATGCGTATCATAGCGTGGACGCCTATTTTTGTCATCGCGTCGTATCTTGATCGCGTATCATCTCGCCGATCCTCGTATCGATCTATTTATTTTGATGATCGGGGGAAAACCCCCTCGATCACGTGACATAGCCGTATCATCATGACACCGTATCAAAATGCGTCCACACTTGATCATTCTGCCGATCATGCGCGTATTTGATATGACACGTATCAGATACGCGGTTAATAGGGATCGGGGCGTACTAGCGATCATGATCGCTTCGATGCTACGCGACGGAGATCTGATCGGAGATCTGATCGCGCAAATGATACAAATGTGGACGAAGCCTAAAAATGTTTTGTCAGGATAAGGAATGACGTGACTCGTGAGTAAAGTACATAACTAACATTTAAGTACATAAGTACTTAAGTTAAAGTACATAATTAACATTAGGGCAAATACATTTTTTTCTTATAAAAATACCTTGTAACTTACCTACTTCATAATCTGGCTATATGTATATAAAATCCACATTTTTTTTATTCAAATAATTTTTACGGTCAAAACTCATAAGGGCATTCGCTGCGAACGTGCGCCCGGCGCGGCCACCCGCGAGGCGTGCTTGTTTCATGTCATCCCATAGAGCAGCGCTGCGTTGAGGCTAGGCGGGTCAGCTGTCGCGTGCAGCGGTGCCCGCCTCGCGGGCGACGGGTCAACAATCTAGACGTAAAAAATGGGCCGATTGGCTGACGCTTTTGTACACGGCTTCGTCGTCTGTTGGCTAGGTATCAATAAAAAATCCATAGGCATCGACTGTACACCCGCGCGATCGAAATTATACTGGCCGCTGCGAGAGACGGGAGACCGTCGTGGCCGCCCGCGATGACGCAAGCGGGCGCACGGCGCGGGCGCCCGCGCCGGGCAGCCGCGCCGGGCACACGCTCAACGCAGCGAACGCAATAAAGCCTCAATTTATGCAAAAAACGACGATTTTCTAATTGTTACTTACCTTCTTCATCCACTCACGTCTTTAATCTTCATACTAGTAAAGATTACGTCACCAAATATTTTCTAACCTAAGTCACAACGGCTTCGAAATATTATCTTCTTTCAATTGATATTTTGCCTCGATATGCGTGTAACGTCTATGACACAATACTAAATACTAATATACAGCAAGTAAATATGGCCGGTTGAATCCAAAGAGCTGGAATGCTACTGGAATGTAGTAAACAGACACTTAGATAAATGCAGTCTAGTTCCGTTTACATTATTCCAGTAGTATGATTTGTCATTGCTGGATTGGAATATTGTAAACCGCTCATTAGCCATGTCGAAGCTCAAATTAAACTAATACAGAAACAACTTTTACTAAGGGAACTAAAGTGATCTGAAACTACGCTTATTTTGTACTACTTGTATGTGGGCCTCATAAGTATTAAATACGTATAACCATAGATTAATCATTGGTGGTTGATCAATGATTAATCTATGCGTATAACGAACTACGAAAGAGATATTATGGTCACCCTACGGTCACCACAATTTTTTTCCGTCCATTGGCCCACCTGCATCTGCTATATGTAGGACTACAGCTGTAACCAAGAAAACATTTTGATGATCTTCTGACTGTTTTTATACTGTGTATAAAAACGGGTGTTTAGGTTCACAAGTTAATAAAATCTGTCGGATCAAGCCCCGGTCTGGTGCGTTGCCCGCGGCGTGTTTCATTTGCCGATGCGTTCAGCGTAATTAGTCGCGTGCTTCCGACAAAATCTAGCTATTTTTTAGGTTTGATTTATATGCGTCCGTGGCCTAATGGATAAACCTTTGATTCGCACTCGCACAGTGTGCGGTTCGATCCCGGGTGGAGGCGTGTACCAATAATACATTTTCTGATCTCAAGTACACAATACGGACGCACGTACAGTGAAGGAAAACATCGTGAGGAAACCCGCACATGGTTGGTGGGACCATGTGTGGGTTTCCTCACGACGTATTGACCTGCCCCCTACCATGAGCTCTTATAGCAGTATTACTTTAATATTACTTTTGAATTTCGCATAAACAATAATGATCTCTATTTGTATAAATATAGCTATGTTTTTTGTTTGTGCGAAATCTGAAAGTAATATTAAAGTAATACTGCTATAAGAGCTCATGGTAGGGGGGCTGTTCTTTCCTATGACTACGTTGCGAGAATGCCGTATGTGCTTGGGCAACCATACGGACATTTGAATCTTGTCCCAGGTACTACAGTATTTGAAGAGTGGTTAATTCGCTCTGAAAATACGGATGGAAAGGCATAGTATATGCGTCCGCCCGAACGCGCGGTTTGGAGATCTTACTGGATTGGACTGGACTTACTTACTTGGAGATTGGACTGCGAGATCACATATTTCCATATCAAGTTTCGTCAAAATCGTTTCAGCCTTTTTAGCGTAACGAGGTAATAGACAAACCACACTTTCGCATTTAAAATATTTGTAGAGATGGTTGTTGGTGTCTACAAATGGTAGAAAAAGACTAGAACTTTGCATGTTTCCTATTTGTAGAAATTGGACCATACAAATTAATTTTCCAATAATTTAAATGCAAAAGCAATAATCAAATTAACCTGTATAGTAACAGCAACAGGCCGACCACTAGCCTCGACCACTGGCTACAACCACTGGCTACAACCACTAGCCTCAACCGCTAGCGAATCAATCGACAAACCGACCGCAGCCGCCAACCGCAATCCTGCATGCTGTCTGCGATGTACTGTTGATAGATAAACAATAATTTGTAGATAAGCCATTTAAGCACTGTTTACGCAGTAGTAGTGATAGCTGTGCATAGGGTATACAGGGTGCAACAAAACCAACTGATAATACTTTAGGGTGTATGAGTCCCCTGTATAGAGTTCACCGTGAAAGTAGCAGCGCTGAAAGGCTTACTTTTTTGTAACTTTTGTATGCGCAAATTCATGGCGTCTGGACCGGGCACTTGCTCTCAATACAAATCACATAAAATTAGCTCTTTTAGCGCTGCTACTTTCGCAGTGAACTCTATAATGTAAGGGGGACATACACGCCTTAAAGTATTACTTCGTTTTGTTACACCTGTATATCCATGGCACGTATAGCGCCACGCACAAGTTAAGATTGCTCGGCAAAATTGCGCTGCGCTTAGGTCTCTTTAGTGGGGTTGGGAGTGCAGAGTTGGGTGCAAGCGCACTGTGACAAGCTTATAGTAGTTACTGAAGTGAAAACTTCTTCAGCGTCGCTGTGCACTTTTTAAGTACCCCGCAAACGATCAAATTGTTTGTCAAATTTTACGTGTTTGTCAAACAGTTTGATAGTGTACAGCTTTGTTTGAAGCGTTTGTCAAACAAATTACGTGTTTGACCTGTTTGAAGAAAATTCTCATCGGCGTAGCGTTTGATAAACGTGTTTGAACGTGTTCCGCTGTATTTGTCAAACAAGATCTCATGATCTCAAACCGACACTAGCTAATTGTTTGACAAACTTGTTTGATGCACGTTTGTTCGTCTGTGCTGCTGTTTGATGAAAACGTAAATTATGTCAAACATGTTTGTCAAACAAATTTGATCGTTTGCGGGGTACTCGACAGCGTCGGTGTACCAGAGGCGTTAAATATCTGAATGTTTTGCATAAGTTCAGTTTTTTTATACTTGCAGCCTGTCCAAAACGTGTTTAAAAATGCATCAAATTTGTGACACCTATAAATAAACTAGGGCCCTCACTTTTTAAAATATGACCAATCTGTACATTATACGCAGAGTCAGCAAATTACGCGTCAATAATAAACAATACCTAGACCTAGGGCCTGATCAAAGGGCCAACTTCATTACCCTGTCAAAAATTAATTAAGTCCAAACTATACCGTGCCCTGGAATCCTTTTGAGCGCCCCCATAGTGCGTCCAGGGACCTGATTCTCGCAGTTCGAATGAGGCTTCCGTAATATGTGGTACTTTTTTATATAAAGGTTTGTTACGGAACCGGTGCGGCGGCGGTAGGTCAACAAATTCAAATTCTCAATTTTATTTTTTTATTTTATTGAAGTGAAAACTTCTTTAGCGGCGTTGAGCACTTTTGTGGGATGGGTAAAAACTGTGAAACTCGCGTCAGATTCTCATGCTGATCGAAAAACCAAGGAAAAAACGTAGGACGGTTGGAGAGTAGTGTTGTAACATCGAAATCGATTAATCGAACAATCGATTGTTTTTTTTTTCGATTGTCGATATTTTTTAATCGATTGTAAGGGTTTCGATTGATTAAAAAAAATCGTTTTTTTTAAATCGATTTTAATAAAAAATGGGTTAAAAATTTAATCGATTGTAAGGGTTTCGATTAATTAATTAAAACGATCGTTTTTTTTTGTATAGTTCTTTTTTATATATTTTTTTATTATTTTTTTTAATCGATTTTCATAAAAAATGGGTTAAAAAAGTAATGCACAACGTTAATAATCAAGTTTCCACTTCTGCCGGCACTCCCGGAGTGCAACTCGTCTTTTTTTTTATTTTTTTTTATTTGGGACAGCAAACAATTGCGTACACGCTTAATACTAACACTTATGAAAACAATGAAATTAAGGTAATTACGCAACCAACACCATAAATCATAATCCACAATATAACTTATTTTATGAACAATATAACAATAACTATGATAAGCAAATTGGCACACCGGTAACATCTACATGATAGGTACATCATACGTCGGCAGTTTGATTAAATAATGAATTCTCAATTCAAATTCTTAATGCAATAATAATATACAATAGTATAAAAGCCAGATAGCGTACATCACGTCGTCTAATCCCATGCTAAGTAACAACTTGAGTTATATGGCAATCAGACAACGGATGCACGCCGAACAATTTTAACCTAATATATAAGGACTATTCAGAAAACATTTGTTTTTTTATTGTTAAAACTTCTTTAGCGGCTTCATAGACGGAGGGAGAGTAGACCACCGCCGCGTAGGAGAGAAAGTAACATTCTACTTTTCTACTCGAGTCGAATATGTATGTCTGCTCCCTGTTTCACATCTGTCGGCACTCCGAAGTGCAACCCGATGTATTTTATTAGAATAGGGCCCCAGAATTCACTTCCTACCTTTTATGAACATACGATCCTTATATCATTGACATAAAGTTTAAACTGGAGGTCAAATAATTCAGGACAAACCTGTAGTTCCAATACAAAAACACGACGCAATATCCTGCAGTCAAAGGTAGCTTTGGCGGGTTTTCATAGGGTTCATAAAATTAGATATTTGCTGCGCATCGATTGAGTCTGTTACTAACTGTGGCTGAATTTAAGGGCAGGTTATTCCTAAATTAGCAGGTCGATGTCTGTCAGTGCGAATATCGACGTAAATGACATTAAAATAACATTCATATCAGCGCGCCTTGTACGGTGGCGGTTACGACGCTCGCCGCGTCCATGATAGGGCGAAATAGGAGAAAAAACCTTTTTACTTAGATAAAAAATATTATAACTAAACATGTATCCAATCATTTCCCTGTAAAATTTTAATAGTAATCGAACTGTCCAAATTATTTTTTGATTGAGTCCCTGTAAGCCCTATAAAACTCAAAATGTTTTTAAAATAGAGGTTGTTTTGGATTTTTTTATCGAGTAAAATTATCTGTATTGTGTTTCTAACCAAAAAAGTCACTAGTTAAAAGATGTATCTATACACGTATATATTTTTCAGTTTTTTTGAATGACGCTTTCTTTAAAAATTACTTATTCTAGAAACATGAATTTGGAATAACCTGCCCTTAACATGAAATGACGTATTCGCCTGAATTTGGGACGAGAATTATCGTTGCAATGTGAGGTGTAGCCGCTAAACGAACTGTTTAGCGGCTACACCGCGATATTACAAACAAATGTATGTAACGATTTATCTAAATAGCAGTGCGGCTACGCTGTTATTTACATACAATTACATGTGATCTCGCAGTGTAGCCGAAGAACGCATATTATATAAGAAATCCGAGAATAAATCAAATTATTTACTATTCCATATCCATACTTAATATGATTATAAACGCGAAAGAGTATATTCTGTCTGTCTGTTACAGCATTGCCAGACGTCCCGATTTTTTCATCAAAATTAAATGTCCCGCGTGGGACAGTCTAAGTCCCGCTTTTCGGGGAAAGCCCGAACGTACGTGCAGCGTGCTGAGAAAGAAAGGTGCGTAATGAAGATAAGAGTGTGGGAGGTAGAGGGGTGGATTTTCTTTGGCTACTTTTGCTATCTATTGTCACGTAAACGTTATTTTAACGCAAATAAAAAGATAAAAATTCAAAAAACATTTCATTTTATGCCCTTTTTTACTTTGCCCCGCTTTAATTGACTGAAGAATCCCGCTTTTTCACTCAAAAAGTTCCAAAGTCCCGACTTGGCACAAAAAAATCTGGCAACGCTGGTCTGTAACCTCTTCATGCCCAAATCGCTGAAACAATTTTGCTGAAAGGTATGGTGATACTTTGAGTTTCGGGAAAGGATATAGGATACTTTTTATCCCGGAAAAATGTACGGTTCCTGCGGGATAAACGAATTTTTAAACAAAAACGAGTATTTAAAATATAAATGTAAACAAAACAGAGTCAAATTTACCTTAAAGCATACGTTATACAACTGAAAAATCACCTTCCTCCTTCATGCTACCCTTCTGTCCACTGTGGCAGGGGTTCCCAATCTTTTTTAGCCTGCGGGGTAGTTACACATCGCAATATTTTGCTATGGCGCGGCCCCCTACTTTACCTAGCTATTAGGAAAATATACATAAATAAACACCTTCATAATGCTGCGGCCGTGTATCACGCGTTTCCCGTAGTCCCACCTTCAGGATCAGGAACACCGTTGGAGTTTTAGTGGGTAGTCCCGGGTGCGTCTTCCGTCTGCCCCGGGGAGTCCCACATACCTCGGTGGTCCTCCCCAGGCCCCGGGGATGCGTAAACGCATTCCCCGAACGAAAAAAAAGGTAAATGATAATTAACAAATATGTAATCATCTTAGATCTGCTTTACATAATAATTAATATTAAAAATTATATATTTTTTTAATATTTGTGGTTTTGGATACTGATGGAGTATTGACTCACGGCGCGGCGCCCCTCTCGCCTTTCCACGGCACAGGGCGCCGCGGCGCACACTTTGGGAACCTGCACTATAGTATACATTCAGTAGATATAACCACCTAAAAACAGCGCGTTGTTGTCTGAAAGGTTTTAATAGTTGAATGATGGAGCACTGGGCTATAATGAAGTTAGCTTCCCGGGACGGAATGTCGATATTTTTACCGTCAATTTTGCGTTTGACGGACATCCTGCTAATAGTCATTTCCCGGGTGTCCGGTAGGTGATGCTGGACTGTTTTTAACCGACTTCCAAAAAACGAGGAGGTTATAATATGTTCGGCTGTGGATATTTTTTTTTATTTTTTTTATTTATTTTTTTATTTTGATCCTTCAGGTTATCTGCAATGACATTGATGTACCATCGAGGAAATTGATTTCTAGGCAGTTGACGGACCTACATCATTTGGTCGGCTTATGTCAATTCAATGTTAGCTGTGATCGGTCGGATGGGTTTGACTTAACGCGACCAAATTACTTAGGTCCGCCATCTGTCTAGGAATCAACTTCTCTGATAGTACCCACGTCAAGAGTGAAGATTATTATCTGTAGTAATATCACAGTCCCTAGCCAATACGTTTTTTAACGCTTCTTTGGAATCGTCGATAAAAATGTATGGATTGACATGACATGAGCCGAATGTCGACTTCATATTATTATCGAACGCTTATGTCATTTCCAAACATTTTTTATTGCCAATTCTATAAAAAAGCGATAAAGAAAACGTATTGGCTAGGGGCTCAGGGGCTGCTATATTGCTAGCTGATCCATCATAATAGATTCGAATGTGTCAGGCTTTTTGGAAAAGTCTAGCAACAAACACTGCGATACGAGATTTTTACATTAGACGAGCTTTTGCCCGCGGCTTCTCTCGCGTTAATAAGTATTATTATATACAAACTTTCATCCCCTATTTTAACCCCTTGGGGTTGGAATTTATCAAAATCCTTTCTTAGCGGATGCCTACATCATAACATCTACCTGCATGCAAAATTTCAGCCCGATCCGTCCAGTGGTTTAGGCTGTGCGTTGATAGATCACCATGTCAGTCAGTCACCTTTGAGTTTTATTTATTATATAGATTTAAATTACGTTATATACCTACAAAGTGTACATACGAATGACAATATAATATTATTCTGTATTAAATTTTATAAAGAATAATAATAAACTGAAGTAACGCCAAATTAAAAACAACGGGCGAATAGTTAAAACATGCCAAACATATTTTTACAGATGCGTGAATTCTGAAGTTGATTCATCCATGTGTAAAAACATGTTTTCACGTAATTGTCGATGTCATAATTGGCTGGTGAAAAATAATTGGCTTCGACCAACGCTGCAAAAAGGGTTTTCAATGATTGATGATTTTGCAGTTGAACGAGTTCTAACTGAATATTGGCAGGGTAACTAATAGTCAGTGAAACTGATTAAGAAAGGATTTAAGAAAATTTGTATATTTTGTTTTTTGCTATCAAAGTCTTGAAATCTCCTAGCAAACGACTATGATAAACATCTTATTTTAGCTTCGTATTCATAACAATAATTAATAATAGCAATATTGAGCTTGAAAAGAGATTTAATTTAGCAAAGCATTGAACCCGCTTATCAAATTAAACATAGTTGGGAGTGAACAATCTTTGCCTTGTAATTTGAGATTCAAAGTATTCAGATAATGCGTAACATCAACAAGAAATGCAAGATCACACAACCAGGATGTATTTTTCAGTAGATCAATTACAAAACTTCCTTGTGCGGGCCATTCAAAATTATTTCGCGGGCCATAATGTGGCCCGCGGGCCTGGGGTTGAGCAGCCTTGCACTAGTACATGTATAACCCGGATAAGATTAAATTTGACGTATAAATTATTATAATACTAGATGACGCCCGCAACTCCGTTGCGCCAAAATTCGTTTATCGCGTAAGAACCGTACATTTTTCCGGGATAAAAAGTATCCTATGTCCGTTCCCGGGACTCAAAGTATTTCCATGCCAAATTTCAGCAAAATCGGTTCAGGGGTTTGAGCATGAAGAGGTAACAGACAGACAGACAGACACACTCTCGCATTTATAATATATTTATTATAGAGAAGAGATGACTCTGTGAGCTATGTACTGCTTTCCTCCTAATATAAACCTTCTCTGGACTTTCACGAATATTTGAAGACTAAAATTAAGGAAGGAGAATTAAGGACATAGAATACTTTTTATCCCGGAAAATATATAGCCGAATTTTGGCGCAACGGAGTTGCTAGCGTCATCTAGTTATTTATATTATGTATATCGAAAAAAAGACTCCATAGAATACATTTAATCAGAAGGCTATAGACTATCCATACTAATATTGTAAATACGAAAGTGTGTCTGTCTGTCTTTTTACGTTCTCGTCACGCTTAAACTACTGAACCGAGTTTGCTGTTTGGTATGAAGGTACTTTGAATTCCGAGAAAGGACTAAGGGCCCGGAAAAATGTACGGTTCCCGCGAACGAATTTTGGCGCAACGGAGTTGCGGGCGACATCTAGTGCAGCATAATAAGCCTATTCGAATAACATTGATTAACAATGCATTAAAGCATATAGGATTAAGCTGTAAACTGTTAAGCTTAATATGCTTTTAACTAAAAATAGCTCCGTAAAAGCTGGATTTAAAATACATTTTCAGCTTGTGGTAATAATATTAATATTTCACTCGGTGGTTTTTAAAAGATCAACGCGACAAGACGCGATGGGGCACTGAATTTACAAACAATAATTTTTAATTGAACCCTTATAACATATTTTATACTCTTCTTGGTAAAAGATGCCCCGTGCGAATTTCTTACGCCAGTTCTTCTAGCCGGGTTAGTTCCCGAACCGGTGGTAGGCACCATAGTTTCACGTTCAGAATTTTTTTTGTAAAAAATTAAGTCTGAATAAAAATTATTTGATTTTTATTTTGACTGCGGAAAAAATGTCTTTATACCTACAGGGTGTTACAAAACAAAGTGATTAGGTGATAACACTTTAGGGTGTGTAATGTGTGACCCTTCTATAGAGTTAGAATCGAATCGCAGATTGAACCAGATGACTGCGACATATAAATAGACATATTGATAATACTTTAGGGTGCTATATTTCTCAGAAAACTCTATAGAAGGGTCACACATTACACACCCTAAAGTGTTATCACCTAATCACTTTGTTTTGTAACACCCTGTAGGTATAAAGACATTTTTTCCGCAGTCAAAATAAAAATCAAATAATTTTTATTCAGACTTAATTTTTTACAAAAAAAATTCTGAACGTGAAACTATGGTGCCTACCACCGGTTCGGGAACTAACCCGGCTAGAAGAACTGGCGTAAGAAATTCGCACGGGGCATCTTTTACCAAGAAGAGTATAAAATATGTTATAAGGGTTCAATTAAAAATAATTGTTTGTAAATTCAGTGCCCCATCGCGTCTTGTCGCGTTGATCTTTTAAAAACCACCGATGAAATATTAATATTATTACCACAAGCTGAAAATGTATTTTAAATCCAGCTTTTACGGAGCTATTTTTAGTTAAAAGCATATTAAGCTTAACAGTTTACAGCTTAATCCTATATGCTTTAATGCATTGTTAATCAATGTTATTCGAATAGGCTTATTATGCTGCACTAGATGTCGCCCGCAACTCCGTTGCGCCAAAATTCGTTCGCGGGAACCGTACATTTTTCCGGGCCCTTAGTCCTTTCTCGGAATTCAAAGTACCTTCATACCAAACAGCAAACTCGGTTCAGTAGTTTAAGCGTGAAGAGGTTAATAAAAAGACAGACAGACACACTTTCGTATTTACAATATTAGTATGGATAGTCTATAACCTTCTGGTTAAATGTATTCTATGGAGTCTTTTTTTCGATATACATAATATAAATAACTAGATGACGCTAGCAACTCCGTTGCGCCAAAATTCGGCTATCTATTTTCCGGGATAAAAAGTATTCTATGTCCTTAATTCTCCTTCCTTAATTTTAGTCTTGAAATATTCGTGAAAGTCCAGAGAAGGTTTATATTAGGAGGAAAGCAGTACATAGCTCACAGAGTCATCTCTTCTCTATAGTAAATATATTATAAATGCGAGAGTGTGTCTGTCTGTCTGTCTGTTACCTCTTCACGCTCAAACCCCTGAACCGATTTTGCTGAAATTTGGCATGGAGATACTTTGAGTCCCGGGAACGGACATAGGATACTTTTTATCCCGGAAAAATGTACGGTTCCTACGCGATAAACGAATTTTGGCGCAACGGAGTTGCGGGCGTCATCTAGTATTATAATAATTTATACGTCAAATTTAATCTTATCCGGGTTATACATGTACTAGTGCAAGGCTGCTCAACCCCAGGCCCGCGGGCCACATTATGGCCCGCGAAATAATTTTGAATGGCCCGCACAAGGAAGTTTTGTAATTGATCTACTGAAAAATACATTCTGGTTGTGTGATCTTGCATTTCTTGTTGATGTTACGTATTATCTGAATACTTTGAATCTCAAATTACAAGGCAAAGATTGTTCACTCCCAGCTATGTTTAATTTGATAAGCGGGTTCAATGCTTTGCTAAATTAAATGTCTTTTCAAGCTCAATATTGCTATTATTAATTATTGTTATAAATACGAAGCTAAAATAAGATGTTTATCATAGTCGTTTGCTAGGAGATTTCAAGACTTTGATAGCAAAAAACAAAATATACAAATTTTCTTAAATCCTTTCTTAATCAGTTTTACTGACTATTAGTTACCCTGCCAATATTCAGTTAGAACTCGTTCAACTGCAAAATCATCAATCATTGAAAACCCTTTTTGTCGAAAAAGTGTCGTCGAAACCTCAAAATTCTTCAGAAGATTTTTCAGATTTCTGGAAATTGGTACCAAAAGAAGACTTTCCTGCAATAACTGATCTAGCGTTACAGTTTTTATGTAGTTTTGGATCAACATATTATATGTCTGTGAAAAAGTGTTTTCAGATCTTAATTACTATGTTAAAAATAAATACCGCACATCAATAACTGAGCAACATATTTTTGACTTGTTGCTAAGCTGTCAACATAAGATTTATCACCCAACATAAACAAATTATTGTTAAAAGACATACAACTGCAAAAATCTCATTAATATCAAAAAATAAATTTATGCTTATACGAGCTTTTGCCCGCGGCTTTGCTCACGTTAAGAAGTATTATTATAATATACAAACTTTCATCCCCTATTTTAGCCCCTTGCGGTTGGAATTTATCAAAATCCTTTCTTAGCGGATGCCAACGTCATAACATCTACCTGCATGCCAAATTTAAGCCCGATCCGTCCAGTGGTTTGAGCTGTGTGTTGATAGAATAACCCATTGAAGTTTGATTAGTATTATATTTAATTAAGCCTAAGTTAATGGCCTGTTATAAATGTTGGAATCCACCGTTTGGCCCCACTGTAAAAAAGGTTGAGCAGCCTTGTACTAGTGAATCGCATTTTACATTTATTTACTTTATTGCATAGGGTATTTACCCTATGCAATAAAGTATGTTTTCACCAATAAAACACGTTTTTATTACTACGTCTGTAGTGCGATCGGAGTTGGTTGAGTGCTTTTCATTTAAACGTGTAAAATAAAAGCAAGTTTGTTTAAAGAGGATTCGCCCGGGAGGGAAAGAGGGAACGGCGGACCTGCGGGGCTATCCAATGATGATTAATTAACTCAGCTGACAGACTTTATTAGTCTCTGTTTTGGTCTCCGCTTGGAAATCAAAACATGTAGATTGTAGGTGTGTGACGGTAAAACTGTAAATACTGTAAGAGCGCGTTCAGACGTGCGCGTATTCAGCACGCGTGTTTTCCCAAACGCTACAACAGAACGCGAACGTGTAAACGCGCCTTTACGTCGAAAGGCATCTAGTGACGTCACAGAAGTTACATTGGAGTCTGTCAATTGAATGTCAACTTTTTTGTGTAGTAAATAAAGTGCAAATTTCAATGGGTTTTTAGAAATGCAGCTCGAGGTATCTACCCGTCATGTTGCGGTTTGAATCAATCCTTAGCCTGTAATATTTTTATAATTGAAGACGTAAGTGGATGAAGTGGATAACTAACATTTTATATAAAAGGACAATTACTCATCTTTTCTCTTATAATTTGAACAAACCTTGTAACTTAGCTACAATCACCTGGCTATACATAAAATCAACTTTTTTATTTCAAATCATTTTCCTGGACCTAAGCTCTAAAGCATCCATTTATGCAAGATAGTAACTTTCCAAATTTTTTGCTACTTTATCCAATTACTTCTTCGTCAAACTCTTCAGTTTTAAATATTAAAAGTCTCTGAATGCGACTGTTAATTTTGCATATCAATAAGGGACATTATTGCATATTAAGGATTTATTTACAACTTAAGCTCTTCTTTGACATAAAATGTACTAATATAAGTATTTAGTCAAAATCTTCACTGATGTAGGCTGACCGCAAATTGCGGTGGATGGATCGTGCCCGTAACTTTGCCTAAGCGGTGAGTGGAGCACCATGGGGTTTTAGTGGGTAGTTCCTCGGAGAGTCCCACATACCCCGGCCGATGTCCCCAACCCGCCGGGGATGCGTAATGCATTTCCCCATGTAAAAAAAAGGCTGACCGCAAATGCACGTTTTCCGTATTCGTTTTCCATACTCATACTAGCGCCAGCGATCGTTTTTTTCATGCGCGAACGCGCCGGCTTTCACGCGTACGTGCGGAATTCGTTCTGTACGGAGAAAACGAACGTGTGCAGCAGTAATATTGTATATTTTGCTATTGATTTCATGCATTTAGATTTGCGAATTCGGAAATCATATACGGAAAACGTATGTATACCCAAGTAACAAAATCTGGTCTTGTAGTGGTTCCGGGGCCAGGACTATAACAGGCTAGTAAACGTTTATAACCACGGAAAAGGGCCCATTTTATATGCGTACTTTTGCTAATAAAGCACTCATAGTAGACTTGCCTAGCACTACTTAGAAAAATAATACACTTATTGTTGGACTACGCAGAACTATCTGCTCCCACGAAGCCAACTATGAGCATCTTATAGAACCCCAGGCAGGCCTGTTACGTACTCCGCGCTTCTATTACTAGCTACTTCAAACATTATTTTTGTGAATTGTTTTGTGAGGTGGACGAAAAAATAAAATAATAAGAAAAGGTAAGTTAATCTACTCACTCGCGGAGGTCAACTTGGAGGGTTAATTAATAATACGAAATTAATTAGCTCTGACTAAATTTCTGTTCTGACAATAACAAAAATCTGTTACAACTATATAAATGGCATTCGTGCAAGCGATAGCGCGATGTAGAAGCAGCTCAGCGACATCTAGTGAAAACAACATGAAAGTATTTTTCTTATACAATTTAAATTGGCACTATAAATTACTATTACTGGCGTGTGACCTTATAACGGATTTATAATTACTTCTTGTAGTATATTACAAATATAACTTTCTGGAGCAAGTTTTCTCAAGTATATTTACACCTTTGAAACACTCGTATAGGCCATCTTAGCTTTTACTGCGCCTATAATCTCGTTCTATACACGACTATAAGTCTTACTTACAAGAACATGTTTACTACAAACCCAAACAAACTCCGTGTAACATGTTATAAGCTTGGTAGTAGCACCTGGAACCACTAAGCGAGAGTTACTAGTGCTGCAAGCCTTTAAACTGTGCACTATAGGAGAATTTTGTTACTTGGGTACCTGCCCTAAGTAATAATTATTAAATCTGAGTGCGGTTATTTTTCACTGACATTAAGGGCCTGTTTCACCACTTCCTGATAAAGTGCCGAATAGGCTATTCACAACTTTTTTGTCAGATTCTCCATACTTGATCTGTCAAGTAATTGGTGGAGAGCCTATTCGTCACTCACCAGAAAGTGCCTAAAAACAAAAACAGGCCCTAAAAAGTAGGGTATTTAATGAAACAAATGAAACACCGATAACATTTATTACAGCACAACACTAAGTACGAAGTCGGACAAACATAATATTTATTTAGTCTCGACTAAATTATGTAAGCACGGAGTATATTTTGGAAAAACCTCGTGAAATGAAATATTTATTTACTTGTAAACAAAATATGATATTGAATAGTATTCGGAATTCTGCGTAAACTTTAATCCCCTAATAAAAACACTGTGTACAAAACAGGAGTATATAGGTAGTTCACAATTTCTTTTTATTATGTGGTATTAATATTATGTTTGTCCTTTAATATTTACATCAAGAATATTTTTAGAAAATTTACGATTTATTTAAATCAAAATTTGCGGTCTTCTTCATTGAATTTTAACCATAGAGTTTCTTTTGCATATAAACTAGATGTACAGTTAAGGACTTGACTAGATACAAAGTAGATGGTTTTGTTCTCTGATATCTAGGTTTTAAGCAATGTATTCTTGGGTTCAGAGTTCAGACACAAATTTTACTAACATCGATTTGATACATCCATAATTTCATAATAAATAAGTACATACATTATAATATTAAAGTTTTGATTCACAATGACCAGCTACAAGTTGCAACAATCTAATTAATATGCCTTAAAATTAGGCTTAAAGTTACACATACATTAAAGCATTTGAAAACTTTGATATAATTATATACACTATGGGGTATGTGGGAGGCCGTAAAGGAAGATCTTCCGACCGAGCGAGGTGTTATGTTCGGTCAGGTCGGAGCCCACGTGATTGATTTCATCTCTCGTATATACCCAAGCACATAGGAAACTCCGATAGCGCGATGCAGGAATGTGGCGCTAATTGTGGGTACCTTCACATCACTCCCCCCAAGACTGGAGGTCGAATCTTGCAGTCTTGTGCTTGAGTCGCTAGTGGCAGCGAGTTCCAGAGAGTCTGAACTGTTGCAGTAAAGTCCCAGTGAGTCGGAACTGTGATGCTGCTGCACGGGATTCAGTGAGTCGGATAGCTGCCGTGCGGGGCCGATGCTACGTGCTGACCAGGAGAGATGTGCTCTGCTTGCTGACCGGTCGGTATAGTGAGAAAGCCCGATGATGCCGATGCGGAGTCGCCCAGGCCGCGGTACATTGCGGCTAGTGGACGAGGTACCCGATGAGGCGATGCTGGCTGGCGTGGTGCGGAGTTACGGGGAGCGATGATGATGAAGGAAGCGTGTTTTCCAATGTGAGATATATGCGTAGAGGCCACAAAGGAAGATCTTCTGACCAAACGAGGTGTTATGCTCGGTCAGGCCGGAGCCCACGTGACTATATTTCCGTACCGCCACAAAATACCATATATAGAACACACAGACAAATTTGACGGTGGGGTTTATAGCCTCCTTATATTATACTAACGTTTTAGGTTTTTATTATTATTTTAAGTAACGAAGTTTTAATTTAGTTTAGTGAGTATATACAATAGGGAATATACGCAATTGTCGGAGCAGAGGGCACATACAGGAAATAATCCGACCATAATATTATATCCTATTAAAATCATAAAATATTATGTTATTAGTTTTACTATTTCTAGAGCATGACAATAAAAGATTTATTCAAAGTACACTTAAACACAACACTGAATTTTAATTTAAAAATTGAGTATTATCTAAGTACACACTTAAAAATATAAATAAGCTTTGTACAGACGCATTTTTTTTGTTTATTTTAATAAATTTTTATTTCATTTAAATATGTGATTACTCATTTAAAAAATCTTATTATCGTTTAAAAAATCCTATTTTTACAGTAAAATTATATTTCTTTCAAAAACTAAATATTGATGGTAAGTTACATAATAATATTATTTTACAAAATATAAAACATACTTTTTACTATGACCCAATCATGTGTTTTCAACATTAATATCAGAAACAATTTTGACATAAATATCAAGTTTATTGACTCGTCTTGTGATCTGAACACATTAAATATAAACATAGAAGCTGTACCAATATGCCTATTATCTTAAAACTGTATAAGCGTTGATCCCCATATTATTTATTATCAGATGATAATAACTATAGTATGTACAAATACAGTTAAAGGGTATCATAATACAGAGTGTTGACCTTGCGAAGGCAACGCAACAGGCTATCAAAAATTTCGCATACGAAATTTTAGCTGTACAATTTTAACCTGTAGTATTGCTGTCGCAAAATACAAAATGCTGCCGTTATTTACATTTCACTTAGTGTTTTATCTACGACTTAAAAAGAGGTCACAGTGCCCCGTTCGGTGCGTCGTCGCAGCGTCGCTCCAACGTTTTTCGTGATGATATTATGCCACATCGATGCGTTGGGAAGACGCGGTGTTTTAACAGTACGACAAACATAGCTTCTAACCAACATGTACTTTTTATTGCTTCTTTATAGAATCGCCGATCAAAAATGTATTGAATTGATATAATTGTTCAAAAATATGAAGTCGACATAATATTAATTCCAAACATTTTTATCGGCGTTTTTAAAAAGAAACGATAAAGAAAACGAGTTGGCTAGGGACTCAGAAGTTGAAATGTAAGGTTTAATGTACCCACAGCGCTGTTAACGTTTTGTCAAGTTTTGCGTTGTATTTTCGCGCGTCGACACAATGCAAAACTGGCTATATGTTATGTCGTTCCGACGAAACACAACGACGCTATATGGCTTCGCTTATAAGGATCATTAAAATACTCCTAGGTAAATATTGGACATGAAATAATTGTCTATATTCCATAATATAATAAGTTAACTTTACACATTACATACTTTTAAAAAAATCCTTCCCATATTAAACGAAATCGAGGTTTCAATAATCGTAAAATATTTATGACACTAAACTAAACTTTATACAAAATTGATAATATATAATATTGTTCCATATGCCAACAGCAGTAAACATAGACTTATGAAAGTATAATATCATATAATATACTGTATTCTTATAATAAAAGAGTATGATATATAATAAAGATTATTGAATGGAAACATTATGATGAGTATGAAGGGCAAAACTACATTTATAATACACTCTATTTACAATTTAAGAGCTAAGTGGTTACAGATAGACATATATAAACACAGCCGCGATGAACGACAATCCCCTGTACTGAAACACTGGGCCAACTTGACTAGAATTTGAAAATCAATTCTTAAACTGAGGCCAAAGTAGCTACTTTGCTGAAAATGCTCGCACATTGTCCTTGAGCTCTGTGCGAACAGACATAAGTATTAAATGCCAGAGAGACGTACGAACTTAAAGCACGCGGGTTTTAAGTTCGCGAACTTACTCGGCTTGACGTCGGTGACACACGAGAATCGCTCACACTGGATTACCATGTCCTCAGGCTCGCGGCTCGCGGCTCTGTGCTGACACACAGGCGATTAAGATCGTCGAACCATAAGTCCGCGTACTTACTCGCACGTCTATCCCCCATTTCACTAGAGGTTTCACACAGCTTCTTCCGCGTAAAAACAATACCCCGTGAGTATCGTTATTTTTTTCAAGATAAAAAAAGTATCCTTAAATGGTCTTCTTTGTAGTCGAGCTGCAGTCTGTGCTAAATTACATCGAAATCGGCCTAATACCTTTGCTTTTAAAATCGGTCATTGCTTTCGTTACTTTGACCCCATATATAAGAACAAGATAACAAGCAAACTAAAAAAAAACATTAAAACAATTTATTATATTTATAGTTGAAATCGAGACTCAGAAATATAATACGACTATGTAGGGGGTCAATCAGACAGACAGCGGTCACGAGGTCAAGCGTTCAAGCGGTCAGTTTTGCGTTCTTTGTGTTGTGTTACGTTACATAGATATCTCACAGGATGCGTTCTGACCGCGTCACAATTGCTCTGTGCGACTGACCGCTCGAACGCAGAATGTGAACGCAGAACGCTTGAATGCGCGACCGCTCTCTGTCTGATACGTCCCTAAAGAGTGTCGATCTGATCTGTGAGGTTTGTAATTAATATAGTAGAAAACATTTTACCAAAAAAAATATAAATCCTTTCATACTTTCATAGATAACTGTCTATATTTGAACGTAAATAACAAAACAATAACTGAAAGGTTATCCTAACACCTTATTTTAATATAGTGCAGTATTTTAAATTTAAAAATAGGCTGTATGACGTATGTATTATAAAATTTTAAAATAGAATATTGATACTATAGATAATATTTTGTTATAGGAACTATTTTTAGAAAATAAAAGTGGTTCTAAATAATTTTATGTCTATTTTCTACTCTATCATTAATATTGAGTAAGAAAGAAAAAATATTATTCCACAGTTAAGAAAATACGCGTAAAACGCACGGTGCAGTGGAAGACTGCCACTCATGGCGAAAAGTTGCAGGAGGTTCAAATCGTAACAATTCCTCAGAGCACTCCCCGTGATGCAACCGAATGAACCGATAGAGGATGCGTTGAATGAATTTTTTGTTTAATTTAGTTTTAATAACCTACTTATCTATTTTATATAGGAGTAATTATTTTATCTATTACTTATCTATTTTATATAATTTATATAGGAGTAATATATTTATAATATCACGTTACGCATGAGCAACTTATTTTATAACAATGAACATAATATATGTAACAGACCGACTGAATATTATATACAAATATTTTAGACTATTTTAGACATTTAAAAATAATATGTGATCTGCACAAAAATTATTTTGAAGACTGAAGTGGCATAGTAGTGCTACGCTGCGCGCCCGTCGCGCACTTGTGGCAGAGTAGACAGAATTATATTATAGGGTATGCCGACTTAGAACTGATGTTGAAATTTTTAAATTTGACGTATTATGACGAAAATCGTCGCTAGGGTTGTTAACTTGTTACCCACGAATTTAAAACTATGACATATTCGCTGGACGTGTTCCTCTTTGGTCGTATTGTTGTTTGTGTTTTGGCACATGCGATTAAAATTGTCAGAATTTTGAAATCTTTATTTTAAATATTTAAAAATGAATTATATCAGCCAGCGCGAGGCACATTCCGTTCATAATCCTAGTGAAACCCGACGAATTTGACAGATATTGAAACCTGTCCGTTTCTTTGCAGTCGAACTACTGGTAGTTATGTCTATTGTGCTTCTGGGATCTTGATGTCTGTCGGTCCGTCTGTCTCCAAGCTGTATCTCAAGAACCGCTATAGCTAGACTTCTGAAATTTTCACAGGTTGTGTATTTCTGTTGCCGTTATAACAACAAATACTAAAAACAAAATAAAAATATTATTTATGGGGATGCTGCAATACAAAAAACAAATTTATTTCAATCGCGGTTTGTATAGAATACTTGTACAGAAAGATGAAATATGACAAGTTTTTTGACAAAAATCAAAATCAAAATATTTATTTATAAATTGTAGGTTAACAAAGTTAACATTTTTAGAACGTCAACATAAGGCCTACTACCGGTTCGGGAACTAACCCGGCGAGAAGAATCGGCGTAAGAAACTCGCACGGGGCCACCTGTTACCAAAAAGGTATGGTAACAGGTGGCCTTTTGGTAACAGCTTAAACAAATTTACACTAAATATGTAAGTAAAGTGAGTTAAAATGAGGTACATTTATATAGAAGCGACCTATGGTCTGTCAGCTAATTTTTCCCAAGGTGTGCTATCATTGAGAAAATCAGTTACCTTATAATAAGCCTTAGCACACAAACGTTCTTTAACAACTTTTTTAAATTTATTAATTGAAATATTTTGGACGTTTTCTGGGATTTTATTGTATAGGCGTATACATTGACGTTTGAAAGATTTGTTTACTTTGCTCAGCCTGGTTATTGGTGTATCTAGCTTGTGCTTATTCCTAGTGTTCCTGCAATGAATGTCACTTTTCGTTTTGAAATTATTTACATTTTTTGACGTGTACGTGACAGGTGGTCAATGACCGCACGGACAGAAATTCGGCAATTTGAGAATAGTTATTTACTAGTTATTATTTTTATGTCTCGTCGTAAGTACAAGTAAAAGACATCCCTGCAGTACCATCGTTATCTGTGATAAAGTGGGCTATATTTTTAAGATCTATATCTAAACCAAAATCCACGAGTATCATTAATATCACTTGAAAATTAAATAAATTAGTATTTATAATACAAAGAATGCATAATGCTATTTTATTTTACATTATGCTATTTTATGTTACAATTTCTATTCTAAAATTCTATTCTATAAAGCATAATATATTTCTTATTTTAGTAACTATTTTACCATAATAATATCACAGTATTGTCTGCAATGATGATTTTTAAATTCACTTAAAGTATTATCCTAAGATAGCTAACCATGACGTATGACGTATATGTATATAGCCATCATATTAAATATATCCTTAATATAAAAAGAAAAACAAAATTTGAGCAATTTATATCTTAATATGATTGCAAAAAAAAGAAATAAATAAAATTGGGCGGAAAATACTGACGTTTCAACTTTATAATACTTGTACTTACTTAGTAAGTATGATTAATTCAATAATACTGTACACTAAATGATATTATAAGTAATACTTTAATATAAGCCTTAATCCATCGATTTACAATTATTTATGTTTTTTTTTTATTTTTTTTACGTAATATAATATAATCTATAATCCATCGATTTACAATTTATGATATATTTTTTACTTTTTTTATTTTTTTACGTACCGTAGGAATACAATTTGCAGCGTTTAAATTTATAATAAAAAAAAAACTTTAAAATACGGAGTTTGTTTGAGAATAAAATATTATAGCAGAAAAGAAAACCATTCTTCTTAAGATATTGAGTACTTAGAGTCCTGTGACTCAAAGAGTTTCTGTCTTCTAAATCTGTTCAGTGGTTTGAGCATGAAGTGGTAACAATCTGACGTTTACAAGTATAATTGTTTGTATGGATTATTTACACGACCTAACTTAGTCTTACTATATTTACAATTAGTTTCTTTAGTTCATCACAATCATTATTTTGCTTACTACGCACTTCATAATATTATAGAAATATTAAAACATAATTTAATTGAATTAAATAAATATCTTGGCCATTCATAAATAAATGAGTTGTATAAATATTTCGATCGACTGATTTTGGTCGTGGTTTAATATTAATATTATGATATTTTTTCGACTTCGATACATAAAGTAACTGTTGTCCTTTCTGATATTATTTTTATTGAATTAAATTAGAAGGAGAGAAGACTAGGTGACGTCCGCAACTCTGTTGCGCTAAATATCGCGGGGAAAAAAAGTATCCTTTGTCCTTTTCAGGACTTTTTGGAATTTTCATACCTTTCACTGAAGAGGTAACAGACAGATAGATAGACTTTTACTTTTATAATACTAGTACGGACTATTAAAACCAGCCTGGTATTATGTTTAACCTATGGATATAATAAAATCTGTATCTATTAATTTTAATGGAATGTACCTAACAATATACCTAAATATAACTTAAGTTCTATTGCATAGTTCACTACACTTATTAATAATCATGTACTGTAGTACGCTTCAATTTTTGTGCATATATATGTACAAAATACCTATTGAAATATTATATATTTTAAGAATATTGTATGAAAGAATTATGTCATGGAAAGGAACTTATTCTGCCGTGCTTCGTTATTTCATCTAAGGATTTTTTTTTAATATTTTTGAAACATAAAACGAGTTAAATTAAAAAAAATGTGTTAATTTATATAAATTTAAAAAGAGATTACGCAATATTATTATGTTTTAAAGACATATTCTTTAAAACATAATAATAATGCGTAATTAGTTTGAATTCTTTTTTTTTTCGTCTTTCTTAAATTTTTTGTCATATTTTTATAACATACAAATTTCATCTGTATAACTTAATTTATGAATGATTTTTCTTAATGAAGTGATGTTGTTCTGCTATCGAAATAAATTATCTCCGATTTCATCTCTATTTAGAATAAACTACGCTTAATTTCAATATACAATTTACAAACAGGCAATTTTATTGTTTAATCTTATCATGTAATTATGATAATTGTTTCCAACCTACCTTGGTGTAAAAATACATTTTTCTTGTTCTATTTAGAACAAGACAAATGTATTTTTTAAACCAAGGTAGGTTGGAAACAAATTCTCGCAGAAAACTTGGCAAATAAAAAAAAAGTATTTTAATGAGATTTTAACTTGAGTGAGACGCTGTAATCTCGTGGTGGCTCCACGAAACGTAGCGGGTACAAAATCGTAGCACCTCTATGAAAACTTAGCACCTGTACATTCTCGTAGCAGCTCTACGAAAACGTAGCACCTGTACATTCTCGTAGCAGCTCTACGAAAACGTAGCACCTGTACATTCTCGTAGCAGCTCTACGAAAACGTAGCACCTGTACATTCTCGTAGCAGCTCTACAAAATCGTAGCACCTCTACATTCTCGTAGCAGCTCTATGAAACGTAGCGGCTACAATCTCGTAGCACCTCTACGAAAACGTAGCACAGGTGTACATTCTCGTAGCAGCTCTAAGAAACGTGGTAGCTACAATCTGATAAAAAAAGCTTTTGCATCCGTTGTGGATGATTTATACAGTAGTTTCAGAGCGAAGTAATCACTCCTCAAATACTGTAGTGCCTGGGACAAGATTTTAATGTCCGTATGGTTGCCCAAGCGCATACGGCATTCTCGCAACAAAGGCGGCCTAGTCCAGAGGAAAGAACTAGTCAATATATCTGGGACCAACTATGTGCGGGATTTTCTGGGATTTTATTGTATAGCCGTATACATTGACGTTTGAAAGATTTGTTTACTTTGCTCAGCCTGGTTATTGGTATATCTAGCTTGTGCTTATTCCTAGTGTTCCTGCAGTGAATGTCAATTTTCGTTTTAAAATTATTTACATTTTTTGACGTGTACGTGACAGGTGGTCAATGACCGCACGGACAGAAATTCGGCAATTTGAGAATAGTTATTTACTAGTTATTATTTTTATGTCTCGTCGTAAGTACAAGTAAAAGACATCCCTGCAGTACCATCGTTATCTGTGATAAAGTGGGCTATATTTTTAAGATCTATATCTAAACCAAAATCCACGAGTATCATTAATATCACTTGAAAATTAAATAAATTAGTATTTATAATACAAAGAATGCATAATGCTATTTTATTTTACATTATGCTATTTTATGTTACAATTTCTATTCTAAAATTCTATTCTATAAAGCATAATATATTTCTTATTTTAGTAACTATTTTACCATAATAATATCACAGTATTGTCTGCAATGATGATTTTTAAATTCACTTAAAGTATTATCCTAAGATAGCTAACCATGACGTATGACGTATATGTATATAGCCATCATATTAAATATATCCTTAATATAAAAAGAAAAACAAAATTTGAGCAATTTATATCTTAATATGATTGCAAAAAAAAAATATATGATTGCAAAAAAAAAAAAAGAAATAAATAAAATTGGGCGGAAAATACTGACGTTTCAACTTTATAATACTCGTACTTACTTAGTAAGTATGATTAATTCAATAATACTGTACACTAAATGATGTTATAAGTTATACTTTAATATAAGCTTTAATCCATCGATTTACAATTATTTATGTTTTTTTTTTATTTTTTTAATTTTTTTTACGTAATATAATATAATCTTTAATCCATCGATTTACAATTTATGATATATTTTTTACTTTTTTTATTTTTTTACGTAGCGTAGGAATACAATTTGCAGCGTTTAAATTTATAATAAAAAAAAAAAAACTTTAAAACACGGAGTTTGTTTGAGAATAAAATATTATAGCAGAAAAGAAAACCATTCTTCTTAAGATATTGAGTACTTAGAGTCCTGTGACTCAAAGAGTTTCTGTCTTCTAAATCTGTTCAGTGGTTTGAGCATGAAGTGGTAACAATCTGACGTTTACAAGTATAATTGTTTGTATGGATTATTTACACGACCTAACTTAGTCTTACTATATTTACAATTAGTTTCTTTAGTTCATCACAATCATTATTTTGCTTACTACGCACTTCATAATATTATAGAAATAATTAAACATAATTTAATTGAATTAAATAAATATCTTGGCCATTCATAAATAAATGAGTTGTTTAAATATTTCGATCGACTGATTTTGGTCGTGGTTTAATATTAATATTATGATATTTTTTCGACTTCGATACATAAAGTAACTGTTGTCCTTTCTGATATTATTTTTATTGAATTAAATTAGAAGGAGAGAAGACTAGGTGACGTCCGCAACTCTGTTGCGCTAAATATCGCGGGGAAAAAAAGTATCCTTTGTCCGTTTCAGGACTTTTTGGAATTTTCATACCTTTCACTGAAGAGGTAACAGACAGATAGATAGACTTTTACTTTTATAATACTAGTACGGACTATTAAAACCAGCCTGGTATTATGTTTAACCTATGGATATAATGAAATCTGTATCTATTAATTTTAATGGAATGTACCTAACAATATACCTAAATATAACTTAAGTTCTATTGCATAGTTCACTACACTTATTAATAGTCATGTACTGTAGTACGCTTCAATTTTTGTGCATATATATGTACAAAATACCTATTGAAATATTATATATTTTAAGAATATTGTATGAAAGAATTATGTCATGGAAAGGAACTTATTCTGCCGTGCTTCGTTATTTCATCTAAGGATTTTTTTTTAATATTTTTGAAACATAAAACGAGTTAAATTAAAAAAAATGTGTTAATTTATATAAATTTAAAAAGAGATTACGCAATATTATTATGTTTTAAAGACATATTCTTTAAAACATAATAATAATGCGTAATTAGTTTGAATTCTTTTTTTTTTCGTCTTTCTTAAATTTTTTGTCATATTTTTATAACATACAAATTTCATCTGTATAACTTAATTTATGAATGATTTTTCTTAATGAAGTGATGTTGTTCTGCTATCGAAATAAATTATCTCCGATTTCATCTCTATTTAGAATAAACTACGCTTAATTTCAATATACAATTTACAAACAGGCAATTTTATTGTTTAATCTTATCATGTAATTATGATAATTGTTTCCAACCTACCTTGGTGTAAAAATACATTTTTCTTGTTCTATTTAGAACAAGACAAATGTATTTTTTAAACCAAGGTAGGTTGGAAACAAATTCTCGCAGAAAACTTGGCAAATAAAAAAAAAGTATTTTAATGAGATTTTAACTTGAGTGAGACGCTGTAATCTCGTGGTGGCTCCACGAAACGTAGCGGGTACAAAATCGTAGCACCTCTATGAAAACTTAGCACCTGTACATTCTCGTAGCAGCTCTACGAAAACGTAGCACCTGTACATTCTCGTAGCAGCTCTACGAAAACGTAGCACCTGTACATTCTCGTAGCAGCTCTACGAAACGTAGCGGCTATCCCGTAGTACTTCTACAACTACGTAGCACCTTAATTGTTCAGCTCTACGAATCAACTAGAGATGAATATTATGTATGATGAATATGATGAATATTATGTATGCGTAACGTGAACATTTATTTTTTTTGTCAGAGCGGGACAAATACAGAATTACCCCCCCAATAATGAATATGTATTTCAAGTGCCTATCTCACATTAATTATTATTGAAAATGAAAATAGTTTATTGTCTCTCTCAGTAAATACATAATAATAAAATGAAATAAAACAAAAGATAGACACAGGGTAATACAAATTCAGGTGCGCAACCCCTACACTAAGAATCTTGTGCTGTAGGGGTTGACTAAATTCAGTGTATATAACTAAATGGATATTATTATAAGATGACAGAGAGAGGGCTTAAGGTAAGTATTTACTATTTTCTTTGTGTGTGTGTGTGTGTGTGTGTGTGTGTGTGTGTGTGTGTGTGTGTGTGTGTGTGTGTGTGTGTGTGTGTGTGTGTGTGTGTGTGTGTGTGTGTGTGTGTGTGTGTGTGTGTGTGTGTGAGAGAGAGAGAGAGAGTATGAGAGTGGATCTTATTTTATTATTTGTACCATTTTTTCAGTATCCTCGTAGTTAAGACTACCAAGCCAACGGGTGACTGCTATCTTGGCCTGTGTTTTATTAAATGTGGTGAGTTTTTCAATTTCTTTATTAGCATTGTTATACAGTAGTGGTCCTAGGAACGGCTGATGATGTTGTGCGGTTGTTGTACATGATTTAGGTATTGTAAATATTTTGGGTTTTCTCCTTTTGTTATCAGTAACATTTAGATTATTAGTTGCACGCTGTTGTACTAGTATTATGTTTTTTAAAATATAGTTGTCTGACTGTCAGTAATTGTGTATCTTTATAAAGAGCATCTGACGGAAATAGGTATGGCTTAAATGTGGCTACTTTAATAACTGCCCTTTGAGCTCTTTCTAGCAATTAAATGTGTGTTTTACAGGCGCCTCCCCAGACTGTGATATAGTAGCACAGTATTGACTCGCATAAAGCATTACCTATGAACTTTACTATATTAATATTACCTATAAAGCGGAAGAGTTTGTTTCTATGAACGCGCTAATCTCATGAACTTACTGGTCCGATTTGAAAAATTAATTCAGTTCTAGATAGCTCATTTATCAAGGAATGCTTTACGCTATATTTCATCAAGTCAAAACTAATAGGAGCGAAGAAATAGAGGAAAATGTGGGAAAAACGGGATTTTTTTTTGAAATGGCTTTTCTCACGAACTACAGAAGCAATTTCTATGTTATTTGGCACAATATGGCAGAATAGTCACGTTAGTTGTACGTATGCGTTACTTCCAGGCATTACACAGACATTTCAAACATAAAAATACTTTTAAATTATTATCGTTTGGTTTGTTTGCAAAAGCGGGACAATTTCAGCCTCGCGGGGGACAGCGGGACAGGCTGCCTGAAAGCGGGACTGTCCCGCCCAAAGCGGGACGTATGGTCACGTTATATATGCGGTGTACCTCCAAAGCTAATATTTTAGCTACCAAAAAATCATCAACTGCGAGCAATTTTACAGAAGAAAATAAATCACGTTAGTATTTTTAAATTACTTTGATGATTTGCGAATATTTATTCATGAGAGTCGTCTACTCTATTTCTATGTATTTCATACTTTTATCAGGCGCAGACATGAATTTTTTTGCATAGTTTGGTATTTTATTAATAAATTATTATAATTATACATTTTAATGACATAATATGTAGCTATACTAGTTCCTAAATCTGAAACACTTAATGATATTATGATAACATAAGTAAATGTTTTTATTTTAACACTTTATATGTAATAAAAATTGAAATATTATTATCAGAAAACATACATTTTGAGATTCTTTATAATCATATTTTTTTTAAACTACAATAAAGACAATTTTTTTGTCATCACTACACACACGTGATAAATAATAATAAATTAATTATTATTTGTTAAAATTATGTCCACATCTGTCATTATTCATTCATTCGAAATTTGATTTATTATTCACTTTTTTAATAATTGACTATGTGGGGGGGTTATACAATATTTACATTATAATTTAGAATTTTAAAACTAATAATTATATATTTACATTTTGAATCATTTAATAAAAAGTAAACATATTTATTATTTACATTACACAATTTTACGTGTTTTTTTTATTTTTGCTTCTCATTCTGCGTCGTTCACTCAAAGTCAAGTTAATTTATACAAAATGATGCAGTTCGCTCAGTGAACATTTATTTTTGAACATTTCATTTCTAAAAAGTCAATTCTATTTTACATTATTTTTAGGTATACCGCCTTCTTAAAAAATTAAATTAAATACTTTTTTACCTTTATGATTCAATTATTTTTTAATAACGAATACAATTCTTAGACGCTTACGACACGAAACTAAATTTGGCCCCATTCAGCCATTTTCTTGAAGTTTAAAATAAGTACACGTCTAAGCAAATAAACGATTTCTATTTCACAGTAATAAGTAATAACATACACTTTTCATGCACTTTTTCCACTTTTATTAATTTATTTTATTACAATTATGTTTTACACGACCGGTTTCGATAAAATCATCATCAGGTGTGATGTTTATCGAAACCGGTCGTGTGAAACATAATTGTAACAAAATAAATCAATAAAAGTGGAAAAAGTGCATGAAAAGTGTATGTTATTACTGTGAAACATGAATTTCCACCAAGAAGTTACGGTACATTCAATATCATATAGATTTCTATTTCTGTTTCTATTTCTAAGTATTCAAAAAGTTACTTAATTTTTAATAAACAGTAATAAAATTTTGCAAAAACTAATTTATTTTAATTTGTTTTTAACACGTTTATTTAAAAACTTGTACTGAAATAAAAATTGTATCTAAACTCCATTGACCTATTTTTTACACTTAACATTAAAAAAAAAATTATGCTACATTTTTCTACTAATCTATATCTACATTTTGAGTTTTTGGTGATATGTGATTCTTTTAAAAGGGCTCTATGTAAAAGAGCAGTATTAAGACTTTTTACATTTTATGTACAATTTAAATGTTAATTATTTTTATTTTTAACGATGATTATGAGCAGAAGATTTAAATGGGGTGGAAAAATCTGCGGTATTTTCTATTTTATGATGATTATGCTACGAGTACATGAACACAGAATATATTTTTTTACTTTTCGTTTTATTTTTTATTAAAAAATATTATTAACTACTACCACAAAATCTACTTTTTTAAAGTTTTATTACCCAATGTTTAATTTTTATTAACTTCTATAAGACTAAGTATAGTTATTAATTATTATAATAATATTTAAATAATATAGCCAAAAAGCATAATTTTTACCTACAGCAAATTGAAGACGTTCATAAAGTTTTTGTTTAATAAACATGTAATTTAATTAATATATAAAGTGTTTTTTTAAAGGAAGGACAATTATGAACTCTAAGTAGTATCACATCTGAGTTACGAAAATTTTCATTTACATCTTAAAAATATTAACATTTTGACTAGTTATACTTTGTTAGGTTAGGTACTAAAGATGTTCAAACTTCAAAAGATTTCTTTTAGTTTTATAAGTCGTAAATTTTATAACAAAATTAGTGTTTTCCAACTGATGAATACTGATAATTTTTTTCGTTAAATTCAAAAGAGTTAAATATTAATATCTTACCCTGCAATTTTTTTGTTAAAGTAACATATTGTATTTACCCAAGAATTAAATTCACCCCAGTCTTTTGGCCGAGTAGGGACTAAGAAAATAATAATGGGCCCGTTTTTACCAACCGCCCTTAAAGCTAAAGTATCACCTAGCAGTATTTTAGAGTTTATATGACGTATTCCTTAACACAAACTCGTTGTTGTGATGTGATGTGATGTTTTGCCAATGTTTTAGGCCCTAAGGACGTAGGTGACACATAAACAACATAATTAATTCTTGAAAGATAGGTACACTTAATGGCCGCCGGGGCACTTAGCGTTAGGAGGAGGTTGGTGAAAACGGGAATTAGAAAAGAATAAGGTCTTAAGATGTAGCCTAAAAGATCAATCAACCAGGGCTTTTACTTAAGATACATTCGATTTTGGACCACGAAGCATATGAAATTTGGCAAGTGATACAATATCATTTGGCGATGGCTTGTCTCAATATAATTATTGATTTTCTATTTTGCCGTTGAAATTTTCAAATGCATCTTGACTAAAAGGCCTGGTTGATTGGTTAGCGATGGATATACCGCCATCTACGGTTGACTGACTGCGCCTGATGCTATTCTCCAACAAGGTAGAGCCTTGATAGAAGATAACACCAGGTGGGCGATGGGGGCGTCACTTCCCTACGCCAACTTTTTTTTTAATATTATTAAATCCCAAAAAACCTACGCGCATCCACCCTACACCTTTTTTTTAAATAAAGCCAAAACGTATGCACTTGCACATTCGTAAAGGTCTGTCTTGTACACTACTAAATATAGTATAATATATATCTATTATCTATGTATGCTTACATCCTTAGGGTCAATTCAGACCGCAACGCGATGCGTAGAAACATTTCTAAAGTGAATGAATGAATGAACTAAATGACGCAAATCTATCAAATCCATGAAAATTAAGAAATGCATCTACACTTAGCGTTGCGGTCCGAATTAAATGTTAGTTATATATTATAGTTCCAAACTCTATTTACTAATTATTACAGACGATAAAATTATAAAATGTTTGTCCATTGACAAGGCGTCAGACATTTCTGACGCCTATAATATAGGACGAATATAGGATTAACAAACTAGAATCAACGCTGTGATGCACAGTTATAGTAGTCACAAGTCAAGCGTCGTCACGCTATTTTTATGCCTCGCCTAGTTCCGTTACATTGTAATCTAACCTTTAGATTTCATACCTACATTATTTTCATAGTTTTGTTCTTCATGCTATACTTTATATAACTCATTATTCAAATTACTTGTTGCATGTAAATCGAGGATCGAGCCTTACTAATTTTCAATTGTAGTTTTGGTTACATTTATAGCACACACCTTACGTGCAGAACTATATTACAAGTATAATATTTTAAAAAGATAAAAACGAATTCAAAATTGTACATAACATTTGAAAGGTCGCGTGGGGTCTTTAAAAGCACGGAGCTTGCGAAAATGAGAAAAAACTATATTTTAATAAATCGTAGCATCTCCGTTCTTTGGCTAGCTTCCTGAAAAGAAATATATTTTGATATAATTGCAACTTTCACGCCCATGTGCAGTGTGTTAAAGATATTGTGTTTATTCGCGCTAGGGTCTCTAAAGCCCCAGGTGACAGACTGCGTTACAAAATTTTATATATAGTAATTAGATACATACGGGTCGAATTGACAAACTATTTTTTTTAATCGATTAAAAATAGACAAAATGTTTTAATTTTGCACGTATAAAAATAGTCTTCACTTTACCTTAGATCTCGTATATCCCCCTCGTTTGAGATGCGCGCAGATGATAGGTCGAGTCCCTGTGCTTCAAAATAACTGTAAAAAACCTGTAGATATAAAAGAAATATCGTTGTAAATATATGTTTTGATTAAAAAGAGAATATAATAGGCCAACTCACCTCAAGTTTTATGAAAAGATGTTGCAGATGTGATGTTTGATTATCTATTATTTTATCTGTATTTCACCACCTTCTTTCTTGTGTTGCCCTAGAAAATATAAAAAAAATGTATAAATTGTACGATAAGAACATTTGTATCAGACAGAGAGCGGTCATGCAGTCAAAAATTCAAGTAGACAATTTTGCGTTGTTTGTGTTGTCGCACAAGATAGAGGCACTCTGACGCGGCCAGAACGCCTCCTGTGTGAGTAAATCCATGTCATAGTATAAAACAAAGAACGCAAAACTGACCGCTTGAACGCTTGCGCTTTCTGTCTGACAGGTCCCTTAAAGTTTAACTTCAGATTTTGTAAGTCAATTGCTGGATGACATACTTACAGTTCTTCAATATCTTGATTTTCAATAACTTATGTTAGTCTATGAGTAGAGTCTATCTAACCCTCATTAATTTACCGTACTATGTATTGCTAGTGTAACGTTTTCTGTTTTTTTTTCAAATTCAAATTCCTTATTAAGAATTTGAAAGATGTTTGCTGTCAATAGTAAATTTCTATTTTCTATTTTTATTCTACAAGTGATATCTTCAGATTCTTTATCTTCTGGTGAAGATGAGAGGAAAAGGGAAAAAAGAGCTGGTACAAAATATTGGTTATATTGTACTGGCACTTTTTTCCTCTTTTCCTCTTATGATTCTTCCACGATGTTTCATACTCATCTTGACGTACCATTTCCTGCTTGCCTTTCGTCTTCATTCTTTCCAAGGATAAGGATGATGATAGTTTTGATCCTCTGTACACTTGTGGATTCTCATGATGTTGATTGTAATACTGTTGGTAGTATTCGGGCATTGGTTCAGGTGCGGGTTGTACCGAAGTTGCCATCCCAGTAGCCATCGGCTGCATTCTTCTGATCATCTCGGGTGGAACTTGTGGGATGGAATGGGGCTGAACTGGAGATGTACGTATTCGTTGCCACCGCAATGATGCGAGATGCTGCCTCTGCCTCTTTCGTCTTTGGTGTTGCCTTTTTAGTTTAGTACACGTTGCCGTTGGTTCAGAATATGCCGTTGGGTTTTCATTTGTTGGTATTGGGTTATGAGAACGCTGTGGACTTTTAGAGGGAACACCGTAGTATCTTGGTTCTTGAGAACGTTTATCGATTTCTTTCAAATATATTATTTGCTGATGATTTTGCATAACATACGGGTCATGATATTTTATATATTGTTCAACGTTTTGGAAATGGGGAATGTTTGAATGAATTTGCTGTTGACCAGGAATATGTTGTTCATACTCGTATTATTGTCTTTGCTGTCGACTATTTTGATTAACTTTTTTATAATATTTTTGTTGACTAATAAGAACGATTTCCTCTGGATAAACTTGATGATCATGATCGGCATAGCCAGCTCCTCATACCTTTGAGGGGGATAATTATTTAAAACAGTAGGTGCAGAATATTGAGCACTTCGTTCAACTGGTTCAGGACAAATTTGTTGTTAATTGTTTAGAACAATCCTGCCAGGATATGTTATCCGGTCCCTAGCAATATTATGTTCAACGAGATGTTAGCTTCTCAAAACGACTGGGTTTGGTTTTCGTTGTGGAATCGGTATTATTGGATTTATTTCGTTCTCCGGATATGCCTGTGTTTGGCCACTAGGAGCTACTTTTTGAATATATGTTTGATGTTTATTAGCTGGTTTAACTGGATTATTCCACATTTGTTGACAATAATTTGGTTCATCATTGTCAGGATAAAGATGTTGTCGATCGCTTTGAGTGGTAGGCCCTGGATATCTCTGGGTACTTGGGCCAAAATAATTAGGAAAACTTTGCTGCTGTGCATACGTATGAGGAATAAACTGTTGCGGGCCACTTGGAATAAATGTGTATCAATGATTTATTTTGGTCGGTACTGCCTCTTGTTCATTTTGATGGTAGTCTCTTCGTGGTACTTGGCTTACATATGGTACCTAAAATAAAACATTTACTTATATTATGTGTAAGTGCCAAAAAGTGTATGTATGTACTATATACGTATGTTTTTATGTTTGTGTTCGCATATCTCCAGAACTACAAATCCGATTTAAGTGATTCTTATTTTTGTTGTACTAAGTATTTGTTCAACTTAAGAATACTGCAAATTTTATCAAGATCGGTTCACCAGTTTTTGAGATATTAAGGAACTTTATTTCTTAATAACGTACAATTTTGTCTTTTTGAAAGTTCAAAATAGCAATTACTTTTGAATAGATCGTCGCATCAACACCTACAGGTGTCCTTTGATTTTGCCACTCATTTTTTCCGTTCAACAAAGGATTGTCTTGTATTCCAATTGGTATATTAGCAGGTGTTGTGTTTATCCCTCCACTAACTGAATCCTGATTGGGATTTGCTGTTACCGTGGCATTAACTTGTTGTTCCTGAAAAATTATTACCGCTTTTACTTTCAAGGCACTATTGAATCAAGATATTATCGAAAAAATCGAAATAATAAAACAACCGTTATGTATTAAAAAACGACTACCATCCATACTTATATTATAAATGCGAAAGTGTGTCTGTCTGTCTGTATGTCTGTTACCTCTTCACGCCCAAACCGCTGAACCGATGTTGCTGAAATTTGGCATGGAGATACTTTGAGTCCCGGGAAAGGTCATAGGATACTTTTTATCCCGGAAAAATGTACGGTTCCGCCGCGATAAACGAGTTTTGGCGCAACGAAGTTGCGGGCGTCATCTAGTTTTTTGAATAAGTTCCAATTTTTGCCATTGAATCATGCGGGACTTGGCTAAAAACAAAATTCTCATTATATTTCTTGAAATATCGGATACCTTTACTTTGTTCAGGAAGCTTAAAATGTAGTTTTTTACTCATCGCCCACTGCTATAAGTTCTTGTATCCTTTATTCGCGGGTACTAGGTATTTTCTCTTGTTCCTGAGCGTCATTATTCCCTGACTCAATTGTATCTTTGGTACACTCCGTTGTTTCGTCTTGAGTATTCTCAAAACGCCTCTTCAACGTTATAACGATGTGATTTTCTTCTATTGGCTCTTCTGTTAAATCTTGTACTGCAGTAGACGCTTCCGTATTAGGATCTGTTGTATTATTAGATTCGTGACTATTAATCTCAGTATTTTCTGGGGGGCTTATTGGTTCGTTGTAATTATTTTCTATTATACACATTGAGTGGTACGTATGCAGCATTGTGGATAATTTTATCCTCTTATATTTAGATACGGTTATTGCCACTAGTACTTTGTTATGAGTTCGGGTTAGACCGTTTGGTTTACTAAAATAAAAATAATTACTATTCTATTTTTTTATTCTACAATTGACATTTTTAGAAATTGTTGTCTCCTTTCGTCTTTGGTATTGTGTTTTTGGCTTAGTATTTGATTTAGTACACATTGCCGTTGGTTCAGGATATGCTTGTTGTTGAGCGTATGGTGCTGGAGGTATAGAGTACCTGTATGGTTGACTATTTATAACAGTTGGATGCGTTGGGTGTTCATCTGTTGATATTGGGTTATGATAATGCTGTGGACTTTCAGAGGGAACACAGTAGTATCTTTGCTCTTCAGAACATTTTTTGATTTCTTTCAAATATATTTGCTGATGATTTTGCATAACATACGGGTCATGATATTTTATATTGTGTGTTTTGTTCAATTTTTGGGGAGCGTTTGAATGAATTTGATATTGACCAGGAATATGTTGTTCATAATATTGACTTTGCTGTCGACTGCTTCGATTAACTCTTTCGTAATATTTTTGTTGACTATTTGAAACGATTCCCTCAGGATAAACTTGATCATCACTAGGCATAGCCGGTTCTTCATACCTTTGAGGGGCATAATTATTTAAAACAGTAGGTGCAGAATATTGAGCACTTCGTTCAACTGGTTCAGGACAAATTTGTTGTTGATTGTTTAGAACCATCCTGTCAGGATATGTTATCCGGTCCCTAGCAATATTATGTTCAACGGGATGTTGGCTTCTCAAAACGACTGGGTTTGGTTTTCGTTGTGGAATCGGTATTATTGGATTTATTTCGTTCTCCGGATATGCCTGTGTTTGACCACTAGGAACTACTTTTTGAATTTATGTTTGATGTTTATTAGCTGGTGGTACAGGATTATTCCACCTTTGTTGACAATAATTTGGTTCATCAGTTTCAGGATAAAGATGTTGTCGATCGCTTTGAGTAGTAGGCCTTGGAAATCTCTTGGTACTTGGACCAAAAGTATTGGGAAGATTTTGCTGCTGTGCATACGCATGAGGAACAAACTGTTGCGGGCCACTTGGAATAAATGTGTATCTATGATTTATTTTGGTCAGTACTGCCTCTTGTTCATTTTGATGGTAGTCTCTTCGTGGCATTAGGCTTACATTTGGCACCTAAAATGAAACATTCATTTATTTAACAAGAAATGACATAATTTAGTAGCTGCTAATTTAGCCAACTTCGAAAAAATGTGGTTAGCAATTCGACCCGTATTTATATAATATTTCCAGAACTGTCCAATTTTTGTACATTATTTTAGTCTATATCAGCGTCTGAACAAATTTGTCATTTTCAAAAGTGTATGTACTATGTGTGTACGTATGTTCATTGTTCGTATGTATGTCTTTATGTTTGTATTCGCATATCTCCGGAACTACAAGTCTGATTTAAGTAATTCTTCTTTTGTTATACTAGGTATTGTTCAACTTAGGGAATGCTGCAAGTTTGATCAAGATCAGTTTAGTAGTTTTTGAGATAGGGGTTTTAATTCTCAATTACGTAAAATTTTGAAGTAGGTTTTATATTTTTAAATAACTACTATTATTAAATTTCCAATTTAGAAATTACTTTTTAATAGATTGTCGCATCAATATCTACGTATGTCCTTTGGTTTTGCTACCCATTTCTTACGTTCAACAAAGGATTGTCTTGTATCCCGATTGGTACATTAGCAGGTGTTGTGTTTATCCCTCCGCCAACTAAGTGAACGTTTTCCTGACTGGGATTTGCTGTCACCGTGACATTAACTTGTTGTCCCTGAAAAATTATTACTGCTTTTACTTTCAAGGCACCATTGAATCAAGATATTATCGGAAAATTCGGAATAATAAAACAACGGTCATGCATAAAAATACGAGTACTTACCATTTTTTGAATAAGTTCTAATTTTTGCCGTACTTGGCTAATCATGCGCTACAAAATAATGGTTATTTTGTACGAGCTATTTTTCCCCGTTTTTTCTTTAAATGATTCCTCCACGATGTTTCATAATCATCTTGACCAGGAATATGTTGTTCATAATATTGACTTTGCTGTCGACTGCTTCGATTAACTCTTTCGTAATATTTTTGTTGACTATTTGAAACGTTTCCTTTAGGATAAACTTGATGATCACTAGGCATAGCCGGTTCTTCATACCTTTGAGGGGCATAATTATTTAAAACAGTAGGTGCAGAATATTGAGCACTTCGTTCAACTGGTTCAGGACAAATTTGTTGTTGATTGTTTAGAACCATCCTGTCAGGATATGTTATCCGGTCCCTAGCAATATTATGTTCAACGGGATGTTGGCTTCTCAAAACGACTGGGTTTGGTTTTCGTTGTGGAATCGGTATTATTGGATTTATTTCGTTCTCCGGATATGCCCGTGTTTGACCACTAGGAACTACTTTTTGAATTTATGTTTGATGTTTATTAGCTGGTGGTACAGGATTATTCCACCTTTGTTGACAATAATTTGGTTCATCAGTTTCAGGATAAAGATGTTGTCGATCGCTTTGAGTGGTAGGCCCTGGAAATCTCTTGGTACTTGGACCAAAAGTATTGGGAAGATTTTGCTGCTGTGCATACGCATGAGGAACAAACTGTTGCGGGCCACTTGGAATAAATGTGTATCTATGATTTATTTTGGTCAGTACTGCCTCTTGTTCATTTTGATGGTAGTCTCTTCGTGGCATTAGGCTTACATTTGGCACCTAAAATGAAACATTCATTTATTTAACAAGAAATGACATAATTTAGTAGCTGCTAATTTAGCCAACTTCGAAAAAAGGTGGTTAGCAATTCGACCCGTATTTATATAATATTTCCAGAACTGTCCAATTTTTGTACATTATTTTAGTCTATATCAGCGTCTGAACAAATTTGTCAATTTCAAAAGTGTATGTACTATGTGTGTACGTATGTTCATTGTTCGTATGTATGTCTTTATGTTTGTATTCGCATATCTCCGGAACTACAAGTCTGATTTAAGTAATTCTTCTTTTGTTATACTAGGTATTGTTCAACTTAGGGAATGCTGCAAGTTTGATCAAGATCAGTTTAGTAGTTTTTGAGATAGGGGTTTTAATTCTCAATTACGTAAAATTTTGAAGTAGGTTTTATATTTTTAAATAACTACTATTATTAAATTTCCAATTTAGAAATTACTTTTTAATAGATTGTCGCATCAATATCTACGTATGTCCTTTGGTTTTGCTACCCATTTCTTACGTTCAACAAAGGATTGTCTTGTATCCCGATTGGTACATTAGCAGGTGTTGTGTTTATCCCTCCGCCAACTAAGTGAACGTTTTCCTGACTGGGATTTGCTGTCACCGTGACATTAACTTGTTGTCCCTGAAAAATTATTACCGCTTTTACTTTCAAGGCACCATTGAATCAAGATATTATCGGAAAATTCGGAATAATAAAACAACGGTCATGCATAAAAATATGAGTACTTACCATTTTTTGAATAAGTTCTAATTTTTGCCATACTTGGCTAATCATGCGCTACAAAATAATAGTTATTTTGTACGAGCTATTTTTCCCCATTTTTTTCTTTAAATGATTCCTCCACGATGTTTCATAATCATCTTGACCAGGAATATGTTGTTCATAATATTGACTTTGCTGTCGACTGCTTCGATTAACTCTTTCGTAATATTTTTGTTGACTATTTGAAACGATTCCCTCAGGATAAACTTGATGATCACTAGGCATAGCCGGTTCTTCATACCTTTGAGGGGCATAATTATTTAAAACAGTAGGTGCAGAATATTGAGCACTTCGTTCAACTGGTTCAGGACAAATTTGTTGTTGATTGTTTAGAACCATCCTGTCAGGATATGTTATCCGGTCCCTAGCAATATTATGTTCAACGGGATGTTGGCTTCTCAAAACGACTGGGTTTGGTTTTCGTTGTGGAATCGGTATTATTGGATTTATTTCGTTCTCCGGATATGCCTGTGTTTGACCGCTAGGAACTACTTTTTGAATATATGTTTGATGTTTATTAGCTGGTGGTACAGGATTATTCCACCTTTGTTGATAATGATTTGGTTCGTCAGTTTCAGGATAAAGATGTTGTCGATCGCTTTGAGTGGTAGGCCCTGGAAATTTCTTGGTACTTGGACCAAAAGTATTGGGAAGATTTTGCTGCTGTGCATACGCATGAGGAATTAACTGTTGCGGGCCACTTGGAATAAATGTGTATCTATGATTTATTTTGGTCAGTACTGCCTCTTGTTCATTTTGATGGTAGTCTCCTCGTGGCATTAGGCTTACATTTGGCACCTAAAATGAAACATTCATTTATTTAACAAGAAATGACATAATTTAGTAGCTGCTTATTTAGCCAACTTCGAAAAAAGGTGGTTAGCAATTCGACCCGTATTTATATAATATTTCCAGAACTGTCCAAATTTTGTACATTATTTTAGTCTATATCAGCGTCTGAACAAATTTGTCAATTTCAAAAGTGTATGTACTATGTGTGTACGTATGTTCATTGTTCGTATGTATGTCTTTATGTTTGTATTCGCATATCTCCGGAACTACAAGTCTGATTTAAGTAATTCTTCTTTTGTTATACTAGGTATTGTTCAACTTAGGGGATGCTGCAAGTTTGATCAAGATCAGTTTAGTAGTTTTTGAGATAGGGGTTTTAATTCTCAATTACGTAAAATTTTGAAGTAGGTTTTATATTTTTAAATAACTACTATTATTAAATTTCCAATTTAGAAATTACTTTTTAATAGATTGTCGCATCAATATCTACGTATGTCCTTTGGTTTTGCTACCCATTTCTTACGTTCAACAAAGGATTGTCTTGTATCCCGATTGGTACATTAGCAGGTGTTGTGTTTATCCCTCCGCCAACTAAGTGAACGTTTTCCTGACTGGGATTTGCTGTCACCGTGACATTAACTTGTTGTCCCTGAAAAATTATTACCGCTTTTACTTTCAAGGCACCATTGAATCAAGATATTATCGGAAAATTCGGAATAATAAAACAACGGTCATGCATAAAAATACGAGTACTTACCATTTTTTGAATAAGTTCTAATTTTTGCCGTACTTGGCTAATCATGCGCTACAAAATAATGGTTATTTTGTACGAGCTATTTTTCCCCGTTTTTTTCTTTAAATGATTCCTCCACGATGTTTCATAATCATCTTGACCAGGAATATGTTGTTCATAATATTGACTTTGCTGTCGACTGCTTCGATTAACTCTTTCGTAATATTTTTGTTGACTATTTGAAACGATTCCCTCAGGATAAACTTGATGATCACTAGGCATAGCCGGTTCTTCATACCTTTGAGGGGCATAATTATTTAAAACAGTAGGTGCAGAATATTGAGCACTTCGTTCAACTGGTTCAGGACAAATTTGTTGTTGATTGTTTAGAACCATCCTGTCAGGATATGTTATCCGGTCCCTAGCAATATTATGTTCAACGGGATGTTGGCTTCTCAAAACGACTGGGTTTGGTTTTCGTTGTGGAATCGGTATTATTGGATTTATTTCGTTCTCCGGATATGCCTGTGTTCGACCACTAGGAACTACTTTTTGAATATATGTTTGATGTTTATTAGCTGGTGGTACAGGATTATTCCACCTTTGTTGACAATAATTTGGTTCATCAGTTTCAGGATAAAGATGTTGTCGATCGCTTTGAGTGGTAGGCCCTGGAAATCTCTTGGTACTTGGACCAAAAGTATTGGGAAGATTTTGCTGCTGTGCATACGCATGAGGAACAAACTGTTGCGGGCCACTTGGAATAAATGTGTATCTATGATTTATTTTGGTCAGTACTGCCTCTTGTTCATTTTGATGGTAGTCTCTTCGTGGCATTAGGCTTACATTAGGCACCTAAAATGAAACATTCATTTATTTAACAAGAAATGACATAATTTAGTAGCTGCTAATTTAGCCAACTTCGAAAAAAGGTGGTTAGCAATTCGACCCGTATTTATATAATATTTCCAGAACTGTCCAATTTTTGTACATTATTTTAGTCTATATCAGCGTCTGAACAAATTTGTCAATTTCAAAAGTGTATGTACTATGTGTGTACGTATGTTCATTGTTCGTATGTATGTCTTTATGTTTGTATTCGCATATCTCCGGAACTACAAGTCTGATTTAAGTAATTCTTCTTTTGTTATACTAGGTATTGTTCAACTTAGGGAATGCTGCAAGTTTGATCAAGATCAGTTTAGTAGTTTTTGAGATAGGGGTTTTAATTCTCAATTACGTAAAATTTTGAAGTAGGTTTTATATTTTTAAATAACTACTATTATTAAATTTCCAATTTAGAAATTACTTTTTAATAGATTGTCGCATCAATATCTACGTATGTCCTTTGGTTTTGCTACCCATTTCTTACGTTCAACAAAGGATTGTCTTGTATCCCGATTGGTACATTAGCAGGTGTTGTGTTTATCCCTCCGCCAACTAAGTGAACGTTTTCCTGACTGGGATTTGCTGTCACCGTGACATTAACTTGTTGTCCCTGAAAAATTATTACCGCTTTTACTTTCAAGGCACCATTGAATCAAGATATTATCGGAAAATTCGGAATAATAAAACAACGGTCATGCATAAAAATATGAGTACTTACCATTTTTTGAATAAGTTCTAATTTTTGCCATACTTGGCTAATCATGCGCTACAAAATAATGGTTATTTTGTACGAGCTATTTTTCCCCGTTTTTTTCTTTAAATGATTCCTCCACGATGTTTCATAATCATCTTGACATACCATTTCCTGCTTGCCTTCTATCTTCATTCTTTCTAAGGATACGGATGATGATAGTTTTGATCTCTCTACTCTTGTGAATTCTCATGCTGTTGATTGTAATACTGTTGGTAGTATTTGTATTGGAATGCTGCAAGTTTAATCAAGATCAGTTTAGTAGTTTTTGAGATAGGGGTTTTAATTCTCAATTACGTAAAATTTTGAAGTAGGTTTTATATTTTTAAATAACTACTATTATTAAATTTCCAATTTAGAAATTACTTTTTAATAGATTGTCGCATCAATATCTACGTATGTCCTTTGGTTTTGCTACCCATTTCTTACGTTCAACAAAGGATTGTCTTGTATCCCGATTGGTACATTAGCAGGTGTTGTGTTTATCCCTCCGCCAACTAAGTGAACGTTTTCCTGACTGGGATTTGCTGTCACCGTGACATTAACTTGTTGTCCCTGAAAAATTATTACCGCTTTTACTTTCAAGGCACCATTGAATCAAGATATTATCGGAAAATTCGGAATAATAAAACAACGGTCATGCATAAAAATATGAGTACTTACCATTTTTTGAATAAGTTCTAATTTTTGCCATACTTGGCTAATCATGCGCTACAAAATAATGGTTATTTTGTACGAGCTATTTTTCCCCGTTTTTTTCTTTAAATGATTCCTCCACGATGTTTCATAATCATCTTGACATACCATTTCCTGCTTGCCTTCTATCTTCATTCTTTCTAAGGATACGGATGATGATAGTTTTGATCTCTCTACTCTTGTGAATTCTCATGCTGTTGATTGTAATACTGTTGGTAGTATTCGGGCATTTGATGAGGTGCGGGTTGTACCGAGGTTGCCATCCCAGTAGCTATCGGCTGCATTCTTCTGATCATCTCGGGTGGAACTTGTGGGATGGAATGGGTCTGAACTCGAGATGTACGTATTCGTTGTGACCTCAACGATGCGGTATTTTGCCTCTGTGTTGTCTCCTTTCTTCTTTGGTATTGTCTTTTTGGCTTAGTATTTGATTTAGTACACGTTGCCGTTGGTTCACGATATGCCTGCTGTTGAGCGTATGGCGCTGGAGTTATAGGGTACCTGTATGGTTGACTATTTATAACAGTTGGATGCGTTGGGTGTTCATTTGTTGGTATTGGGTTATGATAACGCTGTGGACTTTCAGAGAGATTACCATGGTATCTTTGCTCTTGAGAACGTTTATCGATTTCTTTCAAATATATTTGCTGATGATTTTGCATAATATACGGGTCACGATACAAATTTATATTTTGTTCAACGTTTTGGGAAGCGTTTGAATGAATTTGATGTTGAATAGGAATATTTGCTTCATAATATTGTCTTTGCTGTCGACTGCTTCGATTAACTCTTTCGTAATATTCTTTTTGACTATTTGGAACGATTTCCTCTGGATAAAATTGATAATCACTAGGCATAGCTGGTTCTTCATACCTTTGAGGGGAATAATTATTTAAAACAGTAGGTGCAGAATATTGAGCACTTCGTTCAACTGGTTCAGGACAAATTTGTTGTTGATTGTTTAGAACAATCCTGTCAGGATATGTTATTCGGTCCCTAGCAATATTATGTTCAAAGGGATGTTGGCTTGTCAAAACTACTGGGTATGGTTTTCGTTGCGGAATCGGTATGATTGGATTTATTTCGTTATCCAGATATGCCTGTGTTTGACCAGTAGGAACTACTTTTTGAAAATATGTTTGATGTTTATTAGCTGGTGGTACTGGGTTATTCCACCTTTGTTGACAATAATTTGGTTCATCAGTGTCAGGATAAAGATGTTGTCGATCGCTTTGAGTGGTAGGCCCTGGATATCTCTGGGTACTTGGGGCAAAAGTATTGGCATGATTTTGCTGCTGTGCATACGTGTGAGGAACAACCTGTTGCGGGCCACTTGGAATAAATGTGTCTCTATGATTTATTTTGGTCGGTACTGCCTCTTGTTCATTTTGATGGTAGTCTCTTCGTGGTACTTGGTTTACATAATATGGTACCTAAAATAAAACATTTATTTATATATGTAAACTGTGCCAATTTCAAAAGTGTAATTTAATTAGTTCTTTTTTTGTTGTATTAAGTATTTTTTCAACTTAAGAAAACTGCAAGCTTCATTAACATCAGTTCAGTAGTTTATGAGATAAGCAACTTTATTTCTTAATAACGTACAATTTAAGAGTAGGGTTTATCTCTTTAAAATTTCAAAATAGCAATTACTTTTGAATAGATCGTCGCATCAATATCTAAAATATGTGTCCTTTGGTTTTGCCATACATTTCTTGCGTTCAGCAAAGGATTGTCTTGTATTCCAATTGGTACATGAGCAGGTGTTGTGTTTATCCCTTCACTACCTAAGTGAGCGTTTTCCTGATTAGGATTTGCTGTTACCGTGGCATTAACTTGTTGTCCCTGAAAAATGATTACCGCATTTACTTTCAAGGTACTATTGAATCAAGATATTACCAAAAAAAATCGAAATAATAAAACAACCGTCATGCATAAAAATACGACGTCCATTTTTTTAATGAGTTCTAATTTTTGCCATTGAATCATGCGTTACTTGGCTAAAAACAAAATTTTCATTATATTTCTTGAAATATCGGATGTCTTTACTTTGTTCAGGAGGCTTAAAATGTAGTTTTTGTACTCGTCGCTCATTCCTATAAGTTCTTGTATCCTTTGTTCGCGGGTACTAGGTATTTTATCTTGTTCCTGAGCGTCATTCTTTCCCGATTCAATTGTATCTTCGATACCTTCTGTTGTTTCGTCTTGAGTATTCTCAAAACGCCTCTTCAACGTTAGGTACTCAAGATATTGATCATGAGTAATGACGTGATATTCTTCTATTGGCACTTCTGTTAAATCTTGTACTGCAGTAGTTGCTTCCGTGTTAGGATTTGTTGTTGTATTAGTTTCATGACAATTGATGTTAGTGCTTTCTGGGGGGCTTATTGGTTCGTAGTAATTATTTTCTATATATACATTGGGTGGTACGTATGCAGCGTTGTGGATAATTTTATCCTCTAATATTTCGATACAGTTATTGCCACTAGTACTTTGTTTGGAGTTTGGGTTAGACCGTTTGGTTTTACTGAAACAAAGTTAATTACTATTAGAGCCGGTTTATAAAATAATAATTACCCAATCTATTTTATTAGTTTCGATTCTATGAAAGTCTGCCCTCGTGTTATTTAAGCACTTGCTTTTTACATAATTGTAGAGGATATTTGTTGCATCCACTTTGTGGCGTATATGACCTTGTGCATGAGTGAAAGTGGGTTATAAGAGTTGAGAAGGTTGATACAAAAGATCAACTTGCAGACTTTTTGACTAAGCCGCTATTCAAGCCAAGGCTTTCGGAGCTGTGTAAGCTAGCTGGAATATGCAGTTAACGAACAGTTACTTCAGAGGAGAGGGAATATTAAGTAGGTCACATATAGTTTTGAATTACTATTGTCTATTATTCTAATGTATCCATTGACATAAGAAATAGGTTTAAGAGATCTTTGAATGTAATTCAGCTACTGTCATTATCATTATTGTACATTAAGTTAATATACCTTACATTACCTTTGTTATTGTATTGTCAATAGACTCGAAAATAAACGTTTGTCGTAAGCAGAAATAAGTTCCTTCCTTTCTTTGTAATATCTTAAATAGTATCAGTTTCAAAATCTCAATGGTTTCAAAGCTTAAAATTTACGAAACCAGCGACAGATCTAATTAGAAAAAAATAATAACCTATTGACAAGATCCGTTGAAAAAAATATGTTTATTTAGGTATTTAACTCAAGGAAGGAATTAAAACTTTTTTTTTAACCTATTTATTTAACATCATTCAATATAACAATAGCTTCATAGCATAGAACATTTTAATTTAAAAAATAGTTTTAAAATAATTTATCAAAAAATCTTTTGTTATTTTTTTTCTTCAAATATTTTAAAACGGCAAATAAATAACACGGCAACTGATATCTTTTTTAGGCGACTTTCTGATATCTTTTTAAACGACTTTCTATTAAGTCACAAAAAAACTAACTTTGCAGTGATTAATTATCTTAGCAACTATTAAACTATAGAAGCAACAAAAGGCTAGGATTAAAAAAAATAAAAAAACGGCTGCTACTGTAAGGTATCAAAAATATCCAGCGGGATCAGTGTAAAACTGGTTAAGGTATTATAAAACCTAATTTGGTGACTAATTTTTCCAAGGCGATATCAAACATTCTTTACTGGGAACTATAATTGGCTTTCATTATAAAAATACACATTTGGCAGCGATTACTAGGTAGCTTTAAAACTGAAAATTGGTATTATAATAATGTATTCGGATATTAGAATTTTGTTTGTAGATTCTTAAATTATTGAAAAAGGCGGCAAATGCGCTCGTGTGTCTGAGCAGTGCGAGGGCTGCGGAGCATTCATTATTAATTCATCAAGCCCCAAGCGGCCACATCCGGCCGCGATAACAATGGAAAAGCTATTGTGTCTCGTTTTGCCACGATCGACGGGTGAAAAGACTTAAGGGCACCCTACGGAGATTTCGTAATTTACCGTATTTAAAGCCTTATAAACTCATAATCTGAAAGCTACAAAGTTATAATAAAAATACAGCAATAATCTTCAGTACATCAACATTCTTTTCCCAGTTTTAAATTTAATATTTTTGTTTATTATACTCATGATATCAGCTTCCGAAGTAATACCAATTTATTAAAATTCAAGCATACATTCAGCATCTCCTTAGGATTTACAGATTACTTTTATTTGAAACTCACGCCAATAGATCGACAGTATCATAAACTATATATTCCCCGTTTCAATTTTTTTTAGGATAATTTTGAACTAAGATAAGTAAAAATAATAGGGATATTTGGCGCGATCTCGGCAACGCGGCAAATGTATGGCCAAGGTCGTTTGCTCGGGGGACGGCCTTAACAGAAGGCCTACTTAACCACGGATACGGAAGTGGGCGAACGGGGGGCTCGGGGGGCGCAGCCCCCCGCCAAAACAAAAAAAAAAAAACAATCCAGAAAGTCCAAAAGTAGATTATGTTAGAACTTAGACCACAACACAGAGGGAGCCGAGCCGGCGCAGCGAGCGTGCTGCGGCAGCAGCCGGCGACCGTTATAAAACACGTTGTAGGTTGGGTTAAAAGCGTTAAAAAGTAAGTTACTCAAAGTAAGTAGGTTAATTTAATCCTGAGATTCCCAAGGGGTGAAAGTGCACCACCTGGCACTTTCACCCCTTGAAAAGGGGTGAAAGTGCCAGGTGAAAAACTTTTTGAAAAAAAAGAAAAGAAAAGAAAAGAAAAGTGAAAAACTTTTTGCCAAAAGTTTTTCACTTTTCTTCCTGCCGGCGCCCATGATTATATCAAAACTAATAAAATTAATCGATTTTGATTGACTCAGATTAGTTTTCCGTTCGATAAATAATTTTTTCACTCCCTTTTGTTACACTTAACCTAGTCAAGAAAAAATTAAATAGACCAAGAATAGTTTTTTTGCATGTCACAATTTGATTTATTTAGATCCCTAAAAATGTAGCCAAAATAATTTTTTATGAGATCTTGTTTGTATTTATTTCAGACCTTGGTCAAGTTTATAGACAACCCCATTTTAGAATTTATGAAAGCCTATTTTAACTTTTTTATCCGCCAATAATTTGTCGCCTTAGAAGAAATTCAATTGCCACAAAAGAAAATCACTGCCAGATAAAATTAAAATAAAATCTCAAAACTCATTAAAAAGCCGCCGCTTTCTAGTTTTTTTTTTTTTTTTTTTTTTTTTCAATTACTTTATTCACTTTATTACAATTGGTTTACAGTATACATTAATACGCCAAACTGTACTAGCAGTTTGTAAGCGTTCCGCTCAAACACAACTTTCATGCAATTGCAATACAATGATAATTACACAAAAAATAATAGGTACTAACAATAATAATTACGAACTAACTAAAAAGTGTGATATTTGTGTGTGTGTGTGTGTGTGTGTGTGTGTGTGCTACCTCAAATTAGTCGCCAAATAAGTTTATTTAGTATCCATTTTCAGTTTTTTAAGACCCGTATAATGGTAACAATTTGTCGCCACGTTAAATACATGCCTTTTAAAAACTACTATTATTTTTTTTTAACAAAAAATTAAAACCGACTTCCAAGGTAAAAACAAAAGTAATATTCTTTTAATAACCTAAAAAGAATCAAATAAGTAATTCTTATTCCTCATTATAGTGCCGTCTTCAGACTCAAATCTTCATACTTTAGAAGTCGCTACCCGCTCGGAAAAGTTCTGAGATCCTTGACATAGAACTTATGCTAAGGTAAGCTGGTACCGACTTCAAAAGCATGAAGATTGAGTCTGAAGACGGCACTAATAAGGAATAAGAATTACTTATTTGATTCTTTTTAGATTATTTAAAGAATATTACTTTTGTTTTTACCTTGGAAGTCCGTTTTAATTTTTTCTTAAAAAATAATAATTTTACCCTTTTTAATTACCTATGAGACCACAAGGCTTTATTATAGCGACGCGGACGCGGTCATTATCCGAAAGGTGCACAATGCACACTGCACAGATTGTCTTCCTCCCGCACGCGCACCCCCGCTTGGTGACACCCACTATCGTAATATTTTAATTTCGCCATAATTTCAAAACTAAACGTCCAATTTTAATCATATACAGACCAAATTTTATCTACATAAGCTGTACTTAGTGATGAAATAATTTATTTTGATAAGGATTAGTAGCATAAGTTAAATAAACGCGTTTAAATGTAGTCCCAAAAAAATCAAGATTTTTAAATAAATAATGGTTAGTGTGCCTCACTCGACATAGATAAGTATAGTGTGTCGCGGACTTTATTGTAGATATTTATAAGATATACAATTATTTACTTAGAACATTTTATGGTTCTATCTTTTATAGTTTCGGCAGCGTACGCAAAATAAGTAACTTTTCTGGTTGATTTTACACTTGTCGTCCGTGAAACCCAAATATCTTACGAAACCCTATTTTTTCCAAAATAAAATTTTGCCTATGTTCAGCAGAAATAATATAGGATTCATTGACTTTTGCTTGGAGTAGTTTAAATAAAACCAAAATCCTCGAACTTGTATCTATAAGGATTCAAAAGTTCTGTGGGTACCTTCGGACCCAGGATACATCCTGGTGCAAAATTTTACTTTTTGGTAGTATATGCCTGAAACACTTCAGAAAAAATCGAAATCACCATATGTTCCGATATAAATTTCAAGGAGTCCCCTCGATTCCTCATGGATCCCATCATCAGACCACCATTTTTCTGAACACGGTACCAAATTCGGATTATACCCTATACAATAACGAAAAATTTAAAAAATCGGTCCACAGACGGCGAAGTAATCGTTGAACATACAAAAAAAATATATAAACAGATGAACATAATTATTATAACCTCCTCCTTTTTGGAAGTCGGTTAATAATCGTTGAACATACAAAAAAAATATAAACAGACGAACATATAACCTCCTCCTTTTTGGAAGTCGGTTAAAAAGTCGCTGCGCGCAAAGCATTTCAAATAATGGTAACTTGACATTATGCGTAAACGCACAGTCGACACACTCGACAGTCTGAAGTCTCATTCCTGAGTAGAGATAAACTACGATAACATGGCGCGCCCCTCCAAAATTCAAAACGTTTGAAATGCGTTGTCAAAACATTTGAAGTGCGTTGTCTTGCGCGATCGGCGACGTGCACGCCGCGACAGCGCTGCGTCGCTCGTCGCGGCGTGGCGTGGTCAAATCGCTCGCTAATCGCCAGTGTGATAAGGCCCTAAGTGAAATATTACGAGTACTGGTTGATTGGTTGAATACGTCTTACTACATACAAACTCTTTCAAAAGGATGTGACTACACAAATTGAAACAGTAATTTGGAGGGGCGTGCCATGTTATCGTAGTTTATCTCTATCAACGCGCAATAAATGACTTTTGGCGCAACGGAGTTGCGGGCGTCATCTAGTAGGTACCTATATATTATTTGGATGCTACACTGCCACGGACAGACACACACACATCGCCAGGCGTCAAAATACAATTATATTTCACGTGAATTTAAAATTTAATTCTTTAACATCAATTTATAATTATTGGGAACCTAGTGACAAAAGCCATGAGTAGATATTGAAGACATGAGTAGAAGACAACAATAACTAACAGTAAAAAAATTGCTGTTTTTTTGCATAAATGGAGGCTAGGGACGGAAAAACGATTTGAAATAAAAAAAACTTAAGTTTATGTGTAGGTGATGAAATAGATAATTTACACGGTTTGTTCCAATTTGCGTTGATTTAACGCCAATGTCGTCTGCGCTAATTACTCACTGCAAACTCTGGAACGGACGCCAGCAGTATTTCCGGAACAATACGACCTGCAAACCTTTAAGAAGAGAGCGTAGCTCTTAAAATGCCGGTAACGCACCTGCAGCTCTTCTAATGTTGCGAGTATCCATGGGTTGCTTTCCATCAGGTGACCCGTTTGCTCGTTTTCTCCCGTATATAAAAAAAAACTTGACAACAATAACTTACAGATCCAACGGCGCCTCACAAGTCGGTCTTGTAGAAGTCGGTGGTGGTTCAGCTCGCTTCCTCATCTCGTACCACGCCCGCCTCAACTCTTTCTGCTTCTTGAGTCTCTCCTCTTCGCTCATTATTTAATTTTTATTCACATTTTTTTAGATACTACTTTCACGATTTTTCTTTACTTTTAAATTATTATTTCTTTGGTTCATACCATTAAATTGTTTCGAAAATATAAGTCATTGTTTGCAAAAATCTTTTATGTTCTTTAATAATAAGTTGTCTAATTATATTTAGCAAATTTGAGTACAGTAATTATCTAAATCATCGTTCATTTCACTTAAAATCCAAAATTACAGTTACATTTTGAACTACTAACTGGAACATAAAGAAGACAAATGGAAAAAAGTTTTATTGCAACAAAGTGCGTGCGAACTCTCCCGTAGCTATTTCAGGACTGCCGGGCTAGCTGGCTTTTAATACCTTATAACCGGAAGTGGGTGGGCGGATCCTCGCAACAGATTCCCGCCCACAATTAAAATTTAAAAAACGGAAGTGACGAAATATAGCTATCCCGGTCCCTCCCGTGTTGGAGATAGGAGACAAACATCATCCCATTTTTTACATCGTGTGTGGGTTATGTTATTTTTAGTATGATGGCCGCTCAGAGCTTACGTAAGGCTTTAAAAGCATTTTTAAGAGCATAATTTTTAATATTACATTGAAGTATGGCTCCGCAAAATCAATATGCGGGGTACATATTATTTATTCTACTATTTTAATGCACAATGCAGTTTCGTTCCGTGTTTGATCCTGTCTGTCAGTTTCCTATCAAACTAGGTACATGACACGTAGTTTGGGAGCTACGATACCATAAAGAAGTAGACACGTCTGATTTAGGGGTGTTATTTTTCTTTATTGTTCTTACGTTTAAAACCTCAAAAATACAGACAAAAAAGTGTTAGTACGGGAGCCCTAGAACAATTTTTTTTGTGATTACTAACAAGCTAATTTTTTGTGAGTAGCTTCATTTTGATAAAACGAACAAGATTTTTATTTTCAAAAAATCTCGAAAGTGGTAGCTATCAGAGATAGAAAGGTTTTCATACTTTGACTTGATGGTCCTAAAATATGGATTATTTATTTGTAGGACAAGGTTACTCTTAAATTATATAACTATTAACCTACCAATATACAAAAAATCTGCTGGTTAGGGTTCCGTTTTAGGGTTCTGTAATCAACAAAACTTGGTTGACTACTGTACCCTAAAACAGAACCCTAATCAGCTGATTATTTGTATATTGGTAGGTTAATAGTTATATAATTTAAGAGTAACCTTGTCCTTATTAATTTCAAGTTGATGTTACAAAACAAGCGCGTATTAAAAATGTTTTAATTTTAGTTTAAAAGCTGAAAAAAAATTAAATGGCAGAACCATTTTATATTTAAAATTATTAAATAACCCATTTGGTAAGACTTAATATTAAAATGTTCTTGATTATTTTAATGTTCATCTATTGTTTTACCAAATAAAGTTTCTTTCTTTCTTTTCCGTATAGTATTAGAACCCGCGACCACTGGATTACACTGCACATTCACCACTGAGCCAGAGAGCTTAAACATGACCCCATTATAGCTTTTGTTTAAGCACACGTGGTTCAGACTGTCCAATGGAAAATCGTTACGTGGTGTGACTGTAATCTACAAAACAAAGTAAGTAGAATTAATAATTCAATGGTCTTTTAACCTGAATGAGACTTTCGGCGACATTGTAATCTTTGTAAGTATACTTTATTTGTACTATCAGATAAAATTATTTATAGGCAGACAACGGACCTTCGTTATTTTGTCGTGCTATGTCAATCCTAATCCTTAAGGACCTGTATTCATTTGATTAGTGCGAGTGCAGGTGATTAGTGGTTAGGAGAAAATAAAGAACTTGAACTAATCAGTCGCTATCCACACTTGCTTTCTCTAGATTACTAATCACCTCCACTCATCACTAATCAAAGTGAATACAGGCCTTTACATTAAGTTGTATAACCCGACCAAATAATGTCCTCCATATATATAAATTAATATATATAAATTAATTTCTCTGGTGGCAAGTCAAAATGTTCATGGTAATTACCTACTAGAAGAAAAGCGGGAGCCGTACATTTTTCCGAATAGAAAGGAGCATTATTGGAGTCATTAGATTCAAATGTTACCAAAAAAGTTTTGAACTCTAACCAAACAAACAGTCCTTCTCTTTGACGACTTAATAATATCTTCAATATTAATCTTTATTTGCATAAAACATGATAAAATTAATGTTACAAATTAGCGTAAATATTGTGTACCTATATACATGTATTGCCGTTTTAGAGGCATGTAAATATTACAGTTTCTTAAAGTAACAACCAAAATAACTAAACATACATGTTTATTTTTATTTAACCATTTATTGTACACAAAAAAAAAACACATTTAACTAGATATACTTAAAAAGAAAGACGACACAACAGGTACTCTTTTATTACTCTTAAATCTTATTAAATTACAAATGCAATTGAACATTAAATAATAATTTATTTATTATGATTGAACTTTTATGAATCAAACTATTTCATTTAAATGTTCTTTAACTGTATAAAAACTTTTCTCGATTAGGAATGATTTTAATTTCATAATTTATAATATTACTAGCGACCCGCTCCGGCTTCGCACGGGTACAAATGCCACTGAAAAAATGATTAAGATCGATCCAGTAGTTTGATTTATGTCATACTGCCCGCCCACATTGGCCCTTACCACCGCAAACGCTACGGCCCACAATTTTTAAATTTGTAATATCTTCGAAAATACTCATTTAAATCATATGCTATAAACGGCCATATAGATCTATATTTTAATACGATGTATTTAATTTATTTAAAAAAAACTATGTATTTAAAGTGTTTATTTGAATAAAGATTAATGCTATAATGGTTAAAATCGAAAATTAGCCATTAATTACTGTCGTAAAAAGTAAATGACAAAAAACTGTTATTGTGGGATATCCATAAGAGATAGACATACCTACATCATCGCGGAGTTTTCTGTAGACCTTTTCATTGTGTACAATACTTAATACATTATTTTGATAAATCTCGTAGGGTTCATCCTGCGTTTGCAATGTAAGCGGAAAAAAATATAATTATTTGTGACATCACATTAGAAACCTCAAGAATAACAGTATTTCTCCACTATTTAATGGATGTTTTAATACCAATAGACCTGCCTCTTTAATCACTATATCTATTGAAAATAACCGCATCAAAATCCGATGCGTATTTTTAAAGATTAAAGGGAAAAAAGGCGACTTTGTTTTATAATATGATTATAATAGAAATTACAGATAATTATTTATTATAATAAACGACTTTACATCTTTTCCGTCACGTGAAGATAGAGTTGACGATTATTAATTAAAGAAAACATTAAAAAAACTTCTCGATATCATGAATTTATATTGTGAAATAAAAACCTGACTTCACTTTATTCGTCCAATTATTCACTACAATGTCACAGACAGGCGGACAAAATTATTGTGACATATTTTTCTGCGTCCTTTGATCTTCTTTTAAACATAATATAATTACATATTAATCAAATAAAAATTTTCATCAAAATTCCGTCTAGATTCTCACTACAATGCTACAGACAGAATTTAACACACGTTTTTGATGTTTGTAATCCATATTAATATTCTAGTGTCTCTGTCTGTATGTCTCTTACCTCTTCATGCTTAAACCGCTGAACCAATTTTTATGAAATTTGGTATAAAGATACTTTGAGTCCCGGGAAAGGACATAGGATACTTTTTATCCCGGAAAAATGTACGGTTCTCGCGCGATAAACGAATTTTGACGCAACGAGCGAGCGTCGTTTAGCACTGTACATTGTTGATCACCTGTTTGATTTCCATACGGTGCAGTCGATACCAATGTAGGTCATTAGTTCGGCCCTGTTGCGTGACACACTTTTCACTTTTTGATGCAAGATATATAATCCATGCTTCCATGCTAATATTATAAATGTGAAAGTGTGTCTGTCTGTCTGTCTGTTACCTCTTCACGCCCAAACCGCTGAACCGATTTAGCTGAAACTTGGTATGGGGATACTTTGAGTCCCGGGAAAGTGCATAGACTACTTTTATCCCGCAAAAATGTGCAATTTTAATTGTTTTATTGGAGTAATATGTATGGGTATTTATTATTAGCATATAAGGTAACTAGATGACTTCCGCAACTCCGTTGCGCTAAAATTCGTTTATCGCGGCCAAACCGTATATTTTTCCAGGATAAAAAGTATACTATGTCCTTTCTCGGTTCAAAAAGTATCGCCATATCAAATTTCATCAAAATCGGTTCAGCGGTTTGGGCGTGAATGGGATTATAATGTTTTGTGTACATTTAAATAAATAAATAATTGAGTATTTCAACAAAAAAATTTTTGTGATAAATGGAAAGATCATATATAAGTTTTATAACAAAACAATTTTCTTTTATTGTTTTTCGCAATAATTCAAAAGTTATGTCAAAATAAAAATACCGAAGACACGCCGGCAACTAGCGCGTGTGACGTCACAATGATAATTTTCACCGCAGAACACTAAAATCAGTAGAACTGACATACCACGTATTGTTTAACAAACGAATGTTTTGATTGGACGCGTACTTCTAAACTCAAATAAGCCTTAAATTTATTAAAACTGAAAACCAAAACACACCTTCAATACTTAAAATAGAATTTGTTTTACAATAAACAAAACGGACACTAACCACATTTCTCATTTCGAGTCATAGGAGCATCAGTTTGTGGATTTACTAAAAAGTTTAGTTACGTAGATTGGTATTATAGTTAGCGCAAACAATTTTGACCTTAAAAGTCAACGAAATAAGGTAAATATTGGCGTATATTATTGAAATGTATACATTGTGACGTCACATCTCAATCATGGCTTGGTACAACTAATATATATTCTGTCTCATGGCGCGTTTATAAGTCACGTGACTTTATTTAAATTTCATGAATTTTTAATTGTTTATAAATTATAATTAATTGAAAAAAAACATTTTTTAAGGTTTTTGGATGAAACATCAATATTATTAATACTAAGGTTTTAAAATTCGTTAAAAAAAAACAATATATTTTTTTAAATACTCAATTAGGATGCGTTTGCAGTGAGGCAATCATGCAATTATTATGTCAAAAAGGTTTACATTTTAAATGATTGAAACAACATCATTGTCACAGTTAAGGTAATTTCACTGTGGTATAATACCATACCTTACCATTTTACTGTGGTACCTACCATATACAAAATAGCAATACCAATCAGTTTTTAGCGCCGCGCGTTCGAAGATAGTAGTTAAGTTTGAGTCGGGCGCTTGAGCTGCGCCGTTCGTCCGTTCGTTTTCATCGTCATGAAACGCACGCGCTCCAACGGCGCTGCCAAACGCTAAACGATAAAACCAGCCTTAGGGCCGATTCACACCGGAATGGCAGCGGCCGGCAGCGGCCGGCAGCGGTCGGCAGAGGCGCGGCAAGGCGTGGCGAGGCCGGCAGAGGCGGCTCGCGTCGCCGCGGGCGGACGCTTGCGGCCGCTTGTGGACGCTCGTGGCCGCTGGCGGCCGCGCGCCACTTCCAGAGCATGCGTGCCTTTCAGCTAATAGATTCTACATTCGGCAAGGAAACTCTTGTTTGGCATTATTCTTAGCGTGCTTATCACTATTATCATCATATATCCTGTCGCTAGAATACAGAAAATTAGCGCGTGCGGCGGGGGTAGCCAACGCAAGGAGCGCGCGGCACCTCGCGGCGCCTCGAGGCGCCTCGCGGCCGCCCGCGGCGCCTCGAGCCCTTTTTGAAGTTATCAAGCGATACTAGTAGTTATAAGTATGTAAATAAAGTTTAAAATTATTTCACACTAAAAGTGCTCTTCGCGCCGCTGCCGGCCCCTGCCGTTCCGGTATCGGCCCTTAAAGTTAGGCGAGTTACCGACGTCAGTCCATATTATGCTCCCTAGTCTTCTTCCATGGAAACTATTACCAATGAAATATCCCTGAAAGCTCTACTTGAAAGCTTACCAAAGCTTATTAGCAGAGTGGATTATAAGCTTGAAACTTAAGCTCCTCCTCCTAAGCTTAGATACCGAACTCAAAACGCATGATTTATGCTAGTTAGGACTGGCTAAGTCAGTTTAATGAGTTATGAGATAGTATTAGAACACTATAATATTTTAATAGGCTACGGCATAATTATTATTCTGCGTCCTTTTTAACTTGATGTAAAATATAGAGGGTTATTATAAGTTTGCTCGCAGCACATGTAGATTTTTAATTACTTTTAAGTCACTAAATGTTATATCTCGTAAGTGATTTTGTAATCTTTTGAGAAATAAAAACCTTATAAGTTTGACGTATCTGTCTGCCTTTTCTAGTTTGAAATTATTATATCTATTATACAGCGTGTAACAAAACTAAGTGATAAACTTTAGGGTATGTATTGGTCTATGTATAGTTTGCCATGAAAGTAGCAGCGCTGAGAGACAAAAAATGTTTTTGTGATGTGTATACAGGTTGTAACAAAAACAAGTGATAATACTTTAGGGTGTGTACGTGTTCCCTGTAGAGAGTTCACTGTGAAAGTAGCAGCGCTGAAAGACCAAAAATTTTTTTGACTTTTGTATGGGGAAATTCGTGACGCTCGGGCCCTTGCCCATACAAAAGTGAAAAAAAAATTGGTCTTTCAGCGCTGCTACTTTCACAGTGAACTCTCTACAAGGAACACATACACACCCTAAAGTATTATAACTTATTTTTGTTACACCCTGTATAATATGGGCAAGCACCCCAGCGCGAAAGTTTCTCTTTCAGCGCTGCTACTTTTACAGTAAACTCTATAGGAACACATACACATCCTTAAGTATTATCATTTATCACTTAGTTTTGTTACACTCGTACAAATACAAATAATTTATTTTCCGGAGAAATTACAATGTACACACCTAGTGGAGTTCCCAGAGCGTAAAAATCGTGCAAACCTCCGATTTTTGCAATAGTGGATGAAAATTGAAAAGAAAAATAGGAATGTGTAGCTGATAACATAAATAATAAAGTTTACCTATTGAAAAGTTGTGCTTTTGATTTTTGAAATTATTCTCTTCCACTTCAAGTAAACTCATAAAGTAAAATTTTGAAGAAAATTTGCATATTTCTTTCTTTTAAATATATAGCAAAATAATACAATGTATTATTATTTTTTTGATTTGTATCGTTGCTTATATTCCAAAGAAAGAAAATAAGTTGAAAAAATATATAATTTAGATTTAAAATTAATATTTTTGTATGTAGATGAGCATACCTCCAAATGTGCTTGTTGTGTGCCTCGCCAGGTAAATGGCGTTCCTATTTTTCTTTGATTTTAAATAGGAAGTTTAAAATTATTTTTTAGGCTTAACAAAGCTTTCTATTTCTTAATGTGTGTAACTTTTTAGCTCGTACTTTATTAAATTTTCTGAAAATGTAGCACAAACTTTTCACGCATATTTCGAAGAAAATCTGTATTTTATTTCTTTTGGTTAGGTTTTCACAGAATAAATTGATTTTTTTTTCATTAATTATATTTGCTAAAACATACTTAAAGGAAAACAATACAAATTAGGTTAAGAACTGATAATTTTTGTATTCAGGTAAGCATTTTCCAAACATAGGTCGCAGCATGCGCCTTTAGTATGTACGTGAGATTTCTAGCACCCAATTTTTTTTTCTGGCTTTAAGTAGGGAGTTTAAATATATTTCAAAGACTAGAAAAAGTTTTTCATTTGTTGATGCATTTACTGTTTTAGCTCTCACTTAAATAAATTCTCAACAAATATAGAAAAATATTTTCGGTCTATTTTACACATTTTTGGAGATATTTAAACGTTTTTAAGTACTTAAAAGTTATCATTTCTGTAAAAATTAAATACGCACAACAAGTAAGTTTAACACACTTTTCGTTACAACCCTTAAATCCACCCAAACCCAATCTTGGTTACGACGAGCGTTAATCTCTAAAAACTTTGCAAAAACCTTATAGTTGTATTTAGCCTAGCAAAGCAAACTTTCTTTTTTAAAAATTGTGTATTTGGTTAATTTTCAACGTCGGATCGGATAAGAGTCATTAAATAACAGGAACAAGAAAAAATTTTTTTTCTGGACCGGTTTTATATGGTGAAATATTAATTTTTAATTAAGTAACTAAAAAATTAAAAGCACAAAAAAATTTTTGGTAAACTTTGCAAGTTATAGTGTAAAAAAGAAAATGACACCTCAAAAACAAAAATCCATTCACTATTACAATTTTCGGAGGTTAAAACCTCTGGCGACTGCACTAACGAGTTTAAGACAAATCCCCACACTAGCCGTAGTGTGGGGCCAGCCGAAACATTTACCTGAATTTTTACATGATAACATTCACAATAGTTAAAAAAGAGGCAAAAATATTTATGACTAGTGTGTGAGTGTGTCCTTGAGCGTGTGGGTGTGAATATGTGTGTATGCGGGATTGTATGCTTTTATTCGTGTATGTATGTACATTTGCGGACATAGTACGATTAAGATCTTATGCAGTAACCTTTATTCAATTTTCAGCTTCTGCATAGGAAGTAATGAAAAGCATTTTTGTAAGCAAACGTGTCACTGGTTTTGCAAAGACATTTTTTTATGTTTATTGATATTATAAAACAAATGTGTTTACCCTGCTCCCTTTTATAATTTGGCTGTGCTCATAATGAATAATGCCTGGTGGGAAAAGAAGCGCATTATTCATTCATTCATCATGTTATGAGTTAAGGCGACGCCTTGATAATTTGGCTGTAGCGATATCGATTTTTCTCAGCAATGACTAAAGCTAAGAAATTAAAGTTCATTGTCAGTATTCATCATGTCTTTGTCTTTGAATTGCCCATAGCATAACACGATTGGACAACTTTAATAACAATAGAATTGAGAATAATCAATCAAAAAGACGTCTGTAAAAAAAGGGATTCCTATTTTGCCAACAGAGGAGAGTGATTTAAGCTTCCAAAATGTGTACATAAATTGGTTCAAGCATACATTTTAATTTGGTCATAGCTTATATGAAATGTATTTATGGTTTTTAAACCATTTGTCGCTACGCCCTTTCCATTTTTTGCTGTTCCATTGCTTGTTTTCTATGAGAGGCCGGGCCGGCCTCTCATAGAAAACAAGCAATCTAAATTCTAAAACACATCCAACACGGTTTTTTACTTTAACGCGGCGTCACCTTAACCCGGGTTTTGACACAGTCTGTGACACCTGACCGGCCACGATATGTTTCGCACGTGCTTGTTGCACGTGATCCATCTTTCATTAGCTTCTTATAATATTATGTTTAGATGTCACGTCGTAATAAAGAATCACACTTTTATTAATTTTAATTTTTAATTATTTTCAAGCAGTTCTAAAAATATATCATACATACGGCTCGAATTGAAAACCTCCTTTTTGAAGTCGGTATAATCCTTCGATCGCGGATTCTTGGAAATTTATTGTTATTCTATTGTTGTCACGATCACCGGTGCTCTTATGGGGCTTGATAGGTTAAAATAAGGACCCTGAGCCATGTAAGGCCATGTTCCTTTGAAGGCCAACTATCAAAAAGTCGCAGTTATCGTCATGTTAAAAGACAGTTTCCTTCTACTACACACTAAGATCCATCAAACTTATGGCCACAAACGCGGCGGCGAGTCAATCGCGCCACTATTGTGGCAGTGAGATCTCACTGTTTGTAGACTTTGGTTGTCGAGGCTACAATTGTAATTTCCGCACCCTGAAAAACTTTAGATTTTAGTTACATAACCTATATCTATCTCAAATTTTATTGCAGGGCATTATCGTATATGGATATATGTATGGTACTAATAAAAGAAAATCTACTTATGCCTCGATTTACGTTAAAATATTGGTAATGTTCCTAGGAAGGCCGGTGGTTCCTTATAAGGCCCAACCAAAGATTTGATAGTTGGCCTTGCTAGGGAACATAAACTTTACAAGGAACATCTAAACATCATTAACATATAAACAGTTATTTTTAGTTATAAATGCGTACCGTAACAATTAAAATAATGTTGTTTTTTAAAAATATTTTAACTTATTAGGATTATTAAACTAATACACGCATATTGAACATTTTGGCCTTATAAAGAACGGGCCCATAAGAAGGCCATTTTAGATTTAAAAAATTTTTAATTGTATTATAAAACGCATTGGCAATTAGTCATAAGGTGTCAATGTGATACTCATTGCTACTATTTTTAAAGAATTTCCATTTATAATAATATATTCTTAGTTAGGTATAAGATGATGTTCAAGCAATGTTCGTTATAGTTTTTTTAGATGATATAAATATATTGAGCATTTAATGTGTTGCTTAATTGAAATAAATTATAATGTCGTTTTAGTAAAGGCAAATAAATAAATAATTGTAACTCTATTTTCAAGTTAAACGACTGATGTATAACATTGGCCTTGTTTGGAGCTGTGTTCCTTGCAAGGCCATTTGGAAGAGCTTAGCAAAACTTAAGTTTATTGAATGGCTATTGAAGCTAGGTTAAAAAGAGATTTATAATATGATACCTTATGAAACAGAGCATTACTTGATAATTTGTTTTCTTAATTTATTTAGTTAATAAATGAATAACAAGCATTTTCCCGTTAGATTGGCCTTTCAGGGCTCAGGGTCCTTATATTGTAAATTCAATCATACTAAAAGCGAAAAGAATGTTTCCCTAATATACACTTATAAAATTACATGTCCTGACTGACTGACAGACTGACTGACTGACTGACTGACTGACTGACTGACTGATTCATCATCGCTGAGCAAAAACTGTTAAAGTTACAGCCACGAAATTTGGTGAGTAGGGTTGTTTTATTAAGTAGACACCCACTAAGGAAGGACTTTCGAAAATTTTACCCCGAAGGGGGTGAAATAGGGGTTGAAAGTTTGAATGAAAGTCCGTCATTTCTTGAGTTAGAAACATGAAACTTTATTTTTGGGTTACTGATTAAAAATGAATGGATACGTATTTAAGCGTTTTTGGAAATTCTACACCCAAAGGGGTGGAATTGGGGTTGAAAATTTGAACGAAATTCCGTTATTTCTTAAGTTAGAAACTTTAAATTTTATGTTTGGGCTACTGATTAAAAATTATTGGATACGTGCTTAAGCGTTTTTGGAAATTATACCCCCAAGGGGGTGAAATAGGGGTTGAAAGTTTATATGAAAGTCCGTCATTTCTTAAGTTAGGAACATGAAAGTTTATTTTTGGACTGCTGATTAAAAATGAATGGAAAAGTATTTAAGCGTTTTTGGAAATTCTACCCCCAAGGGGGTGAAATCGGGGTTCAAAGTTTGAAAGAAAGTCCGTCATTTCTTGAGTTAGAAACATGAAACTTTATTTTTGGGTTACTGATTAAAAATGAATGGATACGTATTTAAGCGTTTTTGGAAATTCTACCCGCAAAGGAGTGAAATTGGAGTTGAAAATTTGAATGAAATTCCGTTATTTCTTAAGTTAGAAACTTGAAATTTTAGGTTTGGGCTGCTGATTAAAAATGATTGAATACGTGCTTAAGCGTTTTTGGAAATTCTACCTCCAAGGGGGTGAAATAGGGGTTGAAAGTTAATAGGTTAATAACTATTGGAGCCTTTCTATAAAAGCCTACTAGGAAGGCTATGTAGGTTGTAAGACCAAAATTACCGTTACAGTTCTTAAAACTGTTTTTTTAACAGATTTTTCGCTAAAGTCCGTCATTTCTCAAGTTAGGAACATGAAAGTTTATTTTTGGACTGCTGATTAAAAATGAATGGATAGGTATTTAAGCGTTTTTGGAAATTCTACCCCCAAGGGGGTAAAATTGGGGGTGAAAATTTGAATGAAAGTCCGTCATTTCTTGAGTTAGAAACATGAAACTTTATTTTTGTGCTACTGATTAAAAATGAATGGATACGTATTTAAGCGTTTCTGGTAATTCTACCCCCAAGGGGGTGAAATTGGGGTAGAAAGATTCAATGAAAGTCCATCATTTCTTGAGTTAGAAACATGAAAGTTTTTTGACGTTTGCGTTTGACGTTTGCTTAAATAGGGTCCCGTTTTTACCCTTTGTATAAGGAACCACAAAAAGGGGAAAGCTATCCATCTTTGTTATTATACTATGTTAACGCGTACGAAGTCGCGGGCAACAGCTAGTCTATAATATGTACCATCAAGTACGATTGTAGTAAGATTTTACGGCTGATTAGACATAATTACCTAATCATCATTATATATGTCTTAGAGAGCTCCTGCCGATATGTGAGAGAAACGCGGAGGCGCACGGCCTCAAATTATAATATAAGTAACTCAAATAAGAGTTAAATACATGAGTATTTCTATAGATTATTTGAGTTATTGATTCAAGGCACCGAAACAACAGCGCTCCCCGGTGTGCGCCTCTATGTCTATTAAGTCTATACTCTATCTTAGTAAGGGGGGGCTCTTAAAGTCGTCGATAGCTTAAGGCGCCTTAAAGTATCACGATCATGTTGTGACCCTAAAGTATTATCACCTAGTTTTGTTATACCCTGTAGAGTTTATATCGTTATTAAATTCAAGTTAAACTAATCATTAAAATATCTGTCAAATATCTGTCTCATTGCGGCCGACAAGCGTTTTTCTGTCACGTATCCCTCCGCGTTTAGTATGCGTAGTAGCGGCGCAACAATACCCACATTTAGGCACACGCCAAACCACACTCGTGTAGAACAATGGCGTCAATTTGTTGGGAAAATCAAGGCTTTCATACCTCGTAACCAGTAATCCATTTTAAGCTGCACTGCCATTCCAGACGACAGTAACCGAGGGTTTTGGTGTGCAAATCCATACTAATATTGTGAATGCGAAAGTTTGTCCGTCTTACCTCTTCACGCCCAAACCGCTGAACCGATTTTACTGGGTATGGAGATACTTTGAGGCCCCCGAAAGGATATAGGATAATTTTTATCCCGGAAAAATTTACGGCTCCCGCACGATAATTTTGTCGGAATGGAGTTGCATCAACTAGTGGATAATATTTCTATGAAAGGTCCAAAAGAGATATATCTTAGTTGGTTCTGTAAAACTGTTTAAAAATATAATTTACTTGAGTTTAATTTTTTTTATTTCTTATAACAAAGTTACAGGCATGATAATATTTTTACCTCTATAATTATACGTATAATGTTACATAGTTTTAACTAAATAACAGATTTTGATAGAATGAGTATTAGAAAATCAAAGACCTTTTAATGGTATTTTATGTAGTATACTCACTGACCTCCATTATACAAGTACGCTGTATATAATGGAGGTCAGTGAGTACACTATAATATTATTTAGTATGTTTACAAACTAACCTGTTACTAATACTTTTAATTCATGAAGCCCCAAGCGGCCACATCCGGCCGCGATAACAATGAAAAAGCTATTGTGTCTCGTTTTGCCACGACTGATGGGTTAATAACTATTGGAGCCTTTCTATAAAAGCCTACTAGGAAGGCTATGTAGGTTGTAAGACCAAAATTACCGTTACAGTTCTTAAAACTGTTTTTTTAACAGATTTTTCGCTAAATAATATTTTTATGTTCTTGTTAATCAAATACTTAATCGTAAACTGTTTTATTTTCAACATAATCTCGTGCCAGCCATCCCTGGTCTACCCCATAGGCTTGATAGGTCCGGACCGGATATCAGTGAGGTACCGGAAGTTCTTGATCCGGTGCCGGAACTTCCCCTTCTTCTTCAGCCGCCCCATCTTCTGCAGCGTCCGGATTGCTGGGATAAACCTGATGATAATACCATTAGATATTCAATTTGGTAAACCTACGTAGTGATTTTTATGGGCAAGCGTCCTAAAAATAAAATCAGCCAAGTGCGAGTCGGACTCGCGCACGAAGGGTTCCGTACTGTTATCTAGAGCAAACATAGACCAAAAATTGTGTTTTTGTATGGGAGCCCCCCTTAATTTTTTATTTTATTTTAATATTATTCTTAAATATTGAAGTAGACATATTAAGGCCTTTGTGAAAATATCAAGTGCCTACCTGTTGGCATTATGGATATCGAGCAAAAAAGGCAAAAAAATCACGTTTGTTGTATGGGAGCCCCCTTTAAATTTTAATTTTATTTCGTTTTTAGTATTTGTTGTTAATAGCGGCAACAGATGTACAAATCTGTGAAAATTTCAGAACTCTAGCTATAGCGGTTCTTGAGATACAGCCTGGAGACAGACAGACGAACAGACAGACGGACAGACAGACGGACAGACAGACGGACAGACAGACGGACAGACAGTCAGACAGACAGACATCGAAGTCTCATGAATAGGGTCCCGACTCCCGTTTTCACCCTTTGGGTACGGAACCCTAAAAAAGTTGCTCTCTCAGTGTTGCTACTTTCACAGTGAATTCCATACAGGCGACACATACACACCCTAAAGTATTATCACTTAGTTTTGTTACACCTGGTAGTAGGACTGGTAACTCGGTTTCACTCTCATAATAATATTACGGTTGCTTTCATACGCCTGCTCACCTATAAGCCGCATCCATTTCATCCCCCAGACAGAAAACTATCAGACTTTCCCAGTAACCTAGAAAGAAAAGAAATAAATAATTTCATAAAATTTTATTTAAACATCACAAGCTACGGAGTACATAGATGTTATTGAAAACCACCTCTAATCAAAATATTAGAGATATAAAACCCCAAAACCAATAAAACGCAATTTAAGTCGGATTACGCAAACAAATAAATAAAAAAAATTGAGAGGTGTCAAGGGACACCCGGATGGAACGAAGTTGCTTTCTGTAAGAGATAGAGAGAGAGAGAGAGAGACAGATAGACAGAGAAACACGCGCACACCGCACGGCTTACAACTATAGCAAAAAGTGTCGTTACAACTTTTGGTCTTAATTTTTTCGATAAGGCGATAAGGAACTTCGTTTCAAAAATTGCGTAGCAGTGAGCTAACTGATGTCATGATGAACTACTGCTTGGAATTACTTCAATTATGTCATAATAATGAATACAAAAAATAGATGAAAGTCCACCCGTTAGGCTTGTGTGGCATCGTTACAACCACGGACAGATACATGCACAGACTTATTAACACTCCTCGTCAGAAGTTAGCAATACCCCTCTTTTTCGTCGAAGGTTAATGACACCCCTCTTTTTCGTCGGGGGATAATAATATCTCTCTTTGTCATCGAAGGTTAATAACACCCATTTTTGTCGGGGGCTTAAACGTATACTCACTGGATCGTCCGTTGTCCTCCCAGTACATCCGACACGATGCTACGTCCATGAAGCAGTGGTTCTGAAACATCAGTGTCGGAGAACGAGTGTCGTACGACGTCTGACCGCACACCGGCGCGTACACCGACGGACATGACTGGAAGAGTTTAGTCGTTACGATTTACGTACGATATTCATAATAAGTTGCTACATTAAAACAAATATACTGTTCGGCGAAACATGGCGGTAGCGGTCATTGACTCCCTGTCAAAAACTTGTCATTTTCTATACAAAGCCGCGATTGACAACATCTGACACTTCATTGCCAATCGCGGTTTATATAGAAAATGACAAGTTTTTGACAGAGAGTCAAGGACCGCTACCGCCATGTTTCACTGAGTACAGTATGGGTGTCACGAACACGACTGGAAGAGTTTAGACGTTACGATTTACGTACGATATTTTTTATAGCTGTAGGAAACCGTAAATTTTTTTGGGATAAAAAGTATCCTTTTCCGGGACTCAAAGTATCTCCATACCAAATTTTAGCAAAATTGGTTCAGCAGTTTGGGCATGAAAAGGTAACAGAGAGACATACAGACACACTTTCGCATTTATAACATTAGTATGGATGTTGCTACCTCAGGTATTAATTGAAAAAACCTGTATCTGATGTTTCGCATAGGTTTCAGATATCTATATAATCTTATATATAAAAATGGATTTTCAAATGTGTTAGTCGCGCTAAAACTCGAAAACGGCTGAACGGATTGGGCTGATTTTAGTCTTAAAATATTCATAGAAGTCCAGGGAAGGTTTTAAAGTGACACGAAGTTCACCGGGACAGCTAGTCTTCTTATATATAAAAATGGATTTTCAAATGTGTTAGTCGCGCTAAAACTCGAAAACGGCTGAACGGATTGGGCTGATTTTAGTCTTAAAATATTCATAGAAGTCCAGGGAAGGTTTTAAAGTGACACGAAGTTCACCGGGACAGCTAGTCTTCTTATATATAAAAATGGAATTTCAAATGTGTTAGTCGCGCTAAAACTCGAAAACGGCTGAACGGATTAGGCTGATTTTAGTCTTAAAATATTCGTAGAAGTCCAGGGAAGGTTTTAAAGTGACACGAAGTTCACCGGGACAGCTAGTATATTTATAAAAATGGATTTTCAATTTTGTTAGTAACGCTCTATCTCGATAACGGCTGGACCGATTTGGCTAATTTTAGTCTTAAAATGTTTGTGGAAGTCCAGGGAAGGTTTATAAGTGACACGAAGTACATCGGGACATCTACTTTTGTATAAAAACTTACAGTAGGACACTTGTGTAGACAAGTCCTCATCAGAGGTAGGTGCTCATAATCATCCGTTAAATTTTTAGGAATGACTTTCATTGGAATGAACACGTTAATCGGACCAGCATTCTTTATCCATTTTCTTCTCGTATGTACCTCTTGTAACGGCACATCGTAAATGTGCGTTGTCGCAAAGAATTTGTCTATCGTATCATTTATATCTTCGTTATACTTCGCTTTGACTATAACTAAGTTTGTTATGTTATTTTCATCATAATTTACTTTATCGTTGTGTGTTTTATAATCTGTGAGGTTTTCTGTATCATTTGGTTGTGATCTTTCATCATTAACACCAATATTGGCATTTTCACAAACGTATTTATTTGTTTCGACAAATTTTGCTGCATTTCTGCAATTATAATCCACTAGTTCGCATTTATTCTCGAACCACCTAACTCTGAATCCCTCTCCATCTTTTCTGATAGCACAGAGCGGTGTTGTGTGATTTCCTTTACATACACAGTCATCTTCTAGAAGAATTTCAGCAAGTCTCTGCTCTTGATTTTCAGACTCGCAGAATTCTTTGTTGATAAGTCCATAGGCTGTGAAGTATAAATCTGGTATTGCATAACCCATATTGATTACGTACTAAATTATATGTGTAAATGTAAATGCTACGAAAACCGTACATTTTGTCTCTGTAAAGGCAATTAAGTAGATGAACCCAATATCGACGTTTTGTTATCATTTTCTATCATGTAGAATAGTAACGCTAGTAAAAGTAATTTATCGTCATCCATTCTATTTTTTTAATAACTTTTGTTAACCCTAAACTATTCCAGCTAGGCTAACCGCTGACTAAACTCGGACTCGCCGGAAGAAAATTTCTGGTAGGTGTGCGGTGGTACCCGACGGGCGTCCGAATTTGTCTGATCTCAAATTCTTATAATATGCGGCCGGGCTTAATGACGTATATTATCTTATAAACGAATTACCATTTTCTCCACCAGTATCACATCCATATTTTAAAAGTTCACATTCATTTTCAAATAGTTTTAGTCGGAAACCTGTTTCTTCTACTCTCAGCCCGCAAGCAAAATCGCCTGTATTAGAGCAATTCAAATCTTTGCATATAGCTATAGATTCGCTATTTAACTCAGCCAAAATCGCAGGAAACAATAAAATTACGAAACATAATGCGGGCATTTTTTCTGCAGCAGTAATTACCGTAAAATTACAAACTGTTAAATTCACATTACGGGTTTTTATTACAATCAGGTAATAAAGATTAATATAAATACAGGTTTTATAACTCATACGCAATCATAGGGTTCCATAGCTTTGATAAGACAAGGACACAAAACGTTAACGGATTAAAATGTTTAGCACGTCTAGTGTTTCAACTAGACTAAGTTTCATTATGATTAACCTATCCCTAAAGGGGTGGAATAGTGGTTGAAAGTTTGAATGAAAGACCGACATTTCTTCAGTTAGTAACATGAAACTTTATTTTTGGGCTACTGATTAAAAATGAATGGATACGTATTTAAGCATAATATCTGGAAATTCTACCCCACGCGGGTGAAATTAGGGTTGAAAGTTTGATTGAAAGTCCGTCATTTCTTTAAAAAAAAACATGTAACATGAAAGCTATGGGCGTTTGCGTTTGACGTTTCCTTATTTAATAGGGTCCTGTTTTACCCTTTGTATAAGAAACCACAAAGGGAAAACTATCCATCTTTGTTATTATACTATGTTAATGCGGACGAAGTCGCGGGCAACAGCTGGTAATCTTATAAAACAAGTACCTAATAGGTACTTAATAATAAACAAAGGTATTAAATTAGAAGAGGAACACGAAGTGGATGCTATGGAGTTTATACACGACGTGAGCCAATCGCTCAATATTGACGTTGGTGTTGATTTAGCCAATTAAACAGCTAGACAGGGTTTGCGGAGCAGACCATTTATTTATATGGAAGCATGTCGCCGAAATGAACCCGGTAGTTTGGTGGAGAGGACTCTGTAGTTCAAATTGCTGAGTAGGGTTGCAGTACGTATTTTAACTGATCCCTGTACTTCAGCAGCAAAACGATCTTTTAGCACGCATCCATATTGCACATATTATACATAGTCACAAACGAAATAGATTGACTACAGACAGGGCAGCAAAAATATCTTTTATATCTTACTAGCTGTCCCGGCAAACGTTGTTTTGCCATATAAAGTATTCGCATATATTTCGCAGTATATCGCCCATATAATTTATTGAAGTGACTAAAAGTATGTCATCATGCCTCATGGCAATGTCCATCGCTATCCCTTCGCACACGGCACAAACAATGGTCGCCGTCAGTCTCGACCAAAGATCTCTAAGGGTTGGACCTCATCTGGCAGCACGGAATCGCCTTTTTCCGTCGCCCTTTCTCTTTCTGTCGCTTAGAACTGCCATTTGCTAGACCGAGACAGAAAGCATAATGCGATAGCACGCGGCGGAATCCTCGAGGCTATCGCATTATGCTTTCTGTCTCGGTCTAGCAAATGGCAGTTCTAAGCGACAGAAAGAGAAAGGGTGACGGAAAAAGGCGATTCCGTGCTGCCAGATGAGGTCCAACCCTAAACCTATGGATCCGAAGATCTCTCGACCAAAGAATGGTCTCGACTCTCGAGTTATAATAATAATTTATTTATTCAACAAATGCACTTTTAACAGTATAAAAAGTAGCCAGTAGCCGATTTTCAGACCTACTGAATATGCATATAAAATTTGGTAAACATCAGCTGTAAAGCCGTTTCGGAGGAGTACGGTAGTTACTAACATTGTGACACGAGAATTTTATATACTTATGTATAATGGAGGCACTTCACAGTTCACATGGCTATTTGTATTTGCGTATTTGATGTATTCGCCAAATAATCACCATGTGTAGACGGTATGTTTGACAAAGTACCTACTCGTATTGGCCTAATTTGCCTATATTTTGACAAATATGACCAATACCAAATACACGTATCCGTACCTTTCTCGGTTTTTGACGCGTTTAGAGATCTTTGTTTGGCCAATGACTTTGACGCACATCAAAAGAGTCAAATAGGCAAGTAAACAAAATCAAGTAAAAGTTTGGTATTTGACGTCCATGTGTATTTAGAGGACCGGTTGGTCTCTCTAAGAGTTCACTAGAGTTCGGAGGAGTAAAGAGTAAAACTCGATTTACTGTGGTGAACTGAAGTGCTTTATTTACAAAAATGCGCTGCTTATATACAAAAAAATGAGTTAATTATTATTATTACAAACTGTACAGAAACTGAAAAGATTAATTTTGATTGGCTATTGCAAAACAGAAAGAGACATAATGAGTGAGATAAAAATATTTACAAACAAGAAAGAGAAAAAAATCGAATAGGAAATATTTACAAGATTGAGAAATTATCCGCGCGGGAGATTCGGCCGTACCGCGGTTCGTGGCGCTGGAATCGCCCGAGTATAAATATGGGCTCCCGCGGTCCGCGCTCCGCGAGTTCAGTGAGCCCGAGCTCGGCATACCAACATCGTCTCCCGGTCGCTCGCTGCCGCGCCGTCGCGAGTAGCTGTGCCGCCATTTTGTGAAGCTCTGCAAACGCCATGAAGATCGTAGCTATGCTGCGAATATCCCTCGCTCGACGTAGCCTCGATGCGTAGTGTTGTGTTGTGAAGAACTCTTATTAGAAAAAGTCCTTTTCAGGGCTACTTCATGTCCGGTGCAAATGCACTTAATATACACGGACGGTTTCTCTCGTCATTTCGAACGTACGTTCTTGGCAGAACGATTTTCTTCTATGTTTCAATCTTCCACGACGAACGTGTAGGTACTTTGTAGGTACTGCTACATGTAGAAGGCCGTATTTGCCTTTATTTGCTTGTTTGTGTATACGTCAATAATTTTGCCAAATGCAGCAAATAGCCAATAGCAAATACAAATAGCCATGTGAAGTGCCTCCATTAGACTTACACTTATACATAAAGATAATGACAATGACGATGAAGACGAGCCGTTATCTACACCCAGGCAATTGTCAAGTCCGTTGGGTGGCCCAATGAATGAAAAACGACCTTCAACATCTCGCAGAAATACACAAGAAATAGAATTTTGTAATATTAATAATAAGTATACAGGGTGTCAAAAGACCGCTTCCGATAACTTCGTGGGGTTATTATAGGGCATTAGATATATCCATTGGTGCAAGTAATTTTCTTTAAATCGCCAGTTTTTAAAATAGTCAAAATTTTCAACACGCAATGTATAACGCTGATGTAAATGCGCGATATTATCGCACGCCAGTGGAGCCCCGGGCCGAGTCAGCCCCCACGCGCCGCCCGGCCCGCGCCGAGTCCCGCGCGCGCGGCCCTGCGCTAGACAAAACAGCTGATCGTGGTGTGCCCTAGCCCGTAGGTAGTGAATAAACCACCAATATTGTAATAATTATTAGATAACATAATGTTAGAATTTATTAATTACCGTTTCTTAGGTTATTAGTTTATTACTCAAAAATACTCAGTTTTTACTTCCGGCCAAAAAGGAAAAGAAATCATAATTCACATCACACAGTTACTTACACCTATCTATGGAAAAAATACTTGATAACATGTTCACTGACCTGTGATCAGCTGTCTGCTTTTATGAAATGCAGTTCGAGCTGTGCTCCATCTAACTCAATGTAGATTGCAGAGTTTTTCAACACGAAACAAAAGTAAACAGGAGACATTCCAATTCTTTAAACACTTTTTACTGCACTGTTTAAACCGCACTATCGTCTATCGACGACGACGCGATGTTCACCCCCGTTCCATAAAGGTTTACGAGTATTAAAAGTTCATTCACATTTCATCGCACATTCATCGGACACGTATCATGTCACGGCCCGTTATTAATTACAAACATAGAAAAAATATTAATTACAAACATCCATAAAATTACAAAACTTAAACAAAAACGTCACAGTACACAGCGCGGCGCGTGTTTACAGCCGACTGAACAAAATTGAATAAAAAACTTTGTAAAATAATAGGGATGTATCCCTGTGCATATTTTGAGTTATCGCTAATTTCTATCGATAAATCGTATTGTTTTACATACGAGTACGTTTTGATTTGTAGTCAAACTAAAAATAAGCAAATACCTACTCAATGTTAAGAATAGCGACAGTAATTAAAAGTTATTTAATTAATTAGGTATTATTAAAGTATTTTCATTGCGTACGTAGACGCGCATAACGCGTGCCATGGCTTATCAATCACTTTATCACGGTAATGTCGGTATCGAAATTATCGAATGCAACTTGACTATGTATCCCGATAAAACTTTCTGAATTTATAACCTCTTAACCCATAAGTCGTGGCTAAACGAGACACAATAGCTTTTTCATTGTTATCGCGGCCGGATGTGACCGCTTGGGGCTTCATGAATTAATAGAGTTAATTTTAAAAATGAGAATAGTAGACCTACTAAATAATAGTTATAATTTTTATTATTTAATGGTAATTTAAATATCGACTACATCGTTTTGAATTTATAGGGTCCTTGAAATGGATTAGCGACACGTGCGTCGTACATCTACAGCGGCCGGCGGCGAGTGCGGCGGCGCTTTGACGTTGCCGCCAAGCGGTCTGGTCGTCCCGTCGGTATCTTTGAATTTACCGAAAGTCGATACATGTTTTTAAAGACGATTTTCGCATAATTAGACTTTAGTTCCAATTTGCATCTTGAGGTTGAAGGTTGTCCGTTGAGTTATGTTTAATTAATAAGCGTATTACGATCTTTTTAAAACGTATTATTGTGATAACTAAATGTGTAAAATGTAAATTAATTAACTATTATTTCTTATTTGTTTGCGTTGAAAAAATAAGACGTGTCGTGTAAGATATCGTGTAAAAAGAGATGTGTTGTTATTGGTGGTGTTATTGATTGGTGATATGGACTATTTTCAAAATGTATAGAGAGCACATTCAAAAATCAGAATTCAACATTTTTCACGTAAGTAATTAATTAATTGCTAGTTTTTTCATACTGTATCGTCTGTAGTAGATAAAAAGCGATAATTGCAGATCTAGGTACTGTCCATCCACAATCATCGTTCTGCATAACACGGAAAATGTGTTATTATTTTTTTGTTTAAACTTTGTGTTGTGTTAGATTTCGTGTAAGAAACGTGTTGTTGTTGGTGGTATTATTGCTTAGTGCTAAAGAATACTTACAAAATGCATAGAGTCTAGAGAAATAAGAACACTTTAAGAACTTAACATTTTACACGTAAGTTTATTACCATAGTTTTACGTACGGAAGTTTTCATGCATCGTCTGTAATTTCGATAGAAAGCCTGACTCCTGAGATCCGCATTCGCATATCACACAAAATCGGTTTTGTTCCTTACGAATAACTTTTTAACTAATCGATAAATAAGTTGTTACTCATGCTCAGAAAGTTACATACAGTTTTGTACATGAGTTAGAATTAAAGTTTTAACCCATTAAGGCCCATACGAGTACCGGTGATCGAGACAACTCTAGAATACAATAGCATTTCCAAGAATCCGCGATCGAAGGATTAAATTAGCCTAGGTAAGAGATCATAGGTCAAAGTTCTGAGTTACTTGAGAGAGTTGAATGTCATGGTTCTTGATAGGTTGGAAAGAGCATAAGGTTAAAAACTGCCGCGACCGTACAGTATGGTCGTTTACGACCTTATGTTATTAAGCGCGCTACATTTGATATCAATGACTCGCGTCTTTTAGATTACGTATCGGGATAAAAAAAAATAAAAGTAAAAAAAATATTTTAAATATTTTTTGTAAAAGGTTTATGGTTTTGTCTAAAGGTTATTTATTATAAAAAATATATAAAAAAAATTTTTTTTTGAAAAAAAAATTAAAAAAAAATACATTTTTGTAATCAGAAAATGTAGTATAATAATACCCCAAAGTTATCGGAAGTGGTCTTTTTACACCCTGTATAATATTATTTAGACATGTTATTCATGACAGCTGTAGCGACAGTGACTAAAAAACTGTTGTAACTTTTATAAAGTGTAATAAAAGTGATAATAAATATAATTATTGTTTGTAAGTATGTCTTGTTGTTTTATTTTTATTTTCTGGTCAAAGATTGTTAAAAGTTTCAATAGACGTTCTTTCTGTGACTAAGTAAGATTCAATAATATATTATATAGCCTTCCGTCCGTCCGTTCGTCTGTCTGTCTGTTTGATATAATTAAACTTGATAAAACAATAAAGCAACACGTAGGTTCATACTTCATACCTGCAAAATAATTTGTGAAAAAATAAAATGTTCCATACTTCGTTCCTATATTGTGAAAACCCTGATTATCCTTTTGAAGAACCACTCCGACTATATTACGTAGGTCTGCTTTTGCTCGGTCAACATCAGGGATTTGTATAATTACGTTATCACCGATTTCTACTGGAACGACGCGATGAACTCTGATCTCGGTCGGGACAGTTTTAACTGACTAGATTCGGGAAAACGCGTTTTGTCTAGCACAAACTAGTTTTAACTGATATTCTATTCAGACATTCGCAACGCACTTCAAACGTTTTGACAACGTACTTCAAACGTTGTCAAAACGTTTGAAGTACAAAAAAAAAAAAAAAAATTTTGGAGGGGTGCGCTATGTTATCGTAGTTTATCTCTACGTGTATTTGGTCATATTTGTCAAATAGGCAAATAAGGCCAATACTTGTCAAACATACCGTCTACACATGGTGATTGTTTGGCGAATACATCAAATTACGCAAATACAAATGGCCATGTGAAGTGCCTCCATTATACTCGACACTGGCCATGGTTATATTATAGCCGAAGTGCCTTTATAAATAAAAAAAGTCAGTTGGCAGTTGACACTTCTTAAATGTCAGTTGTGACGTTTATAACAAACTCAACGTTTAGGTTATTTTTTTGGAATTTCAAGCAGATTATTACTAATATTGCACAATAAAATTGCAATTAGGAATAAAACAAAGCTCTTAACGACTGAGGAGCCGCGGCCCGTGGCCAGGGTGCTTTAAAAGTTAACTTATTAGTTAGTTTTTAATGACTAATATTTACAAGTAATTATTATAAGAATGACGTCGAAAACGGAGATTATTAGACCAAAATCTTTAAAAATATTTGATCTAGATGGCTATGAAAAACTATTAAAGGGTATACAAGTAGCATCATGTATGATAACGGAGTCACATCAAATTGGTAAGTGCTTAAATTTAAATTATAATACAACAATTATTACTCAACTCATATTATGAAAAGTAGTACGAACGTGTACAATTTGTCATGCATTGACGATGATGCATAAAATTATGCAACATTGGCAATAAATAAATAGCATGTTCGTAGAGTATTATGTGATTAACCCATCAGTCGTGGCAAAACGAGACACAATAGCTTTTTCATTGTTATCGCGGCCGGATGTGGCCGCTTGGGGCTTCATGAATTAATTGTACTATCACTGATATTAGAAAGCCTTGACTGAAAGTATATCGATGATGATATCTAAAATAATGTATACCTTTTACAGTTGACGAAGAAAGTGTCCTCAAACGCTTAAATGCATTAACAATAAATGGTGCTGCGGACGGTAACTGTTGTTCATGCTGCGGAGTCGGTCCGTTTGAGTCGAGAGCACAGCAGACAGCACATTATAAGAATCATTGGCACACACATAACCTTAAGAGGAAACTGTTTGGCAAACCAGCTTTAAGTCTTGGACAGTATAACTCTAGAAAAGGTGCAACATGTTTGTTATTTTATTTTTTAAATAAATCTCTACCCTGTCTTTTGTCTTACCTTTTTTTTAAACAAGTGAAAAGTTGTTAATGGCAGAAGCTTTTAAAATATGTAATGTAATTCCTCTTTAATTAAATGTGTATTTTCCTAACAAGATAAAATAAGTTAGAAATGGCAACCAATATACAAGTGTTATCAAACCTGATATGATCTATTAAATCATACACATACCTTAAAGATAATATTATTCTATACTTTCTGTAGATGATTCAAGTGATTCTGGGAGTGACTCGGACAATGACAATTCTAATACAAACCCGGCTAGTGACTTGTTTGCGGCAGCCACCAGACACTGCAAAGCTTTCTTCACTAACAAAACAGGCCAAGTTTTCTGTATATACAGATGTGTTTTACACCACAGAAAGGTAAAAATATTATAATTGTACTAATATTATAAAGGCGAAAGTTTGTATGTGTAGATATAAATATGTATGTATGGATGTCCAGTACAGGAATACCTAGCTTTACGCAAAGGATGTGTTCCAATCTAATTCGCGCTAAGCGAAATACGCATATAACGAGGTCAATGAAATGACAAGCAAAATATATTACAAATTAAGTTTTATTGCCTATAAGGTGTATTGGTATCACTGTCCGAACTTTCCAACATCTCTAGACCAGAATATATTTTTGAAAGTGCCTCATGGATTACACTTTTATGATAACTTTTTGGCGGCCGCCAGCGTCCACGAGCAGCCACGGGCGTCCGTAGACTTCTCAAGCGATACTATGTATTACAATAATGAAGATGAAGTTTAAAATCAATGCATTCGCGTAAAGCGAGGTCATTTAGCGCGAATTTTAAAAACCGCGTTATAACGAAATCGCGCAAAGCGAGGTCGCGTAAAGCGAGGTATGCCTGTATTATATAAATAAAATACAACAATCATTTATTTTCATTATTAATTTAAAGGCACTACGCTACGAGTATTATCAGGATAGGTCTTCATCGTAAAATGCTGGTATATGATAGTGGCGTGGGAAGACAGGCGAGGAGAGAATAATAATCTCCCTATTATTATTCATCAAACACTTTCACAATTAAACTTCACATCACACTGAATACTTTATACTTTTACTAAATACTTTGCAACACACTTTAGGCTGCGTTGCACCAGAGGCGTGGTTAAAGTTAAAGTTAAGGTTAAAGTTAAATATGGCGTCCTTTTAGCTGACGCCATATTAAGGCTGCGTTGCACCAGAGGCGTGGTTAAAGTTAAAGTTAAGGTTAAAGTTAAATATGGCGTCCTTTTAGCTTTAACTTTAACCTTAACTTTAACCAGAAAATTTGACAGATGTTGTATGAGCATATGGGGTGTTTAGACGCCATATTTAACTTTAACCAGAGATTTGACATTTTGCACTGTTGTCAAAGTTAAGGTTAAAGTTACAGTTAAAGTTAGTTCGTGCAATCCACTCTTAACTTTAACCGGAAAATTTGACAGATGTTGTATGAGCATATGGGGTGTTTGGACGCCATATTTAACTTTAACCAGGGATTTGACATTTTGCACTGTTGTCAAAGTTAAGGTTAAAGTTGAAGTTAAGGTTACAGTTAAAGTTAGTTCGTGCAATCCACTCTTAATCACTTCACTCAGCACAAATATCACTTAAACGAAATTAGGGACAGTTCCGGAACGTGTTGGCTAGTTGGAAGCCTAAACGAGACTGATCTCAATTTCTGGCGACTGTACAGGAGGGGACGTTTCCCTCTCCATCTCTCCCACTCCGAAACGCCGCGACTCTGTCAAAGAGCGTTACTAGTTTCATAAAGATGGCGCACTTAAGTTCCGTTTCCGTTTTTGACCGGATGCAACAAATTTAAAATTTCACATGTTATGATATATTTAAAATAACTTTGATGTCCAATGTATAGATAAAATGATGGGAATTCCTAGACTGAAATTGTGTGTGCCTTTTGTATCTTATTGTACAAATCATACATGCATTTATTGCACCTAAATTAATACTAATCTTGACATCTTCAGGAGCAACTATCTTCAGATGGTGACGGTAACGCCTGGATTGAGAGATGTCACAAGCTCACCTTACCCGGCTACCAGAGGTGGGCAATCCTCATGGTATCAGGAGGTCACTTCGCAGGAGCTATCTTCTCTGGAGGTGTGCCGGTTTTGCACAAGACTATGCACTCGTATGTGACTCGTAGAGGGCAAGGTCAGGCCCAAGCTACGAGGGACCAGCATGGTAATGCTCCTAGGTCTGCCGGAGCCAGCTTGCGAAGATATAATCAAGCACAGTTTGTTGAGGTAAAAATTTATAGCTTCATAATCGCGTTTATATTAAAGTATGTGATATGGGTTATAAAGACATGAGCAAAATTCTCTCTGCTCTGCAACTTTAAAGTTATTGGTTGTGGTCTTACAAGCAGTGACATTAACTATTGGTAATCAAATTTCTAATTATTATTTAAAGTATGAATTAATAAGGTTGGGGTTATTGTAAAAAATATCCATGGAAAGAATACATTATTTTGATTCCAATTAATGAAGTTTGAAAAAACACGCGCAGTCATTGCAATGGTTAGCACATAAAACAAGGTTCAGCTGCTAATCTTAATCAAATTCGAAACTTTGGTCCTAACTTCATCTGAGTTTATAATTATTCATTACATTTCAGCATGTCCATGACATAATATGCAACTGGGCGGAGGACCTAAATGGATGCTCGCTGGTCTTGTACCGAGCTGTTGGCTCTATTAATCAAGCTGTGCTCTTCGGGAAGAATTCCCCACTAAACAGAGATGACATGAGAGTGAGAGCACTACCATTCCCCACCCGGAAACCCACTTATAAGGAGGTGCAAAGGGTACATGATACGGTGTCCAATATTGAAGTTTATGGTAGGTGATCCTTAACAGGTGATTAAAGGTGATGAGTGTAGGATGGTTTCTCCAAACAATGTCCACTGAACAGATTTTAATGAAATTAACAGTAAAAATATATATTCTTTGCGAGTTATAATGGTACCACCTCTTCGTCCTCTTCATACCTGAACTGCTTATTCGATTTTAATGAAATTTCGTATGAGTTCTGGGATGGCATATATTTTGTTGAGGCAAAATGTGCGATTACGATGCCTTAAACTAATTTGCCGATAAAATTGTTACATTACGAAATTAGGATAAACTTTGTTGAAGCCAAATACGATTACTATATTATCATAAACTAATTATTACGAAAGTTGCTGTAAAAGTTGTTATATAACTAAACTAAGTACTACCCGTCCGCGCTAAGTTTGCCGCTGTCAATTGTCACGCGTTTACCTTTCTGTCACTCACTCACATTCACTCACATAACCGAGTGAGTGAGAAAACGGTAAACCGGTGAAAGTTGGCAGCGGCAAACTCAGCGCGAACGGGTAGTACTTTTGAGTAAATGTAAGTGTTTACTATTGCTATATACTATGTAAAATTTAAATGATAGAGATCAACTACAATAACATGGCGCGCCCCTCCAAATGACTGTTTCAATGTGTGTACTCACATCCTTATGAAAGAGTTTGTATGTAGTAAGCATTCAACCAATCACAGTACACGTAATATTTCACTTAATGTCACACTTATTACCAAGATTTGTTGGTCAACTAACCATAACTAGCCGAGGTCCGCGCAAGACAACGCACTTCAAACGTTTTGACAACGCACTTCAAACGTTTTGAATTTTGGAGGGGCGCGCCTTGTCGTAGTTGATCTTCTACTATTGGTGTTCCAGATACAATGGAGCTATTCCAAAAAGCACTGATAGCGTCTAAAGGCAAGACTCCAGCGAAAAACAGCTCCGACGCGAGCGTGGAACGGAAGAAGCCGCCGAGCAAACAAATTGATAGAGCCAAGTCCAGGTAACAGAATAAATTGTCAGACAAGTATAAAAAAACTTCAACTTTAAGGCTCAATTTATACTGGCACGGAATGGAATGGAAGCGACTTTTTGTTACGAAACTGTATACATAGCAGAATTAAATTTATGTCAAGTGTAAACAGTCTAACACACAAATTAAATATGAGTTAGAAAATTCGACGAATAGACCGGGAGATGGTGACACAAAATTCTTGGTCATTTGTACCAGTATGGCGCTTTTTTTAACAGTTCCCTGTATGATCATAAATTAATAGAAGTCTGATAATGCCATACCTGTAGGAGGTGGCGAATGGGAACAATATTTTTTCAAAATCCTAAGATTTTATTCGTAATTCAAACGGTTTTTCAAGTATGGCGCCACTTTTTTCCTCTACTAGAAGTATGGCAAATATAATAATGATATATACTCTACATTCTCTATAAGTCATGACAGTGACGGTTGCCATAGCACCGAAGGTATTTACTTCACTTCAATTAATATTCTTACAATAAAAAGTACTACGTTACAACACGTTACGAAATGTATTTCAAGTACACAACATAGTTGGCGACAAGGATGATTACAGACTTGAAGAAATGGAAGAGAATCCGCGCCTCAATACGCGCACAATTTAAGAGGTGGGATTTTTACTTAAATACAAATGAGAATCTTGAATACGCAGAGACTCATGTCC